>JASKMD010000003.1:11475075-11592575 GCA_030144725.1 Haematococcus lacustris
CCACCCCCACCCCCACCCCCACCCCCACCCCCACCCCCACCCCCACCCCCACCCCCACCCCCACCCCCACCCCCACCCCCACCCCCACCCCCACCCCCACCCCCACCCCCACCCCCACCCCCACCCCCACCCCCACCCCACCCCCACCCCCCACCCCCACCCCCACCCCCACCCCCACCCCCACCCCCACCCCCACCCCCACCCCCACCCCCACCCCCACCCCCACCCCCACCCCCACCCCCACCCCCACCCCCACCCCCACCCCCACCCCCACCCCCACCCCCACCCCCACCCCCACCCCCACCCCCACCCCCACCCCCACCCCCACCCCCACCCCCACCCCCACCCCCACCCCCACCCCCACCCCCACCCCCACCCCCACCCCCACCCCCACCCCCACCCCCACCCCCACCCCCACCCCCACCCCCACCCCCACCCCCACCCCCACCCCCACCCCCACCCCCACCCCCACCCCCACCCCCACCCCCACCCCCACCCCCACCCCCACCCCACCCCCACCCCCACCCCCACCCCCACCCCCACCCCCACCCCCACCCCCACCCCCACCCCCACCCCCACCCCCACCCCCACCCCCACCCCCACCCCCACCCCCACCCCCACCCCCACCCCCACCCCCACCCCCACCCCCACCCCCACCCCCACCCCCACCCCCACCCCCACCCCCACCCCCACCCCCACCCCCACCCCCACCCCCACCCCCACCCCACCCCCACCCCACCCCCACCCCCACCCCCACCCCCACCCCCACCCCCACCCCCACCCCCACCCCCACCCCCACCCCCACCCCCACCCCCCCCCCACCCCCACCCCCACCCCCACCCCCACCCCCACCCCCACCCCCACCCCCACCCCCACCCCCACCCCCACCCCCACCCCCACCCCCACCCCCACCCCCACCCCCACCCCCACCCCCACCCCCACCCCCACCCCCACCCCCACCCCCACCCCCACCCCCACCCCCACCCCCACCCCCACCCCCACCCCCACCCCCACCCCCACCCCCACCCCCACCCCCACCCCCACCCCCACCCCCACCCCCACCCCCACCCCCACCCCCACCCCCACCCCCACCCCCACCCCCACCCCACCCCCACCCCCACCCCCACCCCCACCCCCACCCCCACCCCCACCCCCACCCCCACCCCACCCCCACCCCCACCCCCACCCCCACCCCCACCCCCACCCCCACCCCCACCCCCACCCCCACCCCCACCCCCACCCCCACCCCCACCCCCACCCCCACCCCCACCCCCACCCCCACCCCCACCCCCACCCCCACCCCCACCCCCACCCCCACCCCCACCCCCACCCCCACCCCCACCCCCACCCCCACCCCCACCCCCACCCCCACCCCCACCCCCACCCCCACCCCCACCCCCACCCCCACCCCCACCCCCACCCCCACCCCCACCCCCACCCCCCCCCCACCCCCACCCCCACCCCCACCCCCACCCCCACCCCCACCCCCACCCCCACCCCCACCCCCACCCCCACCCCCACCCCCACCCCCACCCCCACCCCCACCCCCACCCCCACCCCCACCCCCACCCCCACCCCCACCCCCACCCCCACCCCCACCCCCCACCCCCACCCCCACCCCCACCCCCACCCCCACCCCCACCCCACCCCCACCCCACCCCCACCCCCACCCCCACCCCCACCCCCACCCCCACCCCCACCCCCACCCCCACCCCCACCCCCACCCCCACCCCCACCCCCACCCCCACCCCCACCCCCACCCCCACCCCACCCCCACCCCCACCCCCACCCCCACCCCCACCCCCACCCCCACCCCCACCCCCACCCCCACCCCCACCCCCACCCCCACCCCCACCCCCACCCCCACCCCCACCCCCACCCCCACCCCCACCCCACCCCCACCCCCACCCCCACCCCCACCCCCACCCCCACCCCCACCCCACCCCCACCCCCACCCCCACCCCCACCCCCACCCCCACCCCCACCCCCACCCCCACCCCCACCCCCACCCCCACCCCACCCCCACCCCCACCCCACCCCCACCCCCACCCCCACCCCCACCCCCACCCCCACCCCCACCCCACCCCCACCCCACCCCCACCCCCACCCCCACCCCCACCCCCACCCCCACCCCCACCCCCACCCCCACCCCCACCCCCACCCCCACCCCACCCCCACCCCCACCCCCACCCCCACCCCCACCCCCACCCCCACCCCCACCCCCACCCCCACCCCCACCCCCACCCCACCCCCACCCCCACCCCCACCCCCACCCCCACCCCCACCCCCACCCCCACCCCCACCCCCACCCCCACCCCCACCCCCACCCCCACCCCCACCCCCACCCCCACCCCCACCCCCACCCCCACCCCCACCCCCACCCCCACCCCCACCCCCACCCCCACCCCCACCCCCACCCCCACCCCCACCCCCACCCCCACCCCCACCCCCACCCCCACCCCCACCCCCACCCCCACCCCCACCCCCACCCCCACCCCCACCCCCACCCCCACCCCCACCCCCACCCCCACCCCCACCCCCACCCCCACCCCCACCCCCACCCCCACCCCCACCCCCACCCCCACCCCCACCCCACCCCCACCCCCACCCCCACCCCCACCCCCACCCCCACCCCCACCCCCACCCCCACCCCCACCCCCACCCCCACCCCCACCCCCACCCCCACCCCCACCCCCACCCCCACCCCCACCCCCACCCCCACCCCCACCCCCACCCCCACCCCCACCCCCACCCCCACCCCCACCCCCACCCCCACCCCCACCCCCACCCCCACCCCCACCCCCACCCCCACCCCCACCCCCACCCCCACCCCCACCCCCACCCCCACCCCCACCCCCACCCCCACCCCCACCCCCACCCCCACCCCCACCCCCACCCCCACCCCCACCCCCACCCCCACCCCCACCCCCACCCCCACCCCCACCCCCACCCCCACCCCCACCCCCACCCCCACCCCCACCCCCACCCCCACCCCCACCCCCACCCCCACCCCCACCCCCACCCCCACCCCCACCCCCACCCCCACCCCCACCCCCACCCCCACCCCCACCCCCACCCCCACCCCCACCCCCACCCCCACCCCCACCCCCACCCCCACCCCCACCCCCACCCCCACCCCCACCCCCACCCCCACCCCCACCCCCACCCCCACCCCCACCCCCACCCCCACCCCCACCCCCACCCCCACCCCCACCCCCACCCCCACCCCCACCCCCACCCCCACCCCCACCCCCACCCCCACCCCCACCCCCACCCCCACCCCCACCCCCACCCCCACCCCCACCCCCACCCCCACCCCCACCCCCACCCCCACCCCCACCCCCACCCCCACCCCCACCCCCACCCCCACCCCCACCCCCACCCCCACCCCCACCCCCACCCCCACCCCCACCCCCACCCCCACCCCCACCCCCACCCCCACCCCCACCCCCACCCCCACCCCCACCCCCACCCCCACCCCCATCCCCACCCCCACCACCTCCTCCATCACCCTACCACAAGAAGTAGGCGCATGGAGCGCAGGAGCAGCCAGGAGCTGCAGCCATGGAGGCGCTGCCAGGTAGGTATAGAAGTGGCGCTAGCAAAGTGTGAGTGGCCAGCCCTTGCACATGAGTGGTCCGCTGCCCAGCCTAACCGCAAAGATGCCCATTGTTTACTGCAGGTCCCACGGTCAGTCCTCCCCCCTTCCCCCCTTCCTCCTTCCCCCTTCCCCCTTCCCCCTTCCCCCTTTCCCCTTCCCTACCTTGTCCCACCACCTCCAAGTCTACCACCCCACCTACCTCCCCCCTTTCCCACCCCCGCCCACAACACACGCTGCAACCCCCTCCCTACCCTACCTGTGTACCCTTGGCGTAGCAGCCCTCTCCCTACCCTACCCTTGGCGTAGAAGCCCTCTCCCTACCCTACCCTTGGCGTAGCAGCCCTCTCCCTACCCTACCCTTGGCGTAGCAGCCCTCTCCCTACCCTACCCTTGGCGTAGCAGCCCTCTCCCTACCCTACCCTTGGCGTAGCAACTCGGAGCGGGCAACATGGAGCGGGCAGCTTGGAGTGGGATCCCGTAGTAGCAGCCCACCCAGCCCACACATGCCATGCCATGCCCACACACCACAATGACCCTACTTATCCCTCTCCTAAGGGGACGATAGCTGGATGGTTGTCAGCCCGTGCTTGTTGTGCGACATGGCATAGGTGTGGTAGGTGGGCGTCAATGGTAGTATGGCGGGTGAAGGATAGCGGGAGAACGTAAGAGGAGGCTATGAAGTTGCACCCGGTGTAATACATCACCATGGACAGTTGTAGCATCACCCTTGTTGTAGCGTCCATCCTCGTTGTCACGTTGTCACCTTGTACCCATCGTTGTGTTGTTGTGTTGTCACCATGGTGTGTGTGTGTGGTGGTGGTCTTGTTGTTGGTGTTGTTGTTGTTGTTGATGTCATTGTGTTGTTGTATGGTGTTGTCACCTCGTCACCTTATGCGGAGGTGTTGCAAGTCGTTGATGCATCAATGCATATGCTTAGCATTTCCGTAGGGAGGTGTCTCGGGGTGATGGTGGACTAAGACATGTGTTTAGGAGTAGTGTAGCGAGGTGTTGCGGGGTGTTTGGGTGTCCAAGCATGTATTTTGCGGGGGTGTTGCGAGGTGTTGCGGGGTGTTTGGGTGTCAATACATGTGTTTTGCGGGGGTGTTGCGAGGTGTTGCGGGGTGTTTGGGTGTCAATACATGTGTTTTGCGGGGGTGTTGCGAGGTGTTTGAGCGACAATGCATGTGTTTTGCGGGGGTGTAGCGAGGTGTTGCGAGGTGTTTGAGCGTCAATGCATGTGTATTGCGGGGTTGTAGCGAGGTGTTGCGGGGTGTTTGGACAAGGAGATATGTAAGAAACGTCCGAACAGATACTCAAACAAGCGTCTGTACAGATAGCAAAACAAGCGTCTGTACAGATAGCAAAGCAAGCATCTGTACAGATAGCAAAGAAGCATCTGTACAGATAGCTCAAAGGCATCTGTACAGATAGCTCAAAGGCATCTGTACAGATAGCTGAAAGGGGCATCTGTACAGATATTCAAGAAGCTATCTGTACAGATAGCAAGAAGCATCTGTACAGATAGCTTTGCAGACATCTGTACAGATAGCTACCTAGCGAATCTGTACAGATACGTGGTTATAAAATTCGCGGTCAAATTGCGTCGCAACGGATGCACGGAATTGCATAAGAATGGTACCGTTCGAACGGCCTTCTACTCTTCTTTCCAATGAGCTATGGTCGGTCCAATCGCGACCGGTCCTTGTTTATCGTGAGTGTAATATCTGTTATTTCTAAGTACCTGAACACGGGTTGTTGAAGGTTGGCATCAAGCTTGAACACCTTGCTTCGACGTGCCCTGGCGCCATCCCCCCCTCCTTCATCCCCCTCTGGCCCCCCCGGAGCACCTGGACCTCCTGGACCTCCTGGACCTCCTGGACCTCCTGGACCTCCTGGACCTCCTGGACCCCCGGGACCTCCTGGATACCCTTCCCCTTCCTCATCACTGTCTTCACTCCCACTGTCATCACTGTCACCTCCGTCCCCTCCTCCGTCGACTCCTCCCCTTCCTCCTACACCCCCCTCTTCTCTGTCTCCGCGCTGTCCCCCCCTGTTGTCCTCCTCTCCCCTCCCACGCTGTTCGTCCCCTCCTCCCTGTCCCATCCATGCATCCTCTGGAATCCTGCCACCCTCTTGTCCCGCTGGGGCTGCCTGATCCCTGCCTCCTTGCCAGTCCTCAGCCACCCCTCCTCCATCTCCTTGCCCGTCCTCATCCACCCCTCCTCCATCTCCACAGCTCCCTTGCACACATGTCGTCACAACATGCGGACAACATGTGGCCTGCGGCGCAAATTGTCCGCGATGAGGTGCACGCATTAGCTGCCTCATGCGCACATGTACGTCAGCACGTACTAACTAACAGCAAGCGACATCTTACTGCCGACTCTTGCGATGTGTGTTGATGTGCGTCTGGGGACTGAGCTGTCGCCTTAGCCTGCCACTCTGCCCAAGCCTTCGTGCCTTCAGCTCCCACGAACTGGGGATGGCGCTTGGAACAGTGAGTGCGCATTCCTTTTATGCCGCCTGATTCTCCGCACACTAGGCATTGATAGGCTGTCTTCACCATGATTGCCTGTGTCTTGGGAAGCCTGGAGAGCAAATGATCGCATTGTGTCCGCTGGGCCATCGCGGCCCGCTGTGAGTGTACCCACCCGGCGTCGCTTGCAGGCCGACAAAGTGACTTTTGGTTCACTGTGGCTTGGACGAGAATTTTGTGAGTAAGCACCGCTACATCGTATTGTGGCCGTCTTGCCAACCCGCAACAACAGCCTTAAAAATGTACCGCAACACGGTCGCCAACAAGCCCATCGTCTCTAAGCCCACCGCCAAGAAGGTATAGTAATTGCTGTATCAATACCGCCTGCCTGCCGCGATGCCTTACCGTGCCAGGCACCTTCATGCGTGCATTAGAAGAAAGAAGAAGAAGAAGAAGACTACTCCGGTATTCACCGGCGTGCATTAAGGGAGGAGCTACCGCCTGGGGCGCGGCCTGCTCCCACCAATCAAGTCAAGAACGAGGCGACCCCCCTACCCTCCCTCCCTCTTAGTAGCCCTGAGTCTGTAGCTTGTCTTTGCAATGGAGTGGGCTGTCTCCACCGCGTGTCTTGTTAACTTGTGTAATAGTTTAGTAGTGTTGTCTTGTGAGACCCCCAGGGCCAGGAGGTGTTGCCGTGTGTGTGCTTCATACGTTATGCCACCGATGCCAAGGAGGATGGGTCTAATCTCCACCATGTGGCCTTCCTTGCGTATGGTTTGAGCTAGATTGGTGTGTTGGTTGAGTGCCTTGTCTAATTGGTCCGTCCACCTTGAGTCCGAGCAGTATTTGATTTCTATAATAATGACCCGTTTAGTGGCTTTGCCATGTTTGCTCGTCTTCGTTGTTGGCATCACCATGAGAATGTCTGGTCTGGTGGTGTTTTTGGTTGCTGCTGTCTTCAGTCCGATTGCTCGTAGTGCTGTGTGTAGTGTGTCGTTAGGGAGGTCGAGGTCTTCTCGTGCGCCCTTCTCCCAGCTGCCGGTGTCCGCGAAGCTGATGTACCCGCCTAGGGTACCCTTGCTTATGGCTTTAGCGATGAGGCGGCCGGCCCCGTTATGCCTTTCTTGCACCATCGGTAGTGTCTCGCTGCAGCCCGAGAGGAGGTGAGTGGCACTGTCGGCTTCCCCGCAGAGTGGGCACCGGTCGTCGGTCGCCCGTTTCCAACGCATGGCCAGCTTTTGGTTATAGAGTCCGCCGGTACGGTAGAGAAGGGCAGTTCGTTGCGCGGGTATGGAGATGTTCGTGTCGGTCATCACCCTTTCGCCAGCTCCTTTCGCCGCGGCTTTGGTGATCTCCTGGGACATCTTGTAGTAGATACTGTCTTGATTGGCGAGACCGAGGCTGTGCTTGCGGTGCATGTGTGCTCGCACGCTGTGGCGGCAATCCGGTAGTGGGGCGGGAATTTCGCCGTCGGCTTCGTTGTTGAGCCAGGTGTTGGGCTCTTTCCGTGTGGTCGGGCGGTAGGCCGGGGTGTTGGCGAGCTCTGGGTGTAACGCCGCGTGCTTGGCGAGGGCGTCGGCGCCTTCGTTGCCGATAATTCCCGAGTGGGCCCGGACTTTGTAGAAGTGGATCGTGTCGGGGCTGTCGATGATGAGGGTGGCGATAGCGGTCAGAATGTCGTTGTGTCTGTGTGTGATGAGCGACATCGGGTTGGCGAGGGCTCGGCGGATCTGGTAGATAGAGCATAGGCTGTCGGTGGCGATGCGTTTGACCCCCGCTGTGATTGCCGCGTGTATCGCCGTGAGTTCTGCCTTGTTGATGGTGTTGCATTCTGGGTCGTCCAAGGCGACGGTGATGAGAACGTTGGTCTCCGGGATATAGACCCCCGCCCCGACGCTCGCTGGGGCTGCCCCCGAGGTCTTAATGCAGCTGCCGTCCGTGTACGCGATCGTGGCCCATTCGGTGATGGCCATACGTGGCTGCGTCGTGGAATGTTGCGTGAGCTGTTGGTGGCTGCGTTGGTGACCCGAGGTGGGGAGGTCCTTGTCCAACGGCAGGCGCATGTGTTGTTTGTGGCCGCTAGGGGGTGTGGCCGGCTGGCTTTGATTCGTTGGTCTGTTGCGGAGGGGGTGTGTGTCTCGTTGGGGGTGGAGGGCAGTGGCAGTGCTAGCCAGCCATCCTTGGGGGTTGCCTTTGGTGACGAGTTGTTGTCCCGCTGCATTCCAGATGACGTAGACGTGGAGGTTGGCGTGCTTGCCTGGCTTGGAGCAGTTGGTCTTGGTGGGGGGTATGCTAGCCAGGTGCTGGCAGTATTCTGGGTAGCGTCTTAGGGTGTCAATGTGTTTGGGGTAGGAGATGCCCTTTTTTCCAGGGATCAGCATGATGGTGGCCATGGCCTCCTCCTGGGTAGCTGAGTGTATAGCATGGTTGACGCATTTGAGTGCCACCGCATCGTCTGCCGGTACGTTCCATGTGGATAGCCCAGTGTGGCGTACCAGTAGGCAGTTGTGGTGTGCCCCAAAGGCCGTGTCATTGATGTCAGGGCTCCAGTAGGTAGTGGTTTCTGGTCTAACTGTGAGTGGGTCAGCCCACCTTTGGACGGTACTTGGAAAGTTGCGTGTGTTGTGTAGGGTGGTGAGGGCTTTGTCTTGTGCCGCTCTCATGGGGTGGTGGTTGCTCTGTGTGTCATGTCTCCTTAGGAGGGCCACCAGTTCTGTGGCCAGGTTGCGTGCGTGTGGTGTGTGTTGCAACCAAGCGTGTAGGTGTTGGTGTTGTTGTTTTGTCAGGAGGCCTGCTGTGCGGCCCGACTCGTCGTGAACCGTTACGTGTTGCACTAGGTCGTGCTTTGGCATGATGGGGTCCCCCGTGCTAAGGCTCGTCGCGGGGGTGGTCATGTGCGGGTGCAGTTGGAGAAAGGTTTCGCATTTGCCCGTTCCAACGATGTCCGTCTGCGGGTTAATAGGGTAGGTGTGGAAGGTGGCCTTAGAGTGTAGGTTGGTGCACCGGGGTAGCCAGGTGTGCGGATCCGGTAATCCCTGCCGGGTGTGGTCCGGCAGGTTCGCGTCAGGCCTCGCATGTCTGGCCTCTTGTATCTGCATATTTTCCTCGTCGTAGACGTTGCGCTTAGCCGTGTAGTCCAGGTGTGCCGTGATGAGCGGTGCCGGTTCCAGGGTGGGGCGCCAGTGTACTCGTATAAGGTCCGAGTGCGCTGACTGACGCATGGTCGACTTGAAGTCGTTGCTGCCAAACTTGCATATGGGGCACAGCCAGTAGCTTGCTTCCTTGTGTCCTGATAGGAGGGCTTTCTCAAGGCAGGCTGGGTGGTAGGCTCTCTTGCAGTTGTGGCACATTGGGCTGTCCCCTCTTGGCAGCCAGCATAGCTCACATGTGCATACGTCCTTAGCCTCTTCCCTACTGATGGTCTCTATGTGTGTGGGTGTATAGCCTTCTTTTGCACATAGGTGTAATGCCCACCTTTCTATGACTGTAGGTTTCCAGTGCACCTTGTAGTAGCTTTCCTTATTGATGCCGTCCCATTGCCACCCGTCTATGTTGGTGATGACCTCTTGGTGGTCGAACATGGCCCCAAGTGTGCGCCCTAAGTCCGTGAGTTTGCACCGGCAGGCTTTATCCACCTTCCAGCTTGAGAGCCCCGGGAGGTCAAGGCCTGGTATGCGCACGATGTCAGCCGGGATTGTGTGGACATGTCTGCCGTCCTTGTGCCGTTTAGTGCCCGCCTTGGGCCGGGTAGGCTCCGTTGGGTTCGGGGGTGTTGCTCGTTGCTCTCTTTGCAGCAGCCGTGAGCTTGACCTAATGGCCTCGTGGGCTGCGGGCGCCGCTGCTGCCCGCTCCGTCGTGTCTGGTCGCGTTGCGTGCATGACCGCATACGCTTTCATATCCATATAGCGGGTTCTAGTGTCCGGCACGGCAGGTGTGGGCGCAAGTTCCGTGAGGCCCGCGGCCCATGGTGTGATTTTGCGTTGGTCGGGCGGTAGGGTGAGTGATGTGTTGCGGCTGTCCCGGATGGTGCGCGTTGCGGTCGCGTCAGGGCATGTGGGCTGGGCCGCCATGGCCGCAAGTTTGTTGAGGGCAATGATGTGTTTCTGCTTGACCTTCTTTCCGTACTTCGATGTGAGCATGCTACCCGTGATGATGTGTGTGTTGCCCTCGCAGCTGAGCTCAGATGCGCGGGTGATGCCTAGGCTTTTGAGGCAGGTGATGCTGGCACTAACGACATCGTGTGCATGAGAACTGTTGGCTTGCGTGATGAGGCGGCCGAGTGTGTGGCATTCCTCGGGGTAGAGGGGTAGTCCCCCTTCCGTGGCTGACAGCCCGGCTAGTGAGGTATAAACTAGTTGCCGTGCCCTGAGGGTATGGTGGAAGAGGGTGAGCATGCGGTGTCCTTGAGTGTTGGCCTGGGTATTGAGCCATGTGATTTGTTTGTGTAACATGCTCCTTGATATGTGGGCGTGCGTCACATCTGTGGACTGGAGGCTGTGTGTGAGAGCTGTTGTGTTGCGAGCGTGATATTCTTGGGCTGTGGAGCTGATGCCCATGCCTAGTTTTCCGGCGTCTTCTCTGACGATGGCGTTGGGCGTTCCCAGGGGGAGTCTGAGTTTAAGCTTAACGCATTGATTGATGGACCTGTCATACAGCTCAAGGTCCCCTGGGGTGCAGGGCACGGCGCAGAAGCTGTAGGCTAGACTGGGTATGATGGCCGTGCGGATGATGTGTATGGCCTGTCTAGCGCTAGCAAAGGAGCGTCTGAGTCTCTCTAGTTTTTGGCGTAGCTGGGTAATCATAGCGGTGTGTTGTGGTTTCCAGTCCAGCGTCATGGTGATGAGCACTCCCAGGTAGGTGAAGGGTGAGGTCGGGCGGTGGTATGTGACGGATTTCCCTTGTAAGCTTACAGTTTGGAGTTGTTGGCGGGCCCGCTTATCCGCTTCGGCCGCGTTGCTGCACATGCCAGTTTCGACCGAGTGATGTAGCGCCGCGGTTGCGAGGGTTTTACTATGTGAGATGACGAGGTGTCCCCAGTCCGAGAAAGCCGAGAGTTTGTCCGCTTGACAACGGAGGTTTCGGAGTGTGTTGCAGAGGATTGCTATGTCGTCGGCATAGTCTATGCTGCTGACGATGGCGCGCTCTCCGCTGTCAGCCGTCGCTGATTTGAATTTATAGCCCCTCGCGCCCACCTGCAGCCAGCGCAGGAGGGGTTCGATATAGATGAGGAACAGGAAGGGTGAGAGTGAGTCGCCCTGGATGGTGCC
This sequence comes from Haematococcus lacustris, assembly GCA_030144725.1. Taxonomy (NCBI): domain Eukaryota; kingdom Viridiplantae; phylum Chlorophyta; class Chlorophyceae; order Chlamydomonadales; family Haematococcaceae; genus Haematococcus; species Haematococcus lacustris. The sequence goes on from JASKMD010000003.1 coordinate 11,486,420, forward strand.
CCGGTCTACGGGTACCGGGTCGGTGGGGCCGTAGGGAGTTCTGAAGCGCGTTGTAGCGCCCGTGTAAAGGTCCTTCACTGCGTCAGTCGCGTCTGTGGGGAAGCCTAGGTCGTGCATGATCCATAGTAGTTTGTCCTGGCAGGTGGTGTTGAACGCACTGGTAAAGTCCACCAGGAGCGCGTAGATATCTGCCTTAGCCAGCTTAGCATCCTCAAGGGCCATGACAAGCATCTGTAGCTGTTGCGTAGTGTTCCTATGGGAGCGGAACCCTGCTTGGTTCTTGCTGAGCATCCCATTGGCTTCAGCATACTCAGAAAGTATCTTAGTTATGAGGCTGGTCCACAGCTTGTAAACGGTGTTGGCTAGGCCCACTGGCCTGTAAGAGTTAAGGTCCGTTTCCTGGCCCTTGTCTTTGTAAAGCAGGCATGTGTCACTTGTTTTCCACGTGGTTGGTGTGCAGCCTGTAGCCCACATGATGATGAACAGCTGGTGTATGGTGTCCCTCATCTCCCATGGCAGCATCTTGATGATCTCGTTCTCAATGCCGTCTGGTCCTGGGGCTTTGCCCCCCGACAACCTACTGAGGCATTCCTGAAAGCCTGCCTTGTCCATGATGGCTGTGTGTAACCAATGTACGTTTTGGCAGGTGTGCATCGTGAAAGGGTCGTCCGCTTTGGCGCGGGCCCACGGGTAGTTTCTTGTCTGCGTGTTTGTGTAGTGGCCAGTTTTGGGGGTCGGCGGCGCCAGCTTCGTTCCGTAGGCATCGGTAATTATCCGGTTCAGGTCGGCCGGGGCCGTGCATATCCTGTTGGTGATGGGGTCGGCTAGCGCCTGCAGACCTTTGTGATCCGTGCGGGACGGGCGTAGGATGTATTTGTTTGCTTTCTTAGGTTGGGTGCTGATTAGTTGTTGCATTCTGACACGGGCTTGTGCGATGGCGAGCGCGGAGTCGTCGTCGTCTAGCTTGTGAATTTGGTCGCGGTACGTATTGGTCAGTTGGGCTAGCGCGGCCTGCACGTGGTTTTCGGTTGTATCGTCGCCCTGGCGCGCTTGCACCGCCTCCCTTGTTTCCGCATTTGTCGTATCTGTCTCTGGGATAAGTTCATCGATGGTTGGGTGCACGTTGTTTTGCTTGAAAAGCAATCTAGCCTTCCGGCTGAGTTCTCTGGTGGTTTTGAGCTTTCTGCCTAGTGCTTGTCTAATCCTACACATGGTCCTGCGTTGGTAGTGCTGGCCTCCCCTAGTTAGGGTCTTAGTGTTGCAAGTCTTCATAGCTGTCGTCCTGCAGGTTTGCAGTAGGGTTGTGAGCATGGTAGCTGCGGTGTCTACAGCTTCCCTGGCTGGGAGTCCTGCCACCAGCGTCAGGCGCTGTGGTTGTTGGGGGTTGGCCTTGTCGATTGTGGTCAGGAAGTGGATAGCATCAGTGTACATGGGAGCAAGGTATGCTGTCAGGTGTGCATGCAGTTGTGGGGCACCTGAGCTGGGTTGTTGCACTGCCAGGCGGTAGGCTTCCCTGTCCTCTTTGTTAATGGGGGTGGTAAGGATGGTGTGGCTGTGCTTCTGAGGTTTTTGTGGGGCTGCCAGGTCTATGCCCAGTCGGGCTGTACTCAGTGTGGCGGTGAGTGGCCTGTGGTCACTAAGATATGCGTGTTTGTCGACGTGCGTGCGGTGTTCAGGGCCGTGTCTTGCGTCGCGCGTCAGGATGGCGTCGATGCGGCTGTTGCAGTGCGGTTGTTGGTAGGTCCAGGCCCGGTCGCCGGAATCAGCTTCGGACAGGCGCATCTCTGTGGCGAACTCCCTCATCATGTTGTCTTGTATGTATTCGGTGTGTTCGGAGCGATCCTCTGTTTTCATCGTGGCGTTGATATCTCCCGCCAGGATGAGTGAGCCGGGCAGGTGTCCGGCGGCTGCTCGTATGTGTTCTTGCATCTTTCTCCTTAGTGGGATCGCGTCGTCGTTGTTCCCCGAGGGCCAGTACGTGGCGACGAGTGTGAGCTCTTCGCTTTGCCGTTGGCGGAGGCTCAGGATGACGCAGCGGGTGTTTACATCCGCATCTGTGCACGGTTGTATCATGGTAGCTTGCATCTGGATGGCTAGATCATGTCTGATGCCAATGAGGACTTCGCTGTGGCCTTGGTGGCGGTGGACAGTATAGTTGGGCATAACCCTCTTCAGCCAGCCAGAGCTAGGGTTGTTGCTCCTGGGTTGGGTCATGGTTTCAGTAAGGATCAGGATGTCCGGGCTTTGGCTGTGTACAAGGTTTAGAACTTCGTTTCTAGATCTGTGTAGGCCTCTGACGTTGAAGGTTGTGAGGGTGATGTGTTGCCGATTGGGGGTGGGTGGCGGTGGGGGTGTAACGGCGTAGCCGCTGCCTTTAATCTTACAGTGTGAGCGGCATGTCCGCATGAACGCAGTCTCTACTACACAGATAAGCACCTAACACTCGTGCAAATTAAGGCCTGGCTGGCTTGAAAAACCTGAGAGTTGAGTTCTGAAACTTGGTATGTGGGTTGCTGTGACCTAGAGGATGACAAGACTCTCTTGGGCGAAAGTGTAATTCTCACTCGGTGTCGAGTTGCTGGGCCAGGTGTGGGGCTGTGACCCTGATTTTGGCTAAGGGAGTTGGCACCGTGTGACCAAAGTGACATTTCATGAAATGTGAGTATGAGAGGTTGTAAAGGGTGGTTACAGCTGCCCAACCTAGTAGGTGGCATGCAGAAAGTCCCAGCCTGTGATGAGCTATGGCCCGTGTCCTAGGACCCTGTACAGGTTCCTAGCGTCATCATGGTCGTAGGACCCTGTACAGGGTCCTGGCACCTCACCACAGGGTCCTGGCACCTCACCACAGGGTCCTGGCCCACAGGGTCCTGGCACCTCACCACAGGGTCCTGGCACCACAGGGTCCTGGCACCTCACCACAGGGTCCTGGCACCTCACCACAGGGTTCTGGCCCACAGGGTCCTGCTGCACGCCCACAGGGTCCTGGCATCACAGGGTCCTGGCACCTCACCACAGGGTCCTGGCACCTCACCACAGGGTCCTGGCCCACAGGGTCCTGCTGCACGCCCACAGGGTCCTGGCATCACAGGGTCCTGGCACCTCACCACAGGGTCCTGGCACCTCACCACAGGGTCCTGGCCCACAGGGTCCTGCTGCACGCCCACAGGGTCCTGGCATCACAGGGTCCTGGCACCTCACCACAGGGTCCTGGCACCTCACCACAGGGTCCTGGCCCACAGGGTCCTGCTGCACGCCCACAGGGTCCTGGCATCACAGGGTCCTGGCACCTCACCACAGGGTCCTGGCACCTCACCACAGGGTCCTGGCCCACAGGGTCCTGCTGCACGCCCACAGGGTCCTGGCATCACAGGGTCCTGGCACCTCACCACAGGGTCCTGGCACCTCACCACAAGGTCCTGGCCCACAGGGTCCTGCTGCACGCCCACAGGGTCCTGGCACCACACCACAGGGTCCTGGCATCACAGGGTCCTGGCACCTCACCACAGGGTCCAAGCACCACACCACAGGGTCCTGGCACCACAGGGTTCTGCTGCACACCCACAGGGTCCTGGCACTGGCCCACAGGGTCCTGGCCCACACCCACAGGGTCCTGGCACCACACCACAGGGTCTGCCCACAGGGTCCTGGCACCACACCACAGGGTCCTGGCGCACACCCACAGGGTCCTGGCCCACAGGGTCCTGGCCCACAGGGTCCTGACACCCACAGGGTCCTGGCCCACAGGGTCCTGGCACCACACCACAGGGTCCTGGCCCACAGGGTCCTGGCACCACACCACAGGGTCCTGGCCCACAAGGTCCTGGCGCACACCCACAGGGTCCAAGCACCACACCACAGGGTCCTGGCACCACAGGGTTCTGCTGCACACCCACAGGGTCCTGGCACTGGCCCACAGGGTCCTGGCCCACACCCACAGGGTCCTGGCACCACACCACAGGGTCCTGGCACCACACCACAGGGTCCTGGCGCACACCCACAGGGTCCTGACACCACAGGGTCCTGGCACACACCCACAGGGTCCTGCGTCACACCCACATGTGGGTGTGACGAGGACCCTGTGGGTGTGACGCAGGACCCTGTGGGCCAGGACCCTGTGGGTGTGTGCCAGGACCCTGTGGTGTGGTGCCAGGACCCTGTGGGTGTGTGCCAGGACCCTGTGGTTGTGACGCAGGACCCTTTGCAACAGGGTCAACTGTGGCTCACGATCTCAGGGCTGAAATTAGATATGTGGGCTGCTATGACTTTGAGGAGTACAAGTCTCTCTCAGGCCAAAGTGTAAATCTCAGTCGTTGGGGAGTTGCTGGACCATCATGTGGCATGAAAACCATCAAGTTGCATGGAGGCTTGCATGGGGGTTTCGCAAAAGAACCGTGAAGGAAGCAAAGGAATCGCGAAGGGCATCTTGACTGCCCCGCCAAGCTGGCATGCTGCATAGCCAGGAGCAGCCAGGAGCAGCGAACAGGACATCGTCGCGAGAAGGGTAGCCACGAGCTAGACAGCCATCTCTAGCCAGGAGCCTTACAGCATTCGCGACCAGCCATAGCAATCATGTCAGGCGATAGGATCAAGAGGCAGCACTGTACACAGCACACGCATATCGCAGGAGCTAGCAGCCAGGAGCAGCCAGGAGCAGCCAGGAGCAAATCGCAGCCTCATTCGTAGAAGACATCGCAAACGCAATGCGCAAAATAGGCATAGTGATGTTAGCGATGTAGCCATGCCAGCCAGCCATCGCCAGCTACCAGCCTCACAACATAGCTATTGGCAGCATGCAGCCTCATCGCAACCGCGACCAGGTCGAGCGAAAAGAGCAGAAAGCGCAGCGAGATAGAGAGCAGAAGGTGCAGGGAGGCTCATGTGGCGTGGCTTGCTTGCAGGTGGAGCGCCAAGAACCCGAAACAAGATGAACATGGCACAGCTAAGAGGACAGTCAAGAGCTAGGAGCCAGGAAGTGCAGCCATTGGAAGCAGTAAGGCGGCGCAGCTAGGAGCAGCCAGGAGCAGTTAGAAGCTGTAGCGATGAGCGGCAATGATGAGCGGCACCGATGAAAGGCAATCATGAGCAGCACCCTCCCATTTTCCCATTTCCCCATTTTCTCCAAATGGTGAGTGGCTTGCTGTGGCAAATGTGTGGCTCCATGTACCCAGTCTGACTGCTAGCATGCCCTTGGTAACTGCAGGTTCTTCTGGTCACACCCATCCCCCTTTTCCACTACCAATACCACCTCCACCAGCACCTCCCCTCCCCCTTTCCTTTCTTTATAAACCCACTTCCCCCTTCCCCGTCACCTCTCCCCAGGCATCCCGGCAGCCAGGAGAAAGCCCACCCCACCCACCCTCTTTACACCACCACCACCACCACCACCTCCCTTCCCCCTCTCTCTCCCTCTCCCCTCCCATACTCCCATGCTCCCATACTCCCAAGCCTCCCTTCCCCTCTCCTACCCTTCGATTGACGTGGCATCGCAACCCCCACCTCACCCTACCTTCCCTTCCCTACACCCTATACTCCTCATCGCAATCCCACCCCACTGACGCATGGGAGATGTTGCCTGGTGGTATGGTAAGGCCACGGTGATAGCTAACACAGTGCCCAGCCTTGTCACCCTACCGCACGTGCACGCCCCTTGGTTGCAGGTCTGATGGGCACCTCCCCTCCACTCTCCCTACACAACCAACCCCTCCCAATTCATCCTCCCCCGCCCCCGCCCCCGCTCCCTCCCCCGCCCCCACCCAGGCCCATGCCCCCAACCCAGGCCCCCACCCAGCCCAACCCAGGCCCCCACCCAGCCCAAACCATGCCCCCAACCCACCCCCGCCCCGCCTCCCCGCCTCCCGCCCCCCGCCTCCCGCCTCCCGCCTCCCGCCTCCCGCCTTCCACATCTACCCCCCCCTCCCCCTCCCACCCCCTTCCCAGCAGCAGTCATCAAGCCGCCAAAAGGTAGGTAGGTGCTACAGTGCCCCTACTATATCTGCTGCTGCTACTGCTCCTGCAACTGCTGCCCCCCTGTTGCTGCTGCCCCCCTGCTGCCGCTGCTGCTGCCCCTCTGCTGCGGCTGGTGCCCCCCTGCATAGGCTGTTGCAACCATGTCTCCATGCTTGCCAGCAGTGTGACAACAGCCTTGACCATGAGCATCACATGTGTAGTATGCTTGGTAATTACAGGCAAGGCTGCAACGGCGTAGAGCTGCAGCCAGAAGCAGCGAGGAGCAACCCGGCCCAGCCCAGCCCAGCCCAGCCCTCCCCTCCTACCGCACGTGCCCTCCCCTCCTCCCTCCCTCCCCTCCCCTCCCCTCCCCTCCCCTCCCCTCCCCTCCCCTCCCCTCCCCTCCCCTCCCCTCCCCTCCCCTCCCCTCCCCTCCCCTCCCCTCCCCTCCCCTCCCCTCCCCTCCCCTCCCCTCCCCTCCCCTCCCCTCCCCTCCCCCCCCTCCCCTCCCCTCCCCTCCCCTCCCCTCCCCTCCCCTCCCCTCCCCTCCCCTCCCCTCCCCTCCCCTCCCCTCCTTGTGGTTGGAGCATGGCAGGTGTAGCATGGCCTGGATGATTGCAAGCAAGGCGGTAGAGCAGCAACAAACAAGGAGCCAGCAAGTACCGTACCCTCCCCGTACCCCGTACCCCGTACTCCTACCCCGGCGGTGTGACACGGAGCATAACAGTAAGTGGCCAGTCCTTGCACATGAGTGGTCCCCAATGCCAAGCCTAATTGCAAGGATGCCTCTTGCTGCCGCAGGTCTGATGGTCACACTGCTGCCCCTTGCCCCCTTCCCCCTTCCCCCTTCCCTGCCCAAGCCCACCACCACCACTTCCGAGTCTACCACCTACCTACCCTCCTTCCCTCCTCCCCCTCCCTCCCCTCCTCCCCTCTTCTCTCCTCTCCCCCACCCAATGGCACCCAGCAGCCCTTGGCGTAGCAGCATGGAGCGGGCAGCCTGGAGCGGGCAGCCCGGAGTGGGCAGTCTGGAGCGGGCAGCCTGGAGCGGGCAGCCTGGAGCGGGCAGCCTAGAGCGGGCAGCCTGGAGCGGGCAGCCTGGAGCGGGCAACCTGGAGTGGGCAACCTGGAGCCAAGCCTAGCCCAGCCTACCCCAGCCTAGCCTAGCCTAGCCTACCCCAGGCTAGCCTTGCCTAGGCTAGCCTACCCTAGCCTACCCTAGCCTAGCCTACCCCAGGCTAGCCCAGCCTAGCCTAGCCCAGCCTGATTTGGTGCCATGGGGCATAGGCAGCAAGGCAAAGTGCTTAGCAGTCCCGTGATAAGGTGTTAGCCCATAGCAATGAGGTGCAGCCAGTCCTTGTGGTTGTGCACATGGCATATGTGGTGAGCAAGGCATGAGTCGTTGTGTTGTTGTTGTAGTGATGTTGTGTGGTGTTGTTGTGTGGTGTTGTCACCTTCCATCAATGCATGTGCTTAGCACCAGCAATACATGCCGTTTGTTGTGGTGTTGCGAGGTGTTCGTGCGTCGTTGCATACGTTGTGGCAGGACCCTGTAGACGTGCGGCAGGACCCTGTGAGACATGTGTCGTAGGACCCTGTAGCCGTGCGGCAGGACCCTGTAAAACTTTAATGTACGACCCTGTAGCCGTGCGGCAGAACCCTGTAGACGTGTGTCGTAGGACCCTGTAGCCGTGCGGCAGAACCCGGTAGACGTGTATCGTACGACCCTGTAGCCGTGCGGCAGAACCCTGTAGACGTGTATCGTACGACCCTGTAGCCGTGCGGCAGAACCCTGTAGACGTGTGTCGTAGGACCCTGTAGCCGTGCGGCAGAACCCTGTGAGAATGTGTGACGCAGAACCCTGTAGCCGTGCGGCAGAACCCTGTAGACGTGTATCGTACGACCCTGTAGCCGTGCGGCAGAACCCTGTAGACGTGTGTCGTAGGACCCTGTAGCCGTGCGGCAGAACCCTGTGAGAATGTGTGACGCAGAACCCTGTAGCCGTGCGGCAGAACCCTGTAGACGTGTATCGTACGACCCTGTAGCCGTGCGGCAGAACCCTGTAGACGTGTGTCGCAGGACCCTGTAGCCGTGCGGCAGGACCCTGTGGCCCAGAACCCTGTACAGGGTCGGCAGAACCCTGTACAGGGTTAGGTAAGTTTTCAAATAGTTATAACATCGCAGCAACTTTGAGTTTTTCGATGATTACAACGGCGATGAGTCGGCCTTTCCTGGGGCTATCTGCAGTATGCCTCCCGGGAAGAAATGACGTAGGCGACTTCCGGCCTTAATCGGCGCGAGTGAAGTTGGGACATTTTGGAACGGGGGGTGGCACAACTCATCACTTGCTTGGACAAAACGAATGCAACTCATATCGTTGGAGAGATCTACAAGTCCTCTAGCTGCCGATGCCTCCAGCTTAGTATAATTCTCAAGGACTGGAGACTTATGACTTGGCCAGTGGGATACCCCCCCTAAAACCGGTTTTCCAAACTAAGTGCACCTATGTTGAGACGCTCAAGTATAAACATTTTTCAGGAGAAATTTGGTCATGCCCTTTTCGGCACTGTATCACTATAGGTCCTAGCACCAGATGGCACCAAAAATCCACATAAAAGCGGTGTTGTGAGTCGAAAGTTAAAGCACCACGATGTGCACCCCCTCTCCACGCAAGCCCCTCCGCCATACTGAGCTGCCCTCATGGAAAGCTGCTCTTCCAGCTCCTGCCTGTTGTAGAAGTGGCCCACTGTCCGAAAATACAACGGAGGTTGCTCCTCCATTCAGCAACTGAAAGTTGCATCCATCATATCGTTGGTCACATTTAGGCCTTCCATTGTGCCAGAGTCGCCGTGCTCTTGCCAGCTTGGATGGAGGCTTAAACAGTTGCCAGCAGCTGCTCCTTGTTGGGGGTGTATAAGCCTGTCTTGGCAAAGGCCCGCTTCAATGACTTCGTTTAGTATGGTAATATTTTTAAATTAATTCATACTATTAAATTCAGTTTAATTCCATGGCTTCAATTGCTGCTCGGGCTTGCATCACGGAAAAGGTGTGGCAGGCCCTTGCTCACACGGACCTCGCAGGCCCACTGCACTACTCCAAGTAGGCCCAATCTGGTCACCCCCCTACCCTACGCTTATACCCCCTTGACAATGCTGACCAGCTGCATCTCCTATGCCTAAGTCAAAGCTGTCAGTCTCCCCCTTGTAGCAACCCACCCCCCATGTTGATGAAGTCGTTGAGGTTGGAGCGGGGGACGCCATGCTGTTTTGCCACAGCACGCACAGAAGGGCGCGTAGCCCCCCTTTTGAACTTGGAGAGGGCCCGAGCGGCGGCCGCAAGCATGCTAGCCCTGTGGCGTGCCCCGTTAGAAGCTTTGCTAGACCACCTAGCGCGTGTGGCAGAAGCGGTGATCATCTGAGCAAGGGCCGGGGCCTGAGCTCTGCAATTAGAAAGGCCATTTTTTGTTACATGCGAAAATTACCTCCCAACATGGCAAGCGCTACGGCCGGACAGTCGCACATTTGACACAGCGCACCGACTGCACCATCTTTGTTACCCACCAAGGTATCTAGGAGCGTTAAGGAAGCTTCCTGAAACGCTCCTGGTAGTCGCGGCCGGGCCTTAACTCCCGATGGGGTTCAAACCGGCGGCCCCGGCAGTGTTGAGATCTCTGCTCCCACAACGCGCAAACATGACGCGGGCCGACAACCACCCTAGTAACCACCTAAGAACGCGATGCGCGGAAAAGAAACGGGGGCTTTCGGTAAAGAATCAAGAGAACACGAGAAACGGGGTGTCCCAACTTAGGTGCTTTACTGTGTATCCACACTCTCGCACAGCAACTGAGCCCAGGTTTAGAACGGGACCCTCGGGAGTCGAACCCGAATGGTGAGCTGGTAGCAGCCCACCATTGACCTCCTCAGTCACTCTGCTAAAGTGTGGTTTACGGATACGCGTAAGCGCACCGTCACATTCCTCCCCCTCTTAAGAGATCCGTTCCGCCAAGGTACCTGGGATAGCCCAGAGCACCGAGACTCGCAGTCTATAGAGACCACTGACATACAGGCTGACCCATAAGGGTACCAGCCACCCACAGAAACACATGCATCACCATAAGGTGCCGCATGGGGACCATGGTCATAGGACCAGGCCTGGTGACATAGGTCACTGAGACATTTACACATCAAGGCAGGTTATGCACAGCCTTGTACCTAGACAAGATCTGGGGAGCACCAGCCAGCATAGCCTCTGGCTCCCAGGTGTTGTAGGTATCATCGTAGCCTGTCCACTTGACCAGGTACTCCATGCGCTTCTTGAAGCGTACCTGCCTGTGGCTCAACAAGCTATGCACTTCATAGTGAGGCGCATCTTCCAGCCACTCCATCACAGGAGGGGGGTGAAACCCCTGGCTGCCAGTGTACTTCTTAAGAAGTGACACATGGAACACAGGATGTAACCTGCTCATGGTGGGAGGTAACTCCAACCGGTAGGCAGCCTCACCTAGCTTGCCTGTGACCTTAAAAGGTCCTACATACCTAGGCAAGAACTTACGTGCTCTGCCAGGTGCATTGCGCAGGTTCTTGGTGCTCAGCAGGACGCTGTCACCTATGCTGAACGTGACATCACGCCTACGCTTATTCGCATACCTTTGTTGGCGGTCCTGAGCCACCCTCATGCACTCCTGAGCATGCTTTACCTCATGCTCCCACTTCTTGGCGAAGCTCTCAGCGGAGGGCACGGCCTGGGCAGCTTATGCAGCACAGGTGTAATGGGTGACTGTCCATAGTTCACCAGGAATGGCGTGGACTGAATAGACTCTTGCCATGAACTATTAATAGCAAACTCGGCAAAGGCTAAATGCCTAGGCCAATCCTCTTGAGTAGGTAGGATATAATGTCTAAGCATTTCTTCCACAATTTGGTTTGTACGTTCAGTCTGACCATCTGACTGAGGATGATACGCGGTGCTGAAAGCAGGGTCTACGCCTATCAGCTTCCTGACCTCAATCCAGAACTGGTTGTTAAAGGTCGCTCCACGATCGGAGATGGTCACTTTAGAAAGGCCATGGTATTTAAATACATGGTCAATGTATAATTCAGCAAATTCTTTAGCATCCATGGCTTCAATGCATGGGATTAGGTAACCATCTTTGATAGACGATCCACGACCACACAGATAGAATCATAGCCATGCACACCGACTGGAAGCTTAACCACCAAATCCATGGTGACAGATTCCCAGCGGTACCTGTAACGTGCAGTGCACGTTGTTAGCCGAGAGACCGTCTTGCGTGTTGCGAGGGAAACTGCCATGGAGAAGTTTACAGGAAAACCTCGTGAGAGGGCTAGGGCTTAGAACGGGGCCCCCTGGAATCGAACCAGTTGCCTCACAGCAGAGCTGCTAGGCTTTAACCTGCCCTACTCACTCGGTAAAAGTAATGCGCCCACCTGCGCCCGCCATAGGCAGTACACCAGGTGTCGCGGGCAAAGGGGAACGGTGTCGCTCGAGGCTCGCCGTTACATTCACCCCCCCCAGAAGAGGTCCGTTCCGCCCAAGGAGATCCAAGGACTCGCAGCCAATACTGCTTGTTGGGGCTAGTGTGAACCATGATTGGTTAACACACATGATAGCCAGGAGCATGATAGCTCAGGTGCAAGAATGCAACCATCCAGCCAGAAGGCTGCTCACACACACAGCACAACCCATAGCACACCACAGCACCACAGCAGGAACGCATATCAGGCTGGGTCTTCACTTGAGACAGTGGATGGCATTGTACTCAGCCAGAAGCTTGTCACAGCCAGTCAGGTTGGCTCGTGGCTCCCAGGTATTGAAGGAGGCGTCATAGCCTTCCCACTGGACCAGGAACTCCCCAGCCTTTCCTGCACGGACGTATCTGTGGTCAAGCAGACGCTCAACATAGTACACAGGAGTCTCATCCATCCATTCCACAGGAGGAGGCATGATGCCCACGTCACTGCCAGAGTACTTCTTGAGCAGTGACACATGGAAGACAGGGTGCAGCCTGCTCATGTTGGCAGGCAGAGTGAGTCTGTAGGCATTGGCATTGATCTTAGCCTCAACCACGAAGGGTCCCACATAACGTGGCACAAACTTGCGGACTTTGCCTGTCTTAATGCGCAGGTTCCTGGTGCTCAGCAAGACCTGTGTACCCACCTCAAACTCCACGTCTTTCAGACCAGTGTCAGCATGACGCTTGTACCTGGCCTGCGCATCAGCCATGTGCCGCCTTGCATGGGCAACACCTTCTTTCCACCAAGTGGCAAAGGCATGGGCAGAGGGACAGCGGCCGCCGTCAGGCAGGTCACGCAGCCCAGGAGTGACAGGGCTTTGGCCTGTGTTGAGGAAGAAGGGCGTGGAGTGTATAGACTCCTGCCATGAGTTGTTGACAGCAAACTCAGCCAAGGCAAGGTGATCAGGCCAGTCAGCCTGAGTAGGAGAGATGTAATGACGAAGCATTTCCTCCAGTACACGATTGTACCTCTCAGTCTGGCCATCACTCTGTGGCCTGTAGGCAGTAGACATATTAGTCTTCATACCCAGCAGCTTTTTAACAGCATGCCAGAACTTATTATTAAAGTGTGCACCACGATCGGTGAGTACTTCAGCCGGAAGGCCGTGTAACCTGAATACATTGTTAATGAACAGCCGGGTGAAGGCCATGGCATTCATGGCCTCCTTGCAGGGCACAAAATGCACCATTTTGCTCAGGCGGTCAACAATGACACAGATGGCATCATAGCCATGGGTCCCAGTAGGCAGCTTGGTCACAAGGTCCATAGACACATGTTCCCACCGATACCCTGGGACAGTCAGGGGCCTCAACAGACCACCTGGCTTAGAGTTGGAGGACTTATCGCGTTGACACGCATCACATGTCCCTCAGTCCCTCACATCAGCACGCACAGTGTTCCACCAGAATACACGTGTGACACGCTCGAGGGTTTTGGTCATTCCCACATGGCCAGCATAGGCAGCATCATGCATCTCGTGCAGAATGTGCTCACGCAGTTCAGGCACATTGGGGACCACCACTAAGTCCTTACCAGAGATCCGCCAGAGACCGTCGGTGTCCTGGTACATTCCAGAATGATCAGCATTGGCAGTAAACGCAGGGTCCTGCTGGTATCCAAGGGTCAGTTGATCAGAAAGTCCCATAGGAGCAGCTGGAGCCGCAGGATACTGCGCTGTCTCAATCCTGTGTAACAGGGGTCTCAGACCCTATCGGGTCCAACATGGCTTCAACACACGTGGTATCTTTCTCAAATTGTGACAGAGCAAGGGGGGATTTCGCAACTGATGGCAGCCGGGGCAGCGGCACGAAGGCCAGCCTCACGAGCTCCCCCCCCCTCCAAAGAAAGCTTGGCCTGCCTCCTGGTGGTGACAGCACACACCGAGACACTTTCTGGAGAATCGTGCACAATCCGGGACAAAGGGTCTGCAGGGTTCACAGTGCCGGCAATATGCACGAGACTGTATGAGAACCTGCTCATGAACTCTACCACCTGGCCTGGCGCCTATATAGCACTGTCTGGGTAGGCAAGGCAACCAAAGGCTGGTGATCGGTGAATAGAGTGAACGGCACGCCTTTTAAGTAGCAGCGCCATTCTTTGCATGCTGTGACTAAAGAGAGGAACTCTTGTTCACCAGTGGTGTAGTTGATCTCAGCAGGTGATAGCTTACGGCTTAGATAAGCCAATGGATAGCCATCCTGCATGAGGACTGCGCCCAGTCCCTGAAGGGACGCATCACAGTAAACCTGGAACGGTTTGGTGTGATCGGGTAGTCTCAGCATGGGTACTGCAGCGATGGCAGATTTGAGAGCATTGAATGCTGTCAAAGGTACCTCAGGCCAGTCATGCCATGGAAAGGACAGACCGCCTTTACCACAAAGATTTGTGAGAGGTGCAGCAATATTGCTGAAATTACAGACAAACTTGCGCACATAATTTGCAGCGCCAAGGAATGACTGTAATCCCTGGAGGGACTGGGGAATAGGCCAGTTAGCATATTGTTGAGACCTTATCAGGGTCTACAGCAATGCCTCCAGCGGTGACCAGATGGCCTAAGAATTTAAGTGTATAGCGCATAAACTCACATTTAGATAGTTTAGCATACAACTTATTCTTACGCAGCAGTTCAAATACTTGCTTGAGGTGCAGCAGGTGATCCTGAACTGACCTAGACATGACGAGGATGTCATCCAGATACACCAAGGCACACTTACCCAGCACAGTAGCAAAGGCGTCATTCATGACCCGTTGAAATGTAGCTGGAGCGTTGGTCAGTCCAAAGCACAACACCTTGAACTGAAAGTGACCTTCAGGTGTGCGGAAGGCCGTTTTAGGCACATCCTCAGGAGTGATCCTGATCTGGTGGTAACCAGCCTGCAGGTCTAGGGAAGAGAAGACTTTGCAGCCAGACAGCTTGTCAAACAAGTCATCAATGCGAGGCAGTGGATACTGGTCACGCAATGTGATCTTGTTGAGCTGTCTATAGTCTATACACATTCTCAATTCACCTGACTTCTTCTGACCAAACAGGACAGGAGCTGCATAAGGAGAAGAGCTTGGCTCAATCATACCTTTAGCTAGGAGGTCCTGTATCTGTTGCTTCAGCTCGTCATGCTCAGGCTTGCTTAGCCTGTACATGGGAGTGGCTGGAGGGCGGTTACCAGGCTCCAGGGGTATAGTATGACCCACTGGGCGCTCTGGTGGCAAGCCAGTGAGAGGTGTGAACACATCACTGTATTCTGCCAGCAGAGCATCCAACTGAGCTTTGATAGCATCAGGGAGACCATGAGGGGTTACCTCAGGTTCAGGTGTGGCAGAGCCATCAGGGCTGATAACAGCCACAACGGCACGACCGCCTTTTCTCAACCACCTTGCTGCTACCTTGGCAGTAGCCATTGGTACAGTTGCCTTCATGGCACTGATAAGGAAAGCAGGTGGAGGAGTGACCATGGGTTGCTTGATAGCAGGGACTGCTGCAGGAGGTACTGCAGAGTGGCATGGTAACTGAACCGAAGGTTCACCTGGGCGAGCTAAAGACAAAGTCTTATGCTCATATGACAGTGTAGCATGACTAGCAAACAGCCAACTATCTTCCAGGAGTACATCAGGGTCACTGAAGACATGGGTGTCTCAACCATCAGGATTGGGCACATGGCCATTACCGCATGGTTTAAGGACGTAACTCAGTCTGTATTGAGCGCAAGGGCTCACAACAGGGTCATCAGTGGCAAATCTGAGTGCATGATGATCACCAGAGTGTAATGGTGGCAAGACGCATTGGGTGATGTTGGCAAATTGCCAAGACAAGCATGCTCATGCATAAAGAATGCCTATGGCAATGCCTGTTGCATATGACCCGATGATTAGAACAAGTTCATGCATGACAAGATAATATTGTCTGCAAAAACCACGCGTGCACAATGGCACAGCGGTGCACAACTACGTTGTCAGCCACAAGCATAGTAGCAAGTGTGTACGACATGACACCATGTGCATGCACATACCATGGAAGCATGTCATGCATACCATTGAATGTCTTACCCATAAGGGTTGGACACATGACCATACATGAAATGGGCTTAGGATGTAGCCTACAAGCTTGTTTACAACACAAGAGCTCCATCTGAGGTCATCAGAGCAGCTCTGAGTGCATGATAAACATCAAAGTGTCATGGTGACACAATGCTGAGATAAGCTTTAAATGGCAATGGCAAAGTATGACAAACGTTTGCATGGTAGACCTGATGATCAGAACAAGCTCATGCATTACAAGATATCCTTGTATGCGAGCTGTGCGCCAAAGCACAACACATGGGTCACATGAAATGGTCGAAAGTGACACTAGGTTCAGGGTGACAAGGACCATGGGGATCATGATCAGCATGGTGGGGCATGGCCACCATCGCATGGACCTGAGCCTACCAGGCTGTCATGCAACCCATCAGTGGCACAATGGCTCACAATAGGGTTCCCTCGAATTGTGCTTTATGACCAGCAGAGTGTCACAGTAGCAAGACGACAACGTCGAGTAACACAGTGCCACGATAAGCACGTATGCATGGTGCAAGCAGATGCTTATGGCACAAAATGACACTATGTGTCGTGCCGCACCAAGATTAGGACCGTCCATGTATAGAACTGCCATAGGCTGGACGTTGCCATAGGCTGCCATAAAGGTTTTCATAGAGATCACAAAGGACATGTAAGAACACCTGTACTTGGAGCAACCACATTAGCATGGTGAGTAGAAGGCAAAGGTCAGATATGTACCATAGCCATCACCAAGGCCATCACCAAGCCTAAGGGCTTGTGGCTGTCAGCAGCATGTACTAAGCATAGCACGGCTGTAGCATGGCTGGCAGCAATGGCCAAGCATATGCAAACCTGATACATTCAGGGCTTGGCAAAGGACTAGTTGTACGCACATTGAACTTGTGCACAACAAACACAGATGTGTACAACATGCATAGCACGCTGGCAGCGTACCACCAAGGTAGCTATCTTGTCCATCTGCTTGGATTCACGTTTACGACGTGTTGTCCTTTGTTCGGTCTGAGCCAGAAGCTTAGACGTAACCTGCAGCCGCTGAAAAGGACATACAGGCCAGAAGGACTAGAGGAGGTGCGACAAGCGCTACAGATTTAGCCTGCCAGAGTGCAATGAAATGCAACAAGGCGCAACACTGGACCTGCCACAGGAACCTCATTTCGCGAGAGTAGCCTTTGGGAGTAGCCATCGTCGGAGGGCGAAGTGTGGCAACTACGGACAAATTCGTAAAGGGCAACCAGCTTGTCAGGCAGAAACAGGAACGACCACCTGGCACCGATAATGGTGGGCAGCGTTGGCTGTTCGCCTCCACTGTCAGCGTTCTCCAAAGCCGAAGCTCCACTAGCGTGAAAGCCAGAAGTCAGCCGGAGGCTGGAGGCATGATGCCCTCGCAAACGCAAGTCTGGTCGGAAACCACTCTGTAACGTGCAGAGCACGCTTCTATCCGAGAGACCGTCTTGCGTGTTGCGAGGAAAACTGCCATGGAGAAGTTTACAGGAAAACCTCGTGAGAGGGCTAGGGCTTAGAACGGGGCCCCCTGGAATCGAACCAGTTGTCCTCACAGCAGAGCTGCTAGGCTTTAACCTGCCCTACTCACTCGGTAAAAGTAATGCGCCCACCTGCGCCCGCCATAGGCAGTACACAGGTGTCGCGGGCAAAGGGGAACGGTGTCGCTCAAGGCTCGCCGTTACAGTACCCCGGTATAGACAGGGGATTAAGCAGTCCACCAGGTACCTGGCGTGACGCTTTGTTTCGTTGGCATGCATCACAGTTAGACACATAGTGTCTAACGTCAGCACGCATGGATTTCCACCAGAACACCCTACGCACACGTTCAAGGGTTTTGGTGATGCCCACATGGCCAGCATACTTAGCATCATGCATTTCGTGCAAGATATGCTCTCGTAGCTGGATGTCATTAGGAACTATAATAGTACCCTTATCAAGGTGTCGCCACAGTCCCTCCTGGGTCATTTCCCACTCCTCATTAGGCTCAGCAAAGGCAGGATCAGTGCTATAGGCACTAATTAGCCAATCTGTGACCTGAGAAGGGTGACCAGGACACTCAGGGACCTGTGCCTCACAGTCATTAGAGACCGGGTCAGCCCACCTTAACCGCTTAGGCTCTGATGGCTTTAGAGCATCATCAGAGTCAGCATCATGGTCAGGGTCTGATCCAGCGGTAGGCTGCTGTTCGCTGCCTCCGCTGCCGCTGCTCAACGGTGTACCCGCACCGACGTCCTCCCCCTCCTGTAATCTCCGCTTCTGCTGCCTGGTCGTCACCAGGATTTTGTCAGTATCAGTCTTAGCCGTCGCTGAAGTTACTGGAATACGTGACAGTGGATCGGCAGGATTAGTGTTGCCAGGTAGGTATTTAATGGTGTAATTAAATCGGGATAGGAACTCCAACCAGCGGCTCTGCCTACGGGACAGTGTAGACTGCGTAGGTAGGGCCTCTAGAGGGCGGTGATCAGTAAACAGGGTGAATGGCACTCCTTCAAGGTAGCACCGCCACTGTGTACACGCAGCAATAATGGCCAAAGTTTCCTGTTCCCCAGTGGTATAATTCGTTTCAGCTTTTGACAGCTTACGTGAGTAATATGCCAGGGGGTAACCAGCCCGTGTCAATACTGCGCCAACACCTGATAGTGAGGCGTCACAGTAGACTTCAAAGGGCTTGGTTATATCAGGTAAGCGGAGCATAGGCACCTTCATAATAGCCTGCTTTAGAGCATTGAAAGCATCTAACTGGGGTTTAGGCCATTGTGCCCAGTTGAATGTTTTGCCTTCAGGGCCAGTTAAATTGGTAAGAGGAACAGCAATGGAACTAAAATTACGCACAAATTTACGTACATAATTAGCCATGCCAAGGAATGACTGCAGAGCTGTCAGGTTCGTAGGAACAGGCCAGTCTTTGATTGCAGTCACCTTGCTGGGGTCTACAGCTACACCATCTTTAGAGATGATGTGCCCCAGGAAAGGTAGAGACTCTTTCATGAATTCACATTTAGATAATTTAGCAAAATACTTATGTTGTCTCAGCAAACTGATTATTTCACGAAGGTGTGACAGGTGCTCCTGGATAGACTTGGACATGATTAAAATGTCATCAAGGTACACCAGAGCACACCGGTCAATCACCGTGGCAAATGCCTGGTTCATTGCCCGTTGAAATGTAGCGGGAGCATTGGTTAAACCAAAGCATTACACTTTATACTGATAGTGTCCCATGGGCGTCCTAAACGCAGTTTTAGGAATATCTTCATCAGGTATTCTGATTTGATGATAGCCAGCCTGGAGATCCAGGGAGGAAAATACAGTCATACCCGACAATCTATCAAATAAATCATCAATTCTGGGGAGAGGGTACTGATCACGTATAGTGAGCTTGTTAAGCTGACGGTAGTCTACGCACATGCGTAGCTCACCTGACTTTTTCTTTACAAAAAGAACTGGTGCTGCAAATGGGGAGGAGCTAGGCTCTATCAGCCCTTTGGACAACATGTCAGTAACCTGTTTTTTAACTTCTTCCTGTTCTGGCTGGCTCATCCTATAACTGGGCCTGGCAGGAGGTTTAGCACCGTCCTGCAGGGGTATAGAATGCCCTACATCACGTGCAGGAGGCAACCCAGTGATAGGCTCAAACACAACAGAGAACTCCATAAGGAGTCTCTTTAACTGTGCCGCCTGCTCAGGGGGAACACCAGGTGGGTCTTGCAGGTTCTCATAAGAGACCAGTGCTACCACACCTGTACCTCCATCTTTGAGCCACTTAGCAGCCGTCTTGGCAGACAGAGGGGTATAAACCACCTCAGGGCCGGACACTAGGAAACCAGGAGGGACAGCATAGGCTTCTTTTACAGGTTTTACAGTTCGTAGAGACTCAACTGTACAGTTAACTGGCCCCTTCTTGCTTACCGCTGAAGGTAGTAAGGTAGGTTGGCCCTTAGGGGTCCGCAGGGTGAGAGACTTGTCGACATAGTCAAGCAAGGCCCCCTGCACAGTCAGCCAATCAGCACCAAGCAGAATGTCATACTCATGTACAAGCTCTGGCATCACAGTCAAGGTGCAGAAGCAGCTAAACTGTTGGATGGACAAGTGCACTTTGACATATTGTGTACAGTACACTGATTGATTATTAGCTACCTCATAACGAAGTGCCACAGGGTAATCATGCAGTCTCAACTTGTGTGTAGACACAAATGCTTCACTGATGAAGGAGTCATCAGCGCCACCATCAGCAAGGCAGAAGCATGCATGCTGACGGTCAAGGGTGCCAGCAAATCTGAATCTCACCTTGCCATCACGTCCCACCATACCCAGCACATGGGCCTGTTGATGCTGAGCCACAGGGGGAACAGCAGTCTTACATGGCACATCATTCAAAGCAGGACTACACAGTCTTGCTGACAGGGCAGGCAGGGGCTCTACAGGGCAGGCAGGCAAAGAAGCTGTTGTTGAGTTGGCTCTGGGCACACTCACATCATCATCAGCTCCTACAACAGCAGCATCATCATGCAACAGTTGTTCAGATTGAACCACAGCACAGTCCTGGCTGGCTGGCTGGGCAACACCCTAACGGTTGGTGGCAATACGGGCCCGGCTGACGCCACGGCGCATGCCCTGATCCCTAGGCTTAGCAGCCTTGGGTGGGGGCTGGGGCTCTGGCTCCTGGTCTGACTCAGAAGCACCAGACTCTGAAGGGGGCTTGGACTTGGCTTGGCCAGGCTTCTTGGCACCCTCAGGTGGGTGAGGATACCCAGACCTGCGCCGGGCCTCAATAGCCGTGAAGTGGCGGAAGGGGCAGGGGTGGTTGGTCAGGTGGCCGGGATGGTTGCACTTGAAGCAGTATTGCCCAGGCAACAGGGGTTTCTTGGACCACAGCTCATCGTGTCTGGGCCTCTTGCCAGCACCACCAGAAACAGGGGGCTTAGAGCCACGCCTGCCGGGGTGGGCCTCCCCTCCCAGGGCACTTGACGCCTGCACAGCATGAACACCAGAAGAACCAGCACCCTTAGCAGGTGTGGTGGTGGACAGCATGACCACGTTGCGCTGAGCCTGCTTAGCAGCCTCCATAGCCTGAGACAGTGTGGGGTCTTTAAAGTGAGCCAGGTCCTTAAGCACAGCAGGCTGTAAAGCTGAGCTGAGGCCCCTAGTGAACACCATGGCCAGCAGAGGCTGACACATGCTGTCATTCCCTGCAAACAGCAGGTTATTCCTGAACTCAGTAATGTATTGACCCAGGAGCATTCCTGCGGTCATCTTGATGGCACCATCAAGCAGCTTAGTTCGGGCGACGTTACAGTCATCCCGCAGGTCATCTCCTGTATACTCGCAGAATGCAGTACGCAGGTAAGGCCAGTCGGGGACGTCAGCATACAAGGCAGCATAGGACTCCTTGATGGATGGATACCAGGTGTTGCGAGCAGCGCCAGTCAGGAAAGCAGGCAGTGTTGATGCAACATCAAGGCGGCAGCGTTCACAATGACGCTCAAGGTCGTCGCAGAACGCTAAGGCTCTGCGATGGGTGCTGCTGCACGCATCAGTCCACTTGTCTGGACCAGGTATAGACCTTGAACCCAAAGACAAGGGAAGAGGCAAGGCCAGAGGCGAGGGACCCGTAGGGGCGGCTCGTCCTGGGCCTGCAGCACCTGCACCAGGCTGTCTAGTCGACGCAGGAGCAGCTGCCCTGCCTTGTAGAGCCCCTGCCTGCCCTGTCAGCAAGACTGTGTAGTCCTGCTTTGAATGATGTGCCATGTAAGACTGCTGTTCCCCCTGTGGCTCAGCATCAACAGGCCCATGTGCTGGGTATGGTGGGACGTGATGGCAAGGTGAGATTCAGATTTGCTGGCACCCTTGACCGTCAGCATGCATGCTTCTGCCTTGCTGATGGTGGCGCTGATGACTCCTTCATCAGTGAAGCATTTGTGTCTACACACAAGTTGAGACTACATGATTACCCTGTGGCACTTCGTTATGAGGTAGCTAATAATCAATCAGTGTACTGTACACAATATGTCAAAGTGCACTTGTCCATCCAACAGTTTAGCTGCTTCTGCACCTTGACTGTGATGCCAGAGCTTGTACATGAGTATGACATTCTGCTTGGTGCTGATTGGCTGACTGTGCAGGGGGCCTTGCTTGACTATGTCGACAAGTCTCTCACCCTGCGGACCCCTAAGGGCCAGCCTACCTTACTACCTTCAGCGGTAAGCAAGAAGGGGTCAGTTAACTGTACAGTTGAGTCTCTACGAACTGTAAAACCTGTAAAAGAAGCCTATGCTATCCCTCCTGGTTTCCTAGTGTCCGGCCCTGAGGTGGTTTATACCCCTCTGTCTGCCAAGACGGCTGCTAAGTGGCTCAAAGATGGAGGCACAGGTGTTGTGGCACTGGTCTCTTATGAGAACCTGCAAGACCCACCTGGTGTTCCCCCTGAGCAGGCGGCACAGTTAAAGAGCCTCCTTATGGAGTTCTCTGATGTGTTTGAGCCTATCACTGGGTTGCCTCCTGCACGTGATGTAGGGCATTCTATACCCCTGCAGGACGGTGCTAAACCTCCTGCCAGGCCCAGTTATAGGATGAGCCAGCCAGAACAGGAAGAAGTTAAAAAACAGGTTACTGACATGTTGTCCAAAGGGCTGATAGAGCCTAGCTCCTCCCCATTTGCAGCACCAGTTCTTTTTGTAAAGAAAAAGTCAGGTGAGCTACGCATGTGCGTAGACTACCGTCAGCTTAACAAGCTCACTATACGTGATCAGTACCCTCTCCCCAGAATTGATGATTTATTTGATAAATTGTCGGGTATGACTGTATTTTCCTCCCTGGATCTCCAGGCTGGCTATCATCAAATCAGAATACCTGATGAAGATATTCCTAAAACTGCGTGTAGGACGCCCATGGGACACTATCAGTATAAAGTGTTATGCTTTGGTTTAACCAATGCTCCCGCTACATTTCAACGGGCTATGAACCAGGCATTTGCCACGGTGATTGACCGGTGTGCTCTGGTGTACCTTGATGACATTTTAATCATGTCCAAGTCTATCCAGGAGCACCTGTCACACCTTCGTGAAATATTCAGTTTGCTGAGACAACATAAGTATTTTGCTAAATTATCTAAATGTGAATTCATGAAAGAGTCTCTACCTTTCCTGGGGCACATCATCTCTAAAGATGGTGTAGCTGTAGACCCCAGTAAAGTGACTGCTATCAAAGACTGGCCAGTTCCTACGAACCTGACAGCTCTGTAGTCATTCCTGGGCATGGCTAATTATGTACGTAAATTTGTGCGTAATTTTAGTTCCATTGCTGTTCCACTTACTAATTTAACTGGCCCTGAAGGCAAAACATTCAACTGGGCACAATGGCCTAAACCCCAGTTAGATGCTTTCAATGCTCTAAAGCAAGCTATTATGAAGGTGCCTATGCTCCGCTTACCTGATATAACCAAGCCCTTTGAAGTCTACTGTGACGCCTCACTATTAGGTGTTGGCGCAGTATTGACACAGGCTGGTTACCCCCTGGCATATTACTCACGTAAGCTGTCAAAAGCTGAAACGAATTATACCACTGGGGAACAGGAAACTTTGGCCATTATTGCTGCGTGTACACAGTGGCGGTGCTACCTTGAAGGAGTGCCATTCACCCTGTTTACTGATCACCGCCCTCTAGAGGCCCTACCTACGCAGTCTACACTGTCCCGTAGGCAGAGCCGCTGGTTGGAGTTCCTATCCCGATTTAATTACACCATTAAATACCTACCTGGCAACACTAATCCTGCCGATCCACTGTCACGTATTCTAGTAACTTCAGCGACGGCTAAGACTGATACTGACAAAATCCTGGTGACGACCAGGCAGCAGAAGCGGAGATTACAGGAGGGGGAGGACGTCGGTGCGGGTACACCGTTGAGCAGCGGCAGCGGAGGCAGCGAACAGCAGCCTACCGCTGGATCAGACCCTGACCATGATGCTGACTCTGATGATGCTCTAAAGCCATCAGAGCCTAAGCGGTTAAGGTGGGCTGACCCGGTCTCTAATGACTGTGAGGCACAGGTCCCTGAGTGTCCTGGTCACCCTTCTCAGGTCACAGATTGGCTAATTAGTGCCTATAGCACTGATCCTGCCTTTGCTGAGCCTAATGAGGAGTGGGAAATGACCCAGGAGGGACTGTGGCGACACCTTGATAAGGGTACTATTATAGTTCCTGATGACATCCAGCTACGAGAGCATATCTTGCACGAAATGCATGATGCTAAGTATGCTGGCCATGTGGGCATCACCAAAACCCTTGAACGTGTGCGTAGGGTGTTCTGGTGGAAAACCATGCGTGCTAACGTTAGGCACTATGTGACTAACTGTGATGCATGCCAACGAAACAAAGCGTCACGCCAGGTACCTGGTGGGCTGCTTAATCCCTTGTCTATACCTGGGTACCGCTGGGAATCTGTCACCATGGATTTGGTGGTTAAGCTTCCAGTCGGTGTGCATGGCTATGATTCTATCTGTGTGGTTGTGGATCGTCTATCAAAGATGGTTCACCTAATTCCATGCATTGAGGCCATGGATGCTAAGGAATTTGCTGAATTATACATTGACCATGTATTTAAATACCATGGCCTTTCTAAAGTGACCATCTCCGATCGTGGAGCGACCTTTAACAACCAGTTCTGAATTGAGGTCAGGAAGCTGATAGGCGTAGACCCTGCTTTCAGCACCGCGTATCATCCTCAGTCAGATGGTCAGACTGAA
The DNA here is from genome assembly GCA_030144725.1 of Haematococcus lacustris. NCBI lineage: Eukaryota > Viridiplantae > Chlorophyta > Chlorophyceae > Chlamydomonadales > Haematococcaceae > Haematococcus > Haematococcus lacustris. The sequence goes on from JASKMD010000003.1 coordinate 11,510,697, forward strand.
CGTACAAACCAAATTGTGGAAGAAATGCTTAGACATTATATCCTACCTACTCAAGTAGATTGGCCTAGGCATTTAGCCTTTGCCGAGTTTGCTATTAATAATTCATGGCAAGAGTCTATTCAGTCCACACCATTCCTGGTGAACTATGGACAGTCACCCATTACACCTGTGCTGCATAAGCTGCCCAGGCCGTGCCTATCTCCCTCCGCTGAGAGCTTCGCCAAGAAGTGGGAGCATGAGGTAAAGCATGCTCAGGAGTGCATGAGGGTGGCTCAGGACCGCCAACAAAGGTATGCGAATAAGCGTAGGCGTGATGTCACGTTCAGCGTAGGTGACAGCGTCCTGCTGAGCACCAAGAACCTGCGCAATGCACCTGGCAGAGCACGTAAGTTCTTGCCTAGGTATGTAGGACCTTTTAAGGTCACAGGCAAGCTAGGTGAGGCTGCCTACCGGTTGGAGTTACCTCCCACCATGAGCAGGTTACATCCTGTGTTCCATGTGTCACTTCTTAAGAAGTACACTGGCAGCCAGGGGTTTCACCCCCCTCCTGTGATGGAGTGGCTGGAAGATGCGCCTCACTATGAAGTGCATAGCTTGTTGAGCCACAGGCAGGTACGCTTCAAGAAGCGCATGGAGTACCTGGTCAAGTGGACAGGCTACGATGATACTTACAACACCTGGGAGCCAGAGGCTATGCTGGCTGGTGCTCCCCAGATCTTGTCTAGGTACAAGGCTGTGCATAACCTGCCTTGATGTTAGAATGTCCCAGTGACCTATGTCACTTGGCCTGGTCCTATGACCATGGCCCCCATGCGGCACCTTATGGTGATGCATGTGTTTCTGTGGGTGGCTGGTACCCTTATGGGTCAGCCTGTATGTCAGTGGTCTCTATAGACTGCGAGTCTCGGTGCTCTGGGCTATCCCAGGTACCTTGGCGGAACGGATCTCTTAAGAGGGGGAGGAATGTGACGGTGCGCTTATGCGTATCCGTAAACCACACTTTAGCAGAGTGACTGAGGAGGTCAATGGTGGGCTGCTACCAGCTCACCATTCGGGTTCGACTCCCGAGGGTCCCGTTCTAAACCTGGGCTCAGTTGCTGTGCGAGAGTGTGGATAGTAGAGACTGCGTTGGACATTTCTAAGTGGACATGCCGCTCACACTGTAAGATTAAAGGCAGCGGCTACGCCGTTACAAATGGTTTCCGACATTTTTACGTTTGTACGTTCAGTCTGACCAGGGTTAGGGTTAGGGCCATGACAAGCATCTGTAGCTGTTGCGTAGTGTTCCTATGGGAGCGGAACCCTGCTTGGTTCTTGCTGAGCATCCCATTGGCTTCAGCATACTCAGAAAGTATCTTAGTTATGAGGCTGGTCCACAGCTTGTAAACGGTGTTGGCTAGGCCCACTGGCCTGTAAGAGTTAAGGTCCGTTTCCTGGCCCTTGTCTTTGTAAAGCAGGCATGTGTCACTTGTTTTCCACGTGGTTGGTGTGCAGCCTGTAGCCCACATGATGATGAACAGCTGGTGTATGGTGTCCCTCATCTCCCATGGCAGCATCTTGATGATCTCGTTCTCAATGCCGTCTGGTCCTGGGGCTTTGCCCCCCGACAACCTACTGAGGCATTCCTGAAAGCCTGCCTTGTCCATGATGGTTGTGTGTAACCAATGTACGTTTTGGCAGGTGTGCATCGTGAAAGGGTCGTCCGCTTTGGCGCGGGCCCACGGGTAGTTTCTTGTCTGCGTGTTTGTGTAGTGGCCAGTTTTGGGGGCCGGCGGCGCCAGCTTCGTTCCGTAGGCATCGGTAATTATCCGGTTCAGGTCGGCCGGGGCCGTGCATATCCTGTTGGTGATGGGGTCGGCTAGCGCCTGCAGACCTTTGTGATCCGTGTGGGACGGGCGTAGGATGTATTTGTTTGCTTTCTTAGGTTGGGTGCTGATTAGTTGTTGCATTCTGACGCGGGCTTGTGCGATGGCGAGCGCGGAGTCGTCGTCGTCTAGCTTGTGAATTTGGTCGCGGTACGAGTTGGTCAGTTGGGCTAGCGCGGCCTGCACGTGGTTTTCGGTTGTATCGTCGCCCTGGCGCGCTTGCACCGCCTCCCTTGTTTCCGCATTTGTCGTATCTGTCTCTGGGATAAGTTCATCGATGGTTGGGTGCACGTTGTTTTGCTTGAAAAGCAATCTAGCCTTCCGGCTGAGTTCTCTGGTGGTTTTGAGCTTTCTGCCTAGTGCTTGTCTGATCCTACACATGGTCCTGCGTTGGTAGTGCTGGCCTCCCCTAGTTAGGGTCTTAGTGTTGCAAGTCTTCATAGCTGTCGCCCTGCAGGTTTGCAGTAGGGTTGTGAGCATGGTAGCTGCGGTGTCTACAGCTTCCCTGGCTGGGAGTCCTGCCACCAGCGTCAGGCGCTGTGGTTGTTGGGGGTTGGCCTTGTCGATTGTGGTCAGGAAGTGGATAGCATCAGTGTACATGGGAGCAAGGTATGCTGTCAGGTGTGCATGCAGTTGTGGGGCACCTGAGCTGGGTTGTTGCACTGCCAGGCGGTAGGCTTCCATGTCCTCTTTGTTAATGGGGGTGGTAAGGATGGTGTGGCTGTGCTTCTGAGGTTTTTGTGGGGCTGCCAGGTCTATGCCCAGTCGGGCTGTACTCAGTGTGGCGGTGAGTGGCCTGTGGTCACTAAGATATGCGTGTTTGTCGACGTGCGTGCGGTGTTCAGGGCCGTGTCTTGCGTCGCGCGTCAGGATGGCGTCGATGCGGCTGTTGCAGTGCGGTTGTTGGTAGGTCCAGGCCCGGTCGCCGGAATCAGCTTCGGACAGGCGCATCTCTGTGGCGAACTCCCTCATCATGTTGTCTTGTATGTATTCGGTGTGTTCGGAGCGATCCTCTGTTTTCATCGTGGCGTTGATATCTCCCGCCAGGATGAGTGAGCCGGGCAGGTGTCCGGCGGCTGCTCGTATGTGTTCTTGCATCTTTCTTCTTAGTGGGATCGCGTCGTCGTTGTTCCCCGAGGGCCAGTACGTGGCGACGAGTGTGAGCTCTTCGCTTTGCCGTTGGCGGAGGCTCAGGATGACGCAGCGGGTGTTTACATCCGCATCTGTGCACGGTTGTATCATGGTAGCTTGCATCTGGATGGCTAGATCATGTCTGATGCCAATGAGGACTTCGCTGTGGCCTTGGTGGCGGTGGACAGTATAGTTGGGCATAACCCTCTTCAGCCAGCCAGAGCTAGGGTTGTTGCTCCTGGGTTGGGTCATGGTTTCAGTAAGGATCAGGATGTCCGGGCTTTGGCTGTGTACAAGGTTTAGAACTTCGTTTCTAGATCTGTGTAGGCCTCTGACGTTGAAGGTTGTGAGGGTGATGTGTTGCCGATTGGGGGTGGGTGGCGGTGGGGGGCTGTGATGTTGGTTCGTACCAAGGTCGATGTCGGGCGTGGATTTAGGTGTCTCGTCTATGGTGGAGACTGGCCCAGTGTTGTGGGTCTTAGCGGTGGGTTTGCAAAGATATTTGAACATGAGGGTTTGAGTGTGTGTGTCGTTACCGTGTCTCTTGGTGGCTCGAGCGCGCTTTTTGGCAGCGTCGGTGGCGTTGTCGAAGGGCGTAGTGGGTCGATGAATATGTGGCGTTGTTTGCGGACGGAGAGTGACCGTGGGTGTGTCCCGGCGCTGTCGCAACCGGGTAGGCTCGCCGTGTGGGAGGGTGCCCTCTGCTGTCGCCCTGCGCTTGCTATCGGTTGTGCAGCTGGTCTCTGCGTGAGTGGTGGTCACGTGCAAGGGGCCAGGGGTCTCTCTTGCCTCTGTGTGGTCTGTAGTAAGGTCTATTGGGTCCAGGTGATCTCGGAAGTGTGCTGCAAGCACTGATGGGGTGGTGGCCTCCAGTGGGTCCGCTATCCAGATCTCCCTCCTAATGAATCTTGTGTGTCTCACGTCGCCTGTGCAGATAGTGAGGATGTTCCCTTGAAGGCTGCTCCAGTCGTCAGGTGTAGAGAGTGGTTTAGGCACCCGGTTGAATGAGTCCAGTTGGTGCCAACCATGTGGTGTGTGCTTGATGGCAGTAGCGTGTTGGTGTGATAGTAGGATGACAACCGTGTGTGTTGCGCCGGTGCTTGTTATAGCGTTAGTGATCGTCTCAGGGGTGATACTCTGGGTGGGTAGGTAGGTTGAGGCTGGATGCAGGTACATGTGCATCTCATGGTGTTTGCGATGAAGGTAGTGATTCAGTGTGTCAGATGAAAACTTGCCTTTCGCATGGTAGATATGGTCGGTTTTGAGGGTTTGGATTGTGTGCCCTGCAGCTCGTGCTTCTTGTGCTAAGTGTTGTAGGTGCTCTGCTAGCTGCTTGCAGTGGCTGATGACTGCGTGGTAGTCAATACATTTTTTCCCCATGGCCATGTTGATAGCATGTACTAGGCAGCACTCTTCGTATTGCCTTTCCATGTAGCCATGGTCTAGGTTACGGGCCGTTACTGTGGGGTGAGCGGAGTCGACTGTTGTGGCGTTGTGACCGTGTCCTGTTTGTTCCACATGGCTGATGATGTGATGGATGTCCTTTTCAGCGCACATGCGCATCTGTTCCCGTGAGCGGGTGTTGGGCGTGATGACAAAGAGTTGATGCATAGTCCGCATAGTTGCAGTAGGGATGTGAGAGAAGGGCGTCGGTGTTGTTTCCATGGAGTCCAGTAGGTTCCATGCGCCGTCAATGCACTTCATGGCCATGCTGTGGCCTGGCTTTTTGCACAAAAATGTGTGCGTACCGTATTGGCCGGCGAGGTTTTCCAGGTTGTCAGCAGACCAGTCACTGGGTTGGTTAACTGGGTTGGTTAACCATGCGCCGCGCTCAAACTGATCAGTAAACTGAAGGAGCCTGTTCTCATAAAATAAGTCTATGTCTTGCATGGTGACCCATTCATGTCCCGCTGCATTGTTCAAGGAATAAACCTGGCACGCGGAGCTATGCCTGGCCTGCATGTAGTGCTCGTTGGTTGGGCCGGGGTTCGCTTCAACATCCCCAGCGGCGAGCAGTAGCCAGGCCATGTAAATGAGGGAAATAGTGGAGTAAACTGTGGTGATGACGCCCAACCACTGTGTAGCCGTAGCCAGCAAGCAAGAGGGTAGCATGGTATTGTGCACACCCTGCTTGCTAGTGATGCCTATCTTATAGATAGTGTAGCGATGCAACGTCGTGTTGTAGTGGTGGATGATAAGGGAGGCCCTTGGCCCACTATGGGTGAAGTGTCCATGTGTAGTCCAGTTGTCCATGCACACAGAGAGACAAAGTATAGCGTTGTGTCGTGGGGCGCTGCCATCCAGGTATGGGCAGAGGGGGAGGGCTGACATAACAATGACACCCTTCCACCTACGCACTCTCTTGATTTGTTTGAGCAAGCACGCTTTGGATTGGGAGGGGGTGGTAACCTGGGTGCGTTGGGAAGGGGTACGGAGATGGAGCCCGAGCATGCTAAAGAGAGCTATGGTGATGTGAATGAGATACGCCTTGCCCCCCACCACTTTGTTCAGATCAAGAGGCAGCACGTCAACATATAGGTCATGTATGGATGGTCCATGGGGTATCGGCCTGCCATGTAGCTGCTCACATGGCTGCTCATCCTCCGCTCCATTGGTGTGGGCATGGGGGTACCTAAAGCGGGGCGGCATGCCAGCATGTGGTGCATACACAGCTGGTCCTGGCAGCATGCTGGACTGTGCACACGGCTGCTCAACCTCTGTCTCGTTGGTGTAGGCATGGGGGTACCTGGAGCATGGCAGCGGGTCAGCATGTGGTGTATACTTGGCTGGTCCTGGCAGCGTGCTGAGCTGATCACAAGGCTGCTCCTGGGCGCCATGTCTTATGCCGGCCTGCATGTCAACATGAGTGGTTGGCATCACTGTAGCGGCTGGCTGGTCATGCAAGGCTGTAGCAAGCAGGGCTGGCAGGTGGTGGTAAGGCTGAGCGCCATGATTTGTGCCGGCGTGCATGTCAACATGAGTGGTTGGCATCACTGTAGCGGCTGGCTGGTCATTCCAGGCTGTAGCAAGCAGGGCTGGCAGGTGGTGGTAAGGCTGAGCGCCATGTCTTGTGCTGGCCTGCATGTCAACATGAGTGGTTGGCATCACTGTAGCGGCTGGCTGGTCATGCAAGGTTGTAGCAAGCAGGGCTGGCAGGTGGTGGTAAGGCTGAGCGCCATGTCTTGCGCCGGCCTGCATGTCAGCATGAGTGGTTGGCATCTCTGTAGCAGCTGGCTGGTCATGCAAGGCTGTATCAGTCAGGGCCGGCGGGTGGTGGTAAGACTGAGCGCCATGTCTTATACAGGCCTGCAAACAAGGGTATGTGTTCATTTGCCCTGGTTGTGTATCCTTCAATTGTGCCTTCACAGGAGGCCTTTGTTTGAGTGGGGGAACATAGATGTTGAGAATAGCATCTGAGATGGGGTTGCATGTTGGCAGCAGAACATTAGTGGTTGCAGTCCGATGGTGGAGGGCATAGCACTGCTTGTTCAAGAACCTGGGCATAGCACTGCTTGCATTCGCGGGCATTTGCCCTGGGGACGAGATAAGGCTAGGCTGGGTGTACCAGCTTTCGCGCAGACTTGGGCCTTTGCCCGGAGCCAACCTGTCTGCACGGTCACCGATTGTGGTGCCTTCTGAGTGGATTGACAAGCGGCTGGGGGTGGCTTTGGTAGGCCAACCCCCGAGCACGCCCCAACTCCACCCAGTGCAGTACAGGGTCAAGACAGCAAATAGGAGGAACAACGCAGGCCGTCGTCTACCTGCTGCGCCTCCCATCGCCTTGTCTTGACCTCGCTCAGGGTCGGACGAAACTTCGCTCATTCTGCTCCTTTTCGGACGCTGCACCGGGTCCTGCTGCCCGTTTAAGCTGCCGTCGTTACTAGGAAGCGTAGTCGTGAGTTGAAGTTACGGTCCGAAAAAGTCCTCATGCGTGCATTAACTCCATGAACTATCGTTGCTGCAGATTAAGGCTGCAGCCCCTCGCACAGCTGACTCTGGGCACGAATCCGATGAATTGCCTTTGGCCCAGCGACCAAAGAGGCGGCCCCTTGAGGAGGCGGATGAGGGGGAGGATGTGGAAGAGCATGAGGATGAGGGGGAGGATGAGGAAGAGGAGGAGGATGAGGGGGAGGATGAGGAAGAGGAGGAGGATGAGGGGGAGGAGGGTGAGGGGGCGGAGGAGGAGGGGGGGGAGGAAGAGAAGCAGAAGCAGGGGCCAGCCAAGAAACGGTTGCGCAAAGGGAGGAAGCAGGTCCCCGATGAGTTCAGCAAGATCGTCTATGCGCGGGTGAGCATGGTGTTGCGTGCCTATGCTGCCTTATTTGCTGTGGCCACGTTGCCTGTGCCTCAATGTCCTTTGCTAACAATGACCCATCGTTGCCATGTGATTTCAGTTCAGACATCATGCACCCAACGCCGACAAGCCCTTCAGCGTGCTGGGCAAATATGAGGTTAGTGTAGTGCTCACACAACAATTGACCATACCCTCAAATATTACTGCCCATGTCACCTTGGTTATCTATACCCAATGCATCCTTGCAGAAAGATGCCGTCAGTCTTTGGGGCAAGTTCGCCCCCAAATACATCCGGATGTGGTGCCCGCGTTCTGTGGGCCAGGTGATTGTGCAATGCATGGTGTAGCCATGTAACCAACCTAATTTGCTCTCTGATGTACATGTTTGTGAATCGGTATTAGTGTGTGTTGTGCAGTACACCATCCCCGGCTGTGCACCAGGGGAATACCCCAAACTGGGCAGTAATTCGGTGGAGGCCAGGTGGAATGTCCCCATGCGGGCAATCATCGGCCTCGTCTGGAAGGAATTCACCAAGGCCAACCCATCCTACCTGGCTTTGCTGAGCTACTGGATGTTGCTGGCGGCATTAAAAAAGTGGGTAGCATGCATGCACCCATAGCATGCATCCATAGCATGCAGCCATAGCATGCAACCCCTAGCATGCACCCATAGCATGCATCCACCCATCATGCACCCATGGCATGCAACCCACTGTGTCATTAGTACAGGTCCTCATTATCGGCCTGGTACCCTTGAACGTGTAGGTCATACGATTGGGTCAGACGTCCGACCACTCCTAAGCAGCTGGCCCGAAAGCCGCAGACACCTCGTCAAGCAGAAGCGGCCCAGAAGGCAGATGAGGGGTGGGAGTCGCAATTTGGATGCCGGTTGTTGGAAGCCAAGGCAGCAGCGGTGGCTGCTGGCACCCCGTTCAACAATGACGATGTTGTGCCCACTGACATGGAGCCATTCCTGCCTTTAGCTGCTCAGCTGAAAGCAGTCTCAGGTGAGTGGTGCCCGGACCCTGTGGCTCCACTATCACACCCAGGTCACCAGGACCCTGTGGTGAGGTGCCAGGACCCTGTAGGCGTGCGGCAGAACCCTGTAGACGTGTGTCGCAGGACCCTGTAGGCGTGCGGCAGAACCCTGTAGACGTGTGTCGCAGGACCCTGTAGCTGTGCGGCAGAACCCTGTAGACATGTGTCGCAGAACCCTGTAGCTGTGCGGCAGAACCCTGTAGACGTGTGTAGCAGAACCCTGTAGACCAGGACCCTGTGGTGTGGTACCAGGACCCTGTGGAGCTAACCCATGACATTGCGTGAACCCCTGATCGCAGAGAACTGGAAAAAACCAGACCAGACGCCAGAAGGCAAGCACCCGGAAGCCGCCAAGGCCTGGAAAGCAATGTCCCTGACATTCTATGACCAGTTTGACGAGGTGGCCCGAGACCTAGCAAGGTCTATCCCCGGCGGTAGCAATCAGGACCCGGTGAGTATCTCGATACAATGCTGGTAGGGGTATGTGATTTTACATGTTGGCCGAGTATGTGTGCTTTGCTTGATGCTGTGCAGGAGGCGGCGGAGGCGCAGGCCAAGACTCTGCTGTTGGAGGCATGCACCCAGGACCAATCCTGGTGGAAGGCAAGTAGCTGACATCTTACGTGCATACCCTACCATGCCCTACAACACCACATACCATGTCTTACCTTCCAAGATTCATATTGCCACCTTGTTGTGTGCAGTTGACGACCCTGACCCGGCTTGTGGAGCACAAGTCAAAGCTGGTGTTGGAGCTGCAGGCTGCCAGCGGTGCAGGGCAGCAGGCAGGCCCAGCTTCACCCCCTCGCCGAGGGGGCAAGGCTGCAGCCAAGAAGAGGCGTGCAGGCAGTGAAGCAGGGGCAGGGGCAGAGGAGCTCGCCGCTGCGCTACAAGCAGGCTTGGCAGCAGGGGCAGCAGTGGCGACAGGGGCAGCAGCAAGGGCAGCAGGGACAGGGACAGGGGCAGGGCCAACAGGGGAAGGGGCAAAGGCAGCAGCAGAGGCAGGGCAGGGTAAGAGGCAGAGCAGGGTCAGGAGCCGCAGCAGCAACAGGGGCAGGGGCAGGGCAGGGGCCGGGGCTGTGGCAGGGTCAAGGGCAGGGGCAGGGGCAGTGGTGGCTGCAGGGGCAGTGGGGGCAGCAGGAGCTGTGGCAGGGGCAGCAGGGGCAGCAGGGGCTGTGGCAGGGGCTGGGCCTGTGGCACCCGCCACAGCAGGGGCAGAGGCAGGGGCAGGGCCAGTGGCACCCGGCACAGCAGGGGCAGAGGCAGAGGCAGAGGCAGGGGCAGTAGCAGAGGCAGTGGCAGCAGCAGCAGCAGAAGCAGATGCAGCAGTGGCAGCAGCAGCAGCACGCAGTGACTTGTTTGATTAATGAGATGCTAGAAGTTCATGACATGCTAGAGGTTCATGGACTAGTGCACATGGTTTTGTTGACCTAATGCAGGGTTACGCCAACCTAGTGCAGGGTTTCGGTGACCGTGTGCAGGGTTTCAGTGACCCCGTGTAAACTGCACTAGAAGGTGTTCACATATACATGAACGAGGCATAACACGCGACAACTGAGCACTGGGATAATGTAACGGCGTAGCCGCTGCCTTTAATCTTACAGTGTGAGCGGCATGTCCACTTAGAAATGTCCAACGCACTTCCTACTATCCACACTCTCGCACAGCAACTGAGCCCAGGTTTAGAACGGGACCCTCGGGAGTCGAACCCGAATGGTGAGCTGGTAGCAGCCCACCATTGACCTCCTCAGTCACTCTGCTAAAGTGTGGTTTACGGATACGCATAAGCGCACCGTCACATTCCTCCCCCTCTTAAGAGATCCGTTCCGCCAAGGTACCTGGGGTAGCCCAGAGCACCGAGACTCGCAGTCTATAGAGACCACTGACATACAGGCTGACCCATAAGGGTACCAGCCACCCACAGAAACACATGCATCACCATAAGGTGCCGCATGGGGACCATGGTCATAGGACCAGGCCAAGTGACATAGGTCACTGAGACATTTACACATCAAGGCAGGTTATGCACAGCCTTGTACCTAGACAAGATCTGGGGAGCACCAGCTAGCATAGCCTCTGGCTCCCAGGTGTTGTAGGTATCATCGTAGCCTGTCCACTTGACCAGGTACTCCATGCGCTTCTTGAAGCGTACCTGCCTGTGGCTCAACAAGCTATGCACTTCATAGTGAGGCGCATCTTCCAGCCATTCCATCACAGGAGGGGGGTGAAACCCTTGGCTGCCAGTGTACTTCTTAAGAAGTGACACATGGAACACAGGATGTAACCTGCTCATGGTGGGAGGTAACTCCAACCGGTAGGCAGCCTCACCTAGCTTGCCTGTGACCTTGAAAGGTCCTACATACCTAGGCAAGAACTTACGTGCTCTGCCAGGTGCATTGCGCAGGTTCTTAGTGCTCAGCAGGACGCTGTCACCTACGCTGAACGTGACATCACGCCTACGCTTATTCGCATACCTTTGTTGGCGGTCCTGAGCCACCCTCATGCACTCCTGAGCATGCTTTACCTCATGCTCCCACTTCTTGGCGAAGCTCTCAGCGGAGGGAGATAGACACGGCCTGGGCAGCTTATGCAGCACAGGTGTAATGGGTGACTGTCCATAGTTCACCAGGAATGGTGTGGACTGAATAGACTCTTGCCATGAATTATTAATAGCAAACTCGGCAAAGGCTAAATGCCTAGGCCAATCTTCTTGGGTAGGTAGGATATAATGTCTAAGCATTTCTTCCACAATTTGGTTTGTACGCTCAGTCTGACCATCTGACTGGGGATGATACGCGGTGCTGAAAGCAGGGTCTACGCCTATCAGCTTCCTGACCTCAATCCAGAACTGGTTGTTAAAGGTCGCTCCACGATCGGAGATGGTCACTTTAGAAAGGCCATGGTATTTAAATACATGGTCAATGTATAATTCAGCAAATTCCTTAGCATCCATGGCTTCAATGCATGGGATTAGGTGAACCATCTTTGATAGACGATCCACAACCACACAGATAGAATCATAGCCATGCACACCGACTGGAAGCTTAACCACCAAATCCATGGTGACAGATTCCCAGCGGTACCCCGGTATAGACAGGGGATTAAGCAGCCCACCAGGTACCTGGCGTGACGCTTTGTTTCGTTGGCATGCATCACAGTTAGTCACATAGTGCCTAACGTTAGCACGCATGGATTTCCACCAGAACACCCTACGCACACGTTCAAGGGTTTTGGTGATGCCCACATGGCCAGCATACTTAGCATCATGCATTTCGTGCAAGATATGCTCTCGTAGCTGGATGTCATTAGGAACTATAATAGTACCCTTATCAAGGTGTCGCCACAGACCCTCCTGGGTCATTTCCCACTCCTCATTAGGCTCAGCAAAGGCAGGATCAGTGCTATAGGCACTAATTAGCCAATCTGTGACCTGAGAAGGGTGACCAGGACACTCAGGGACCTGTGCCTCACAGTCATTAGAGACCGGGTCAGCCCACCTTAACCGCTTAGGCTCTGATGGCTTTAGAGCATCATCAGAGTCAGCATCATGGTCAGGGTCTGATCCAGCGGTAGGCTGCTGTTCGCTGCCTCCGCTGCTGCTGCCCAACGGTGTACCCGCACCGACGTCCTCCCCCTCCTGTAATCTCCGCTTCTGCTGCCTGGTCGTCACCAGGATTTTGTCAGTATCAGTCTTAGCCGTCGCTGAAGTTACTGGAATACGTGACAGTGGATCGGCAGGATTAGTGTTGCCAGGTAGGTATTTAATGGTGTAATTAAATCGGGATAGGAACTCCAACCAGCGGCTCTGCCTACGAGACAGTGTAGACTGCGTAGGTAGGGCCTCTAGAGGGCGGTGATCAGTAAACAGGGTGAATGGCACTCCTTCAAGGTAGCACCGCCACTGTGTACACGCAGCAATAATGGCCAAAGTTTCCTGTTCCCCAGTGGTATAATTCATTTCAGCATTTGACAGCTTACGTGAGTAATATGCCAGGGGGTAACCAGCCTGTGTCAATACTGCGCCAACACCCAAGAGTGAGGCGTCACAGTAGACTTCAAAGGGCTTGGTTATATCAGGCAACCGGAGCATAGGCACCTTAATAATAGCCTGCTTTAGAGCGTTGAAAGCATCTAACTGGGGTTTAGGCCATTGCGCCCAGTTGAATGTTTTGCCTTCAGGGCCAGTCAAATTAGTAAGTGGAACAGCAATGGAACTAAAATTACGCACAAATTTACGTACATAATTAGCCATGCCCAGGAATGACTACAGAGCTGTCAGGTTCGTAGGAACTGGCCAGTCTTTGATAGCAGTCACTTTACTGGGGTCTACAGCTACACCATCTTTAGAGATGATGTGCCCCAGGAATGGTAGAGACTCTTTCATGAATTCACATTTGGATAATTTAGCAAAATATTTATGTTGTCTCAGCAAACTGAATATTTCACGAAGGTGTGACAGGTGCTCCTGGATAGACTTGGACATGATTAAAATGTCATCAAGATATACCAGAGCACACCGGTCAATCACCGTGGCAAATGCCTGGTTCATTGCCCGTTGAAATGTAGCGGGAGCATTGGTTAAACCAAAGCATAACACTTTGTACTGATAGTGTCCCATGGGCGTCCTACACGCAGTTTTAGGAATATCTTCATCAGGTATTCTGATTTGATGATAGCCAGCCTGGAGATCCAGGGAGGAAAATACAGTCATACCCGACAATTTATCAAATAAATCATCAATTCTGGGGAGAGGGTACTGATCACGTATAGTGAGCTTGTTAAGCTGGCGGTAGTCTACGCACATGCGTAGCTCACCGGACTTCTTCTTTACAAAAAGAACTGGTGCTGCAAATGGGGAGGAGCTAGGCTCTATCAGCCCTTTGGACAACATGTCAGTAACCTGTTTTTTAACTTCTTCCTGTTCTGGCTGGCTCATTCTATAACTGGGCCTGGCAGGAGGTTTAGCACCATCCTGCAGGGGTATAGAATGCCCTACATCACGTGCAGGAGGCAACCCAGTGATAGGCTCAAACACATCAGAGAACTCCATAAGGAGGCTCTTTAGCTGTGCCGCCTGCTCAGGGGGAACACCAGGTGGGTCTTGCAGGTTCTCATAAGAGACCAGTGCCACCACACCTGTGCCTCCATCTTTGAGCCACTTAGCAGCCGTTTTGGCAGACAGAGGGGTATAAACCACCTCAGGGCCGGACACTAGGAAACCAGGAGGAATAGCATAGGCTTCTTTTACAGGTTTTACAGTTTGTAGAGACTCAACTGTACAGTTAACTGACCCCTTCTTGCTTACCGCTGAAGGTAGTAGGGTAGGCTGGCCCTTAGGGGTCCGCAGGGTGAGAGACTTGTCGACATAGTCAAGCAAGGCCCCCTGCACAGTCAGCCAATCAGCACCAAGCAGAATGTCATACTCATGTACCAGCTCTGGCATCACAGTCAAGGTGCAGAAGCAGCTAAACTGTTGGATGGACAAGTGCACTTTGACATATTGTGTACAGTACACTGATTGATTGTTGGCTACCTCATAACGGAGTGCCACAGGGTAATCATGCAGTCTCAACTTGTGTGTAGACACAAATGCTTCACTGATGAAGGAGTCATCAGCGCCACCATCAGCAAGGCAGAAGCATGCATGCTGACGGTCAAGGGTGCCAGCAAATCTGAATCTCACCTTGCCATCACGTCCCACCATACCCAGCACATGTGCCTGTTGATGCTGAGCCACAGGGGGAACAGCAGTCTTACATGACACATCATTCAAAGCAGGACTACACAGTCTTGCTGACAGGGCAGGCAGGGGCTCTACAGGGCAGGCAGGCAAAGAAGCTGTTGTTGAGTTGGCTCTGGGCACACTCACATCATCATCAGCTCCTACAACAGCAGCATCATGCAACAGTTGTTCAGATTGAACCACAGCACAGTCCTGGCTGGCTGGCTGGGCAACACCCTAACGGTTGGTGGCAATACGGGCCTGGCTGACGCCACGGCGCATGCCCTGATCCCTAGGCTTAGCAGCCTTGGGTGGGGGCTGGGGCTCTGGCTCCTGGTCTGACTCAGAAGCACCAGACTCTGAAGGGGGCTTGGACTTGGCTTGGCCAGGCTTCTTGGCACCCTTAGGTGGGTGAGGATACCCAGACCTGCGCCGGGCCTCAATAGCCGTGAAGTGGCGGAAGGGGCATGGGTGGTTGGTCAGGTGGCCGGGATGGTTGCACTTGAAGCAGTATTGCCCAGGCAACAGGGGTTTCTTGGACCACAGCTCATCGTGTCTGGGCCTCTTGCCAGCACCACCAGAAACAGGGGGCTTAGAGCCACGCCTGCCGGGGTGGGCCTCACCTCCCAGGGCACTTGACGCCTGCACAGCATGAACACCAGAAGTACCAGCACCCTTAGTAGGTGTGGTGGTGGACAGCATGACCACATTGCGCTGAGCCTGCTTAGCAGCCTCCATAGCCTGAGACAGTGTGGGGTCTTTAAAGTGAGCCAGGTCCTTAAGCACAGCAGGCTGTAGAGCTGAGCTGAGGCCCCTAGTGAACACCATGGCCAGCAGAGGCTGACACATGCTGTCGTTCCCTGCAAACAGCAGGTTATTCCTGAACTCAGTAATGTATTGCCCCAGGAGCATTCCTGCGGTCATCTTGATGGCACCATCAAGCAGCTTAGTTCGGGCGACGTTACAGTCATCCCGCAGGTCATCTCCTGTATACTCGCAGAATGCAGTACGCAGGTAAGGCCAGTCGGGGACATCAGCATACAAGGCAGCATAGGACTCCTTGATGGATGGATACCAGGTGTTGCGAGCAGCGCCAGTCAGGAAAGCAGGCAGTGTTGATGCAACATCAAGGCGGCAGCGTTCACAATGACGCTCAAGGTCGTCGCAGAACGCTAAGGCTCTACGATGGGTGCTGCTGCACGCATCAGTCCACTTGTCTGGACCAGGTATAGACCTTGAACCCAAAGACAAGGGAAGAGGCAAGGCAAGAGGCGAGGGACCCGTAGGGGCGGCTCGTCCTGGGCCTGCAGCACCTGCACCAGGCTGTCTAGTCGACGCGGGAGCAGCTGCCCTGCCTGCTAGATCTGGCCTGCGAGGTGGAAGAGTAGGCGACTTCACCTGAGACGTAATTGTCGACAGGGCTTGACGCAGGGCTTCATTCTCAGCCTTAATTTGCAGCTGTTGAGCCTCCAGCTCGAGGATGTAGTCTTCGTCCCCTCCAATGTAGCGGGGTCGTTGCTCGTCCATCTCGCCTTCTTCCATACCACCACCAGGGGTATCCTCTGGGTTATCGCCAGAGGGATGGTCATCAGGGGCTTTAGAGCCACCTGAGAAAGTCTCAACCACGGCGTTGAACTTCGCACGCAGCTGCGGATTAGTCCGAGCCGCCTCCAGGAGCTTATCTAGCATATCGGGCTCTGAAGGAGTATTAGCAGGTGGTTCGGCTCCGGCGGGTGGCCCGCCATTGCCTGGATTGTCTGTCATGTTGCTGTACCGACGTCGGTCGGAAACCATTTGTAACGGCGTAGCCGCTGCCTTTAATCTTACAGTGTGAGCGGCATGTCCACTTAGAAATGTCCAACGCACTTCCTACTATCCACACTCTCGCACAGCAACTGAGCCCAGGTTTAGAACGGGACCCTCCGGAGTCGAACCCGAATGGTGAGCTGGTAGCAGCCCACCATTGACCTCCTCAGTCACTCTGCTAAAGTGTGGTTTACGGATACGCATAAGCGCACCGTCACAGATAAGGCAAGCAGTGAATATCACCATGCCCGTGGTTTGCAGTATTGTTGATCCCATGCCATCAGACTAGACATTCGAAAGTACATTGCCGCCACGCGTACACTATAAAGGCTACGCACAATGGCAGCAGCAGCAGCAGGCACTATGGCATTGGATGAAGTCGCCGTTGACATGATGACCTTCCTGGCGCGATGCGGCCCCCGCAACCAGGTAAACGCAAAATCAAGCCTAACACGGCACATCGGTAACACTACACTCATCCACGATGGCTACTTGCATGTAGGATGCGACTGGGCTGGCCAGCATGAATGACCCCTGGCGTGATGTGTGTTGTGGTTTTTGCGTGGCAAAAACTGTTGTGCCCTATGATATGGAGACACAACTTCACACAGAGGCGATAGTGGACAGGTGAGTGCCCATGCACCCCAATGCTCATGAGGACGTGCCCAAGTGTGTGCCTTGTTTGCAATACAGGTCCTGGAAATACGTTGCAGCGAATTACCTCCAACCCTCTTCCCCAAGGCGCCTCAAGTGGGACAAGTACTTCGCCTACTTCAACAACCATTTCATGGGCATACAAGAAGCCAGTCCCCCTGAGGGGTTAAAGCCGTTCGCTAGCTTGTGGGACGTATACAAGCAAGGTGATGAGTTAGTTGGTTGACTAGTTGCCAGTAGGCCGTCAAGGTATCCATGCATTCATGTCTCTGTTAACTATCATGTGCAGATGCGAAGATGAAGAGTCAGGGTGACACAGATTATGTGTACCTATGTGAAGTGCAAGGTAGAAAGGAGTGTGCTACTTTGGCAGAATTTGGACTTTTTCGGTTGCAACACCGGACAAGTTTTCTGAGACCTCTACGCGCGCTCCCAACCCTTTCCCCGTACACGACTAGAACAAGCAGCAAAAACCAGGCCGAGACATAACCGAGTCGAGCCGCCCGATGGCACACTTCAACAACGCAGGGACCCTGGGGACCATCATGCACTACCTCAGCACAAGAACGGGTGAGCAAGCCAAGAAGCTCAGCTCGCTCTTCTGCCTGTGCCTACTTCTCATCTGTCAGCTCGCGCTCTGTGACACACAGCAGAGAAGGGATGCGGATAGACAGAGCGGTAGCTACCACGGTTATCCCACCACTTGCAATCCACTTGATGTTACTGTCGACAGCTCCTTCAGGTGCAACTATCAGCCTGATGTCGCTAGAGCTCTGGGCTTCCTAGGTACAGAAACCAACACCAGCGCACGCCTTCAATATGCCACCTGTTCGCCAAGGGAACATACCCTTCGGCTCCTAGTTGCGATGGGAACATACCCACGCAACGCCATACTGCAATGGGAACATACCCAACGCAAACCTGCTAAGCTGGGCACATACCCACGCGAAAGCCCGATCCAATGGAAACATGCTGAACACAAACCTGCCAAGCTGGGAACATACCCAAGCGACGCAACAACACGAAATGCTACCCACAGATCTTGGCTCAACCCGACAATGTTGGCCCTGACCTGCCCCGACTGTGCAGATGGCTCGGCCCTTGTCACGGTCACGATGGGCAACACCGTGGTCTACCGGGGCAGAATCACCCACAGACGGGCCCTTCCGGATGACAGCTACACTGGCAGGACCTCGGAGGCAACCGTCACAAGCAGAAGGAGAGTGGACATCAGCCTGGCGGCCCCGGGAGAGGCCCCAGCCGCCGTCACAGGCATCTCGACGGCAGGACAGCTGGTCACCATCACCCTCGTGGGCCAAGTGACGAGCGTCAAGCTAGAAAGGGGCTGCCCGCGACTGCCTCTCTTCCACCATCAGAAAGAGCCTGAAATCACAGTGGGCAGACTAGAGAGGTGGTACCAGCTGCACACTGGTACAACAGTGCAAGTCAGGAAGAGGCCCAGTGGCGACTTCCTAGTCGGGGACAGGGGCGTAGGCTTTAGGGCCTACACCCACAGCTATGATGTGGACCTCCCCCCAGAGCTCGTAGGCATAGTGCAGGCAGCGCACAGCAGCACCCCCCTACTGGTGGACATAGTAGCGGGCGGGGAGGTATGCAGTGGCAGAATGGTCATGGTGGTGGCAGAGGAGAGGCCACAACAGGGCCAGCATCTGACTGAGGCCCTTGCTAACCTGGTGCTGCATGAAGGCGCAGCTTGCCTGAGCCTGCAGGGGGACCCCAACAGGCCCCACCAACCGCCCACTGTGCGCCAGACCATGCACCTGGGAGCAGCAGCAGTCATGCTAGCAGCCAGCAGCACCCCCCTGGACTCCCTCGCAGCCTGGCAGTCCTACGCAACAGACGCAAGCCAGCAGGCCAACCTCAAGCTGGCTACAGCGCTGAGCCCGGCAGCGGCCACCACCGGCCCAGCAGGGGGCGTATCCTTGTACAGCAGCACCCCCCTCCTCACAGAGCTCCTGGACGGCTGCTACACACTGGCTGTGGACATCGACGGCCTCCTGACCCTCACCTTGACCCCAAGCCGCCCCCTACCCATCCCCAGGCTAGGGATAGTGGTGGGCAAGGTGTCAGGTAGGCCCATTGAGAACCGTGAGCTGCCAGCCCTGCTGTGGAGCCTGGATGCAGCGTACAGGCACCCAGACTGCTTTGAGCCTCTCATCGATGAGGAGAACGAGGAGGGCAGACGCTTCAAAGCTACTCTGAGCTCCCGCCCTCCCCGCCCCATCACCTTTACCAGTACCCATGGGGACCTGCTGACCTTGGTTCACCAGGGAAGGACGTCCCTGCAGGCCAGATCCAGGCACCCTCTGACCAACCAGGTGAGGAATAACCCGGATCTACATACCTACCCTGACCTACAGATCATGCCCCAACACCGACACCCAGGCCAACATACGCATCAACACGCAACACAGGACGCATCTCACCCCTGCTTCAATCCCACCTTTCTATACCACATGAACCATACAACACACACATACACGGACCCTTGTGGACCGCAGGTGGAAGCTACTCCGCATGAGCCTCAGGAGCTCTCCAGAGTGGTGCGGGCCTTCAGCACCGTGGAGGGCCTACCCCTCTACACGCGCCCCATCCCCAGCAGCACCCAGCTTCTCATCCTCCCCGGGAGCAACGAGGACATGACCAACCTGCTGGGGGCAATCCAGTCACGGGACGGGCGGATCGTGGCTGGGGACACCTACAGGTTCGGCCTGCAGCGCAGCTGGATGAGCTATGCTGACCGTAACAGCACAGATGCCATCTGGGTGTCAGACATTGGCAGCGATCAGCTGCAGAACCTGCGCATGACAGGTCTGGACTACATCACCGACCAGCAAGCCTTCACCATTAGGGCGGTGGTTGCTGTCTCTGAGTGCACTACACTCGGGGAGATGGAAGGAGCTAACCAGCTCCACACCCTGCAGTCAGCAGCCACTAAGTACATGATCCTGGCCAGAACTGCCACAGATGCGAATGCTACGTTTGCGGACGCTGTCCTAAAAGCGAACACTCACGCCCCAGCAGCGCCCCCCCCAGCAGCAACCTCAACGCAGACCACAGCGAGCCAGGGATGGCGGATAGCTAGAGTCCAAGCGTCGGCAGCCACCCTCGAGGCCCAACCAGCCCGCCCAGCCCCAACCCCGGCTGCCGCTGGCGCATCCCGCTGGGTGGGACGGCCACTGCAGGAGGCAGGAGGGCGGCAGGGGCAAGGGAGGGGCAGGGGTGGAGCTCCCCCCACCCATGCGCGCAGCAGCAGCCATGGACCCCCCTCTGCCCCTAGAGGAGAGGGCAGGGGCCCCATCACTGCCCCAAGGGGTGGGAGCAGGGGCCCCTCCCCTATCCCACGGGGAGGTGGCAGAGGCCCATCCTCAGCCCCAAGGGGCCAAGCAACCACGAGGAGGCAGGACCTGGCAGCCTTTGATGACCTAGCGATTGACGCGGGCATCCCAGTGACATTTCTGGTAGGCACCCACAGAAACCATACCCAGACACAACAACCTAACATGCCCCAGGACACCCACAAGCACCCACAAACGTCCAGCAACATGGCCTGCCACAGTATTGCTACTCCAAAGCAAACCTGCGCCTGTCACACGTATGCCCATGCTTCCCCTTACAGGAACGACGTGGGGACCTGGCCTCAGAAGCCAACACAGGCGATGCCCCCATGGAGCCAGCTGACCCTCCTATCCACACCCTACCTGTGCAAGGTAGGCCAGCCCCAACATGCCACCTGCTACAACCTCCCACACCTACACCCAAGATCTCACCCTAACACTAAATGCCCAGTGCATTTGACACACAACCTACCTACCCCCCCCGCCGCAGAGACCGGCCTAGGAAACGGACTTACCGGGGCAGAGACCGGCCTGCAGACCGGCCTAGAGACCACCGACGGCAACATGGGCCTGGTGAGAAAAAAATTGCACGTAATACACTGGCTACCCCACACCAGGAAAGAACACCCGACTACCCAACTCCAACCCCCTGCCTGCCCCCTCCGCAGGTATCCAACCCATATGATACCAGCACCCAGCCAGGAACCACGGGAGCAGGGACCGTGGAGGGAGCCGGACAGGAGTACCCACCCCTCTCAACCCACCCTACCGCGGTGCCAGGTAGGCCGAGATACTCCTGACCCCTACACAATAGAGCAACAAACAGACACCAAGCTCTACCCTGGCTACCCCGGGACACGACGAGGGACACACTACACTGCAGGTACCATAGGCGGCCGGATCTGGGGGGCCTCCCTGACGCGCAAGGTGGCGGCTGACACTCGGGACCTGCAGGTCAGCATCCATGCCCCAGGCTATAGGACTCAGGGAAACCTAAGCCACGCCCTCTACCCCACCCATACCTACTGGAGCAGCCAGCCCACGGGCCACCGTTGCCACCACCCATGCAGGCCGCGCCCTACAGCGCAGAGCGAGTGTCGCAGCGACCCCGCAGAGGCCTGGAGCGGCCGGCCAGTAGCCGCAACCTGGGACAGCAACTCACCGAGGCTTCAGGTAATCAGACCCCTAACCCTGCAAGACAGTAGCACATGCCCCCCTCTCAGAGACAGGCAGAGAGGCCGCACACACTCACCACCACCTGCGTGCACCCCCACAGGAGGCTCGCTTAACAACGAAGACATGCCGCGCGGGGACACCAACATGGAGGACCCAGCGGTGAGCAGAGCTGCCTGCATGGGCTCGGCGGCCTGCATGGGCGACATGGGCTGCATGGGCTGCATAGAACACCCACCCCATCCACACCCCATCACAAACCCCCAACCAGCCACGGACCCGCACACTTGCACCTGTTCACCTCACACCGCTGCTGCCTGCATGGGCTCAGGCCGGACGTGGAGAAGCGCCAGAGACCAGCAGCTGACCAAGCACGCTCATGCAAGCAGAAGATTGGGCAGGGAGCCAACAAGACGAATGGCTCATAGTGGGGGGTATGCTAGGACAGCACCCACAGCTCTGGGTGCCAGCGACCACACCCTAGCAAGACGTAGCACAAGCATCAACCACGAAAACGACATGAGAGCCTTGCAGCCCAGCTTAGTGACAGCCATGCATGAAACAAAACAGGCTGAGGACTCCCACACCTGTAACATTGCACCTCAGGGTCATAGGGAGATCTGTAACGGCTGGTACCACATCCCAACAGATAGGCACCTACGCGGCAAACTCTGTAACACACAGAATGGCCCATCCCACCATGCTGACACCACACATGGTACCAAAGGCACTATCCGGCAACCCTCTATCCCCACCCTCAAAGGGACAACCACCTGCCTTACAAGCATACTAATACTTACCGCCGCAGCCACCTACACGCTCATGCTCACAGCACCCCGAGCCAACATCAGCCACACCAAAAAGCCAACAGCCAGGGACTCCAAACGTTGTCTCAACAAACATAGGAAACTCCTGGGCCGATTGAGTCCGCCGATTGAGCCACAGTCCGCGTCATAGGATACAACGTCCTGGCAGGGGTGGATGGCACCCTAGCCGCCTCTAGCTCCCTCTGCAAACTGGCTAATAGATTTCACCTCTCTACCCAAGGAGCCAACAGCAGCCACCCCTACACGGTCCACCAATTCAACAACACCCTCCACGTTTACTACTGCTACCAGACGGCAGCTAAAGGCACTAGACATGACCAAACAACAAGCACTCTTCCCACTATTTCCACTATCGCCGCCCGGGCTACCTACATAGCCTGGCTCCTGCTCGCTGCTGGGGACGTGGAAGCCAATCCCGGTCCAACTCGACAACACTTTCAACAGGCCGCTAACAGCGCTACTTGCCAGGCCTACTCTCTGAACAACGCGGCAGGTCATGAATGGGTCACCATGCACGACATAGACGACTTCTATGACAATAGACTCCTACAAATAACGGATCAATCCGAACGCGGCGCATGGCTGATGGCGAGAGGCGCCGACGGCTACTCGGACGAAGTAATCGAGATGTACTTGCATGCCCACTACGGCCTAGCAGTACAAAGCATTTCCCAACTCAACCAACCCAACGACTGGACTACGGACAACCTTGAGAGTCTGGCCGCACAGTATGGCACACACACATTTTTGTGTAGACGGCCAGGGCATAGCATGGCTTTGACATGCATAAATGGCACATGGCACCTACTGGACTCCATG
The DNA here is from genome assembly GCA_030144725.1 of Haematococcus lacustris. Taxonomy (NCBI): domain Eukaryota; kingdom Viridiplantae; phylum Chlorophyta; class Chlorophyceae; order Chlamydomonadales; family Haematococcaceae; genus Haematococcus; species Haematococcus lacustris. Next base: position 11,533,385 of record JASKMD010000003.1, read on the forward strand.
GCAAGTACACCAACGTCCCTCCTGCGCATCCCTGCTACGGCTAAGAGGACGCTGCACCAACTCTTTGTCATCACGCCCACCACCCGCTCACGGGAGCAGATCCGCCTGTGCGCGGAAAGGGGCATCCACCACATCATAAGCCATGCAGAAAGCACAAGCAACTACGATAACAACACCACAGCAGCCGACCCCACCCCCATAGTTCCAGCCCGTACCCCAGGCCACCCGTACATGGAAAGGCAATACGAAGAATGTTGCCTAGTGCATGCTTTCAACATGGCCATGGGAAACAAGACCATAGACTACCACGCAGTCATCCACCACTGCAAGCAGCTAGCTGAGCATTTGCAGTACCTGGCGCAAGAAGCACGAGAAGCAGGGCACACGATCCGAGCCCTTACAACAAACCACATCTACCAGGAGAAAGGCAGGTTCTCATCTGACACACTAAATCACTACCTATACCGCAAACACCACGAGATGCGCACGTACCTGCACCCAGTCTCAACCTTTCTACCCACCCAGAGCATCACCCCTGAGGTGGTCACTGCCGCTATTGCAAGCTCGGGCGCAACCCACAAGGATGCTGTCATCCTGCTATCCTACCAACATGCAACTGCTATCAAACACACAGAGCAAGGATGGCATCAGCTAGACTCCTACAACCGTGTGCCCAAACCACTCTCCACACCTGAAGAATGGGGCAGCCTCCAAGGGAACATACTCACCATATGCACGGGCGACGTAAGGCACACAAGATTCGTTAGAAGGGAGATCTGGATAGCGGACCCGCTGGAGACCACCACCCCATCAGCCCTAGCAGCACACTTCAAAGATCACTTAGACCCGATAGACCTGACCACAGACAACACAGAGGCACGAGAGACCACCACCACACTACACGCGACCACCACTAACGCCGAGACCAGCTGCACAACCGATAGCAAGCGCAGGGCGACAGCAGAGGACATCCCCCCACACGGCGAGCCTACCCGGCTGCGACAGCGCCGGGACACACCCACGGTTACTCTTCGCCCGCAAACAACGCCACGTATTCATCGACCCACTACGCCCCTCGACAACGCCACCGACGCTGCCAAAAAGCGCGTTCGAGTCACCAAGAGACACGGTAACGACACACACACTTAAACCCTCATGTTCAAATATCTTTGCAAACCCACCGTGAAGGCCCACAACACTGGGTCAGTCTCCACCATAGACGAGACACCCAAAGTCACGCCCGACATCAACCTTGGTACGAACCAACATCACAGCCCCTCACCGCCACCCACCCCCGACCGGCAACACATCACCCTCACAACCTTCAACGTCAGAGGCCTACACAGATCTAGAAACGAAGTTCTAAACCTTGTACACAGCCAAAGCCCGGACATCCTGATCCTTACCGAAACCATGACCCAACCCAAGAGCAACAACCCTAGCTCTGGCTGGCTGAAGAGGGTTATGCCCAACTATACGGTCCACCGCCACCAAGGCCACAGCGAAGTCCTCATTGGCGTCAGACATGATCTAGCCATCCAGACGCAAGCTACCATGATACAACCGTGCACAGATGCGGACGTAAACACCCGCTGCGTCATCCTGACCCTCCGCCAACGGCAAAGCGAAGAGCTCACACTCGTCGCCACGTACTGGCCCTCGGGGAACAACGACGACGCGCTCCCATTACGGAGGAAGATGCAAGAGCATATACGTACAGCCACTGGGCACCTGCCCGGCTCACTCATCCTGGCGGGAGATATCAACGCCACGATGAAAACAGAGGATCGCTCCGAACACACCGAATACATACAAGACAACATGATGAGGGAGTTCGCCACAGAGATGCGCCTGTTCGAAGCTGACTCCGGCGACCGGGCCTGGACCTACCAACAACCACACTGCAACAGCCGCATCGACGCCATTCTGACGCGTGACGCGAGACACGGTCCTGCGCACCGCACGCACGTCGATACACACGCGTACCTTAGCGACCACAGGCCACTCACCGCCACACTGAGTACAGCCCGACTGGGCATAGAACTGGTAGCCCCACAAAAACCTCAGAAGCACAGCCACACCATCCTTACCACCCCCATTACCAAGGAGGACAGGGAAGCCTACCGCCTGGCAGTGCAACAACCCAACTCAGGTGCCCCACAACTGCACGCACACCTGACAACGTACCTTGCTCCCATGTACACTGACGCTATCCACTTCCTGACCACAATTGACAAGGCCAACCCCAAACAACCACAGCGCCTAACGCTGGTGGCAGGCCTCCCAGCCAGGGAAGCCATAGACACAGCAGCTACCATGCTGACAAACCTACTGCAAACCTGCAGGACGGCAGCTATGAAGACCTGCCACACTAAGACCCTAACCAGGGGAGGCCAACACTACCAACGCAGAACCATGTGTAGGATTAGACAAGCACTAGGCAGAAAGCTCAAAACCACCAGAGAACTCAGCCGGAAGGCCAGATTGCTTTTCAAGCAAAACAACGTGCACCCAACCATCGATGAACTTATCCCAGAGACGGATACGACAAATGCGGAAACAAGGGAGGCGGTGCAAGCGCGCCAGGGCGACGACACAACCGAAAACCACGTGCAAGCCGCGCTCGCCCAGCTGACCAACTCCTACCGCGACCAAATCCACAAACTAGATGACGACGACTCCGCACTTGCCATTGCACAGGCGCGTCTCAGAATGCAACACCTCATAAGCACCCAGCCTAAGAAAGCGAACAAATACATCCTACGCCCGTCCCGCACCGATCACAAAGGCTTGCAGGCGCTAGCCGACCCCATCACCAACAAGATATGCACGGCCCCGGCCGACCTGAACCGAATAATTACCGATGCCTACGGAACGAAGCTGGCGCCGCCGACCCCCAAAACTGGCCACTACACAAACACGCAGACAAGAGACTACCCGTGGGCCCGCGCCAAAGCGGACGACCCTTTCACGATGCACACCTGCCAAAACGTACATTGGTTACACACAGCCATCATGGACAAGGCAGGCTTCCAGGAATGCCTCAGTAGGCTGTCGGGGGGCAAAGCCCCAGGACCAGACGGCATTGAAAACGAGATCATCAAGATGCTACCATGGGAGATGAGGGACACCATACACCAACTATCCCTTTACATTACGGGAAAAGTAAGAATTTTTATTTTCCCCGTAAAAGTCAGCTCCGAGACCTCTTTGACCTCGCGCTCCGAAGAGGTTGCGCTGTTCGCCACATCGGTGAGCAAGCTGTGTGCGTGGTTGTAGGATGCCGGAGACAGCGTGGCTTCCGCGCAGTTTTACTGTAACCGCTGCGTAACCGCTGTTTTTACTGGAAAAGTGCTGAAGTTTTACTGTAACCGCTGCGTAACCGCTGTTTTTACTGAAAAAGTGCTGAAGTTTTACTGTAACCGCTGCGTAACCGCTGTTTTTACTGAAAAAGTGCAGGGGCCGTCGACAAACCTTGACGTCGCAGAGGCTTTGATGTTGCGCGCTTATATTGTAGACGTACTAGCCCGGAACCAACCCGTAATGAAAAGGGATACTGTATAATGTCTCGGCCCGCGCTGTTAACGTTCAAATAACAACCTCGGCCTCGTCTCAAGCTGCGTAAACGACTCGGCTACGCCTCGTCGTTTACTGCAACTTTCGACGAGGTCTCGGTCGTTATTTTCCCGTAACAGCTTGGCCTCCGACATTATACTATACGTTCATCATCATGTGGGCTACGGGCTGCACACCAACCACGTGGAAGACCAGCGACACATGCCTGCTCTACAAGGACAAGGGACAAGAAACGGACCTTAACTCCTACAGGCCTGTGGGCCTAGCCAACACCGTCTACAAGCTGTGGACCAGCCTCATAACTAAGATACTTTCGGAGTATGCTGAAGCCCATGGGATGCTCAGCAAGAACCAAGCTGGGTTCCGCTCCCACAGGAACACTACACAACAGCTACAGATGCTGGTCATGGCCCTTGAAGATGCTAAGCTGGCTAAGGCAGATATCTACGCGCTCCTGGTCGACTTCACCAGTGCGTTCAACACCACCTGCCAGGACAAACTACTATGGATCATGCACGACCTAGGCTTCCCCACGGACGCGACGGACGCAGTGAAGGACCTATACACGGGCGCTACAACGCGCTTCAGAACTCCCTACGGCCCCACTGACCCGGTACCCGTGGACCGGGGCACCATCCAGGGCGACTCACTCTCACCCTTCCTGTTTCTCACCTACATCGAACCCCTCCTGCGATGGCTGCAAGTGGGCGCGAGGGGCTATAAATTCAAATCCGCGACGGCTGACAGCGGGGAACGCGCCACTGTCAGCAGCATTGACTATGCCGACGACATAGCAATCCTCTGCAACACACTCCGCAACCTCCGCTGCCAAGCGGACAAACTCTCAGCCTTCTCGGACTGGGGTCACCTCATCATCTCACACAGTAAAACCCTCGCAACAGCGGCGCTCCATCACTCGATCGAAACCGGCATGTGCAGCAACGCGGCCGAAGCGGATAAGTGGGCCCGCCAACAACTCCAAACCGTCAGCCTACAAGGGAAACCCGTCACCTACCACCGCCCGACCTCACCCTTCACCTACCTGGGAGTGCTCATCACCATGACGCTGGACTGGAAACCACAACACACCGCTATGATTACCCAGCTACGCCAAAAACTAGAGAGACTCAGACGCTCCTTTGCTAGCGCTAGACAGGCCATACACATCATCCGCACGGCCATCATACCCAGCCTAGCCTACAGCTTCTGTGCCGTGCCCTGCACCCCTGGGGACCTTGAGCTATACGACAGGTCCATCAATCAATGCGTGAAGCTTAAGCTCAGACTCCCCCTGGGAACGCCCAATGCCATCATCAGAGAAGACGCCGGGAAACTAGGCATGGGCATCAGCTCCACAACTCAGGAATACCACGCTCGCAACACAACAGCCCTCACACAAAGCCTCCAGTCCACAGATGTGACGCACGCCCACATCTCAAGGAGCATGCTACACAAGCAAATCACATGGCTCAATACCCTGGCCAACACTCAAGGACACCGCATGCTCACCCTCTTCCACCATACCCTCAGGGCACGGCAACTAGTCTATACCTCACTAGCCGGGCTGGCAGCCACGGAAGGGGGACTACCCCTCTACCCCGAGGAATGCCACACACTCGGCCGCCTCATCACGCAAGCCAACAGCTCCCATGCACACGACGTCGTCAGCGCCAGCATCACCTGCCTCAAAAGCCTAGGCATTACCCACGCATGTGAGCTCAGCTGCGAGGGCAACACACACATCATCACGGGTAGCATGCTCACATCGAAATACGGGAAAAAGGTCAAACAGAAACACATTATCGCCCTCAACAAACTTGCGGCCATGGCGGCCCAGCCCTCATGCCCTGACGCGACCGCAACGCGCACCATCCGGGACAGCCGCAACACATCACTCACCCTACCGCCCGCCCAACGCAAAATCACACCCTGGGCCGCGGGTCTCACGGAACTTGCGCCCACACCCGCCGCGCCAGACACAAGAACCCGCTATATGGATATGAAAGCGTACGCGGCCCTGCAAGCAACGCAACCAGCAACGGCGGACCAGGCCGCAGCGGCACCCGCAGCCCATGATGCCACTAGGACGAGCTCACGACTGCTGAAACGAGAGCAACGAGCAACACAACCGCCCCCGACGAAGCCCACTCTACCCAAGGCGGGCACGAAACGGAACAATGAGGGCAGACAGACCCAAACTATCCCGCAGGATATAGTGCGCATAGTAGGCCTTGACCTCCCAGGGCTCTCCAGCTGGAAGGTGGACAAAGCCTGCCGTTGTAAACCCAAGAACCTAGGCGGCATACTAGGGGCCATGTACGGCCACCAAGAGGCCATTACCAGCATAGATGGCTGGCAATGGGACGGCATCAACAAGGAAAACTACTACAAGGTGCATTGGAAGCCCACAGTCATAGATAGATGGGCATTACCACTATGTGTAGAAGAAGGCTATACACCCACACACATAGAGACCATCAGCAGGGAAGAGGCTAAGGACGTGTGCACCTGTGAGCTGTGCTGGCTACCAAGAGGAGACAGCCCAACGTGCCACAACTGCAAAAGGGCCTACCACCCAGCCTGCCTTGAGGAAGCCCACCTGTCAGGACACAAGGAACCAGGATACTGGCTGTGCCCTATATGCAAGTTCGGCAACAATGACTTCAAGACTACCATGCGCCAGTCAGCGCACTCGGACCTCATACGAGTACACTGGCACCCCACTCTCGAACCGGCGCCGCTCATCACGGCACACCTGGACTACATAGCAAAGCGCAACGACTACGACGAGGAAAACAGGCAGATACAAGAGGCCAGACATGCGAGGCCCGACACGCACCTGCCGGCCCACACCCGACAGGGACTACCGGACCCGCACACCTGGCTACCCCGGTGCACCAACCTGCACTCGAAGGCCACCTTCCACACCTACCCCATCAACCCGCAGACGGACATCGTCGGGACGGGCAATTGCGAAACCTTCCTCCAACTTCACCCCCACATGACCGACCCCGCGATGAGCCTCAGCACGGGGGAGCCCATTATGCCACGGCACGACTTAGTGCAACACGTAACGGTCCACGACGAGTCGGGTCGCACAGCTGGCCTCCTGACAAAAGACCAACACCAACATCTACACGCTTGGTTACAACACACACCACACACACGCAACCTGGCCACAGAGGTAGTGGCCCTACTAAGGAGACAGGACGCACAGAGCAGCCACCACCCCATGAGAGGGGCACAAGACAAAGCCCTTAACACCCTACACGCCACACGCAGCTTTCCAAGTACCGTCCAAAGATGGGCTGATCCACTCACAGTTAGACCGGAAACCACTACCTACTGGAGCCCTGACATCAACGACACGGCCTTTGGTGCACACCATAACTGCCTGCTGGTGCGCCACACTGGCTTATCCACATGGAATGTGCCGGCAGACGATGCAGTGGCACTGAAATGCGTAAACCATGCTATACACTCAGCTACACAGGAGGAGGCCATGGCAACCATCATGCTGATCCCTGGAAAAAAGGGCATCTCCTACCCTAAACACATTGACACCCTGCGGCGCTACCCTGAATACTGTCAACACCTGGCTAGCATACCCCCCACCAAGACCAGGTGCTCCAAGCCAGGCAAGCACGCCAACCTCCACATCTACGTCATCTGGAATGCAGCGGGACAACAACTTGTCACCAAAGGCAATCCCCAAGGATGGCTGGCTAGCACTGCCACTGCCCTCCACCCACAACGGGACACACACCCGATCCGCAACAGACCAACGAACCAAAGCCAGCCAGCCACACCCCCTAGCGGCCACAAACAACACATGCGCCTGCCGCTGGACAAGGACCTCCCCACCTCGGGGCACCAGCGCGGCCACCACCAACTCACGCACCATTCCACGACGCAGCCACGGATGGCCGTCACCGAATGGGCCACGCTCGCGTACACGGACGGCAGCTGCATTAAGACCTCGGGGGCAGCCCCAGCGAGCGTCGGGGCGGGGGTTTATATCCCGGAGACCAACGTCCTCATCACCGTCGCCCTGGACGACCCAGAAAGCAACACCATCAACAAGGCGGAACTCACGGCGATACACGCGGCACTCACAGCGGGGGCCAAACGCATCGCCACCGACAGCCTCTGCTCTATCTACCAGATCCGCCGAGCCCTCGCTAACCCCATGTCGCTCATCACACACAGGCACAACGACATCCTGACCGCTATCGCTACCCTCATCATCGATAGCCCCGTCACGATCCACTTCTACAAAGTCCGGGCCCACTCGGGTATTATCGGCAACGAAGGCGCCGATGCCCTCGCCAAGCACGCGGCGCTACAACCAGAGCTGGCCAACACCCCGGCCTACCGCCCGACCACACGGACAGAGACCAACACCTGGCTCAACAACGAAGCCGACGGCAACACCCCCGCCCCACTGCCGGATTGCCGCCACAGCGTAAGAGAACACATGCACCGCAGGCACAGCCTCGGTCTCGCCAATCAAGACAGTATCTACTACCAGATGTCCCAGGAGATCACCAAAGCCGCGGCGAAAGGAGCCGGCGAAAGGGTGATGACCGACACAAACATCTCCATACCCGCGCAACGAACTGCCCTTCTCTACCGTACCGGCGGGCTCTATAACCAAAAGCTGGCCATGCGTTGGAAACGGGCGACCGACGACCGGTGCCCACTCTGCGGGGAAGCCGATAGTGCCACTCACCTCCTCTCGGGCTGCAGCGAGACACTACCGATGGTGCAAGAAAGGCATAACGGGGCTGGCCGCCTCATCGCTAAAGCCATAAGCAAGGGTACCCTAGGCGGGTACATCAGCTTTGCGGACACCGGCAGCTGGGAGAAGGGCGCAAAAGAAGACCTCGACCTCCCTAACGACACACTACACACACCACTACGAGCACTCGGACTACAGATAGCAGCAACCAAAAACACCACCAGACCAGACATTCTCATGGTGATGCCAACAAAGAAGACGGGCACACGTGGTAAAACCATTAAACGGGTCATTATTATAGAAATCAAATACTGCCCGGACTCAAGGTGGACGGCTCAATTAGACAAGGCACTCAATCAACACACCAATCTAGCTCAAACCATACGCAAGGAAGGCCACATGGTGGAGATTAGACCCATCCTCCTGGGCATAGGTGGCATAACGTATGAAGCACACACACGGCAACACCTCCTGGACTTGGGGGTCTCACAAGATAACACTACCAAACTGCTACACAAGCTAACAAGACACGCGGTGGAGACAGCCCACTCCATTGCAAAGACAAGCTACAGACTCAGGGCTACTAAGAGGGAGGGAGGGTAGGGGGGTCTCTTCCTTGGCTCGATTGGTGGGAGCAGGCCGCGCCCCAGGCGGTAGCTCCTCCCTCAATGCACGCCGGTGAATACCGGAGTAGTCTTCTTCTTCTTTCTTCTTCTGGCAGAATTTGTGTTGAGAACAGAGCCCCCTACCCTTCCCTCTCCTGCCCCCTCCCCTGCCCCACAGCCAGCCCCAGCAGCAGGTGTGCAGCAGCCCCTTGCCCCCACCCCTGCCCCACAGCCAGCCCCAGCAGCAGGAGTGCAGCAGAACCCTCCCCTTCCCTCTCCAGCCCCCACCCATGCCCCACAGTCAGCCCCAGCAGCAGATGTGCAGCAGCCCCCTGCCCCCTCACCTGCCCCACAGCCAGCCCCAGCAGCAGGTGTGCAGCAGCACACAGCCCCAACCACTGTCCAATAGCCAGCCTCAGCAGCGGTTGTGCGACAGCCCCCCGCCACACCAACAGCGGGTGAACCTGGGTTGAAGGCCCCCACCACAGGCCTAGGAACTGCCCTGCCAGCAGGTGTGCAGCGCAGCCCTGCCCCCTCACCTGTCCTGCGGCGTGCACCAGCAGCACGTATGCAACTCAGCCTTGCCCCCTCCATTCCCCTGTTGCCTACACCAGCAGCAGGAGGGCAGCATCAGCACCATCCGCCAGTGCAGCACCACCGCCAGACACGCAGAGGGCAGTGGCCACAGGTGGGCACCAGCACCCAGGCGGCAGGCACAGCAGCAGGTGGGCAGCAGCACCAGCATCAGCAGCAGGACCAGCGACAAGTGACTGAAGAGGAGCAGCAGCAGCCTGGAGGGGAGGGTGCTGGTCCCTCATCATCCAAGAGGCCGAGGCCTGCCGAGGATCAGGTAGGATCACAACATTACAGCACATAGGAGCAAGACAGCATCATGTGCATTGTGACAGTGGCTCAGATACCCCATTGCTTCATTTACCATTGCAGGCCCTCATACAGTGCCTGATTCAGAAGGTGGACACCGTGCAAAACTCAGTGAACAGATTGGAGGTGGGACACAAGCAGCCAAAGAGGCATAACAACATTACCAACTTGTAAACGACCACAGCTGATGGGAAGAAGACGGCTGCACGTGTTGGCAAACACAGCCTTGACTGGGAGTGGCCCGTCAGGAGAGCAGGTGAGCAGCTACTAATAGCCTACAACAGGTTTAAACAGTGTGCACTGTTACGCTGACCTAGCACAGGGTTTCAACAACCTAGTGCAGGGCTTCACTAACCTAGTGCAGGGTTTCGCTGACTCCAGCTGTGGCTCAGTAGGATATGTGTGGATTGTGTTTGCAGGAGAGCACCGGAGGCACCCTGCTGCATGGAGGAGCAGTGCGGTTTCCCAAGAATACACAGGTACGAAAGGCATAACTAGCTGATATGTATCGCTAGTGACGTGATGCTTGTGAGCATGTCGTGCATTGCTACCTTACACGCAGGGAATGGTGTATCAGCTGCCCACCTTGCTGCCATACACAGGGGATGTCTACCAGCCTCATGAGCTAGAGCAGTGTCGCCTAGCAGCTCTAGCTCGTGGCCTGACCATCTTTCAGCTGCCACAGCTAGCCATAGATATGGCAGCGGTGGTTGCGGCCAGCATCTTGATCACCAGGGTCTATAACCACATGGTCTTCAGCTCGGTCAATGCCAACAGCAAGACACAGTATGGCACTGGCCAGAGAGTGCAGGTGGTGTTGGCCAAGTCGGACAAGAACAGCAGTGGCGACCTAGACACAACCCTGCAGCTATTGTCAGACAAATATAACGCGGCTGTGTACAGCGCACTGACAGCAGAGAAGAAGAAGGAGGTGAGAGACAGATAAATTAAGGTGTGCAGCAGATGACACAAGCCACAACAGTAGTACATAGCCATTGCTGCAGAAGCATTTCCTAACTTACCTAGAGTCAGGGCTGCATGAAGCACAATAGACAGCACTCTGGGTGTGTTTGCAGGTGGATGAGGCCAAGCACGTGTTGACGCAGTACCTCACTCTCCTGCAGCCGGTGCTGAAGCAGCTGCTGGGCCGCCCCCTGAACGCCCTAGCTACCATCATCACTGACCCCACCTGGCAGCGTTGCCTGAACAGGAAGGGGGAGCTGGTGGCTACACTGGCCAAGCAGCTGGCTCAAGCACAGGCTCCCCACACCGACTTCCTCCCTGTTGGCCCAGGGATGGATGACGGCCTGGTGTTCCTGCTGGCTCTCCAGGACTTCCCCCTGGTTGCCTACATGGGCAGCCACAAACTGTCCAAGTTGGCTGCAGCCCATTGCTGGCGGACGGCTGATGGTAAAAAGCAAGTGGTGGAAGTGGAGGACATGGATGCCCTGGCCCTGACCTTGCCACATCAACTGGGCACAGAGGTCCTGGTGAAGGCTGGGCAGCTGGTGTTGTTCCGAGGCAACACAGTGCATGCTGGCAACGTGGGGGTGGCTGGCTCGTGCTGACAACACCACCATGAACACCTCTGAGCTGGGGGACTTGTACCATGGGTTGTTTCAGCCCATCCAGGATGAGGGCATTGGGCCCAAGATGGCAGACTGGAACAGGCGCGGCATGGCAGGCCAGTGGGTCAGAATCTCAGAGCCATACAGGCCTGATCAGCGTATTTGAACGATTGACAATGCATGGACAGCATGGGCTGGGGTGGTGCCAGGACTCTGTGGTGTGGTGCCAGGACCCTGTAGACGTGTGTCGCAGGACCCTGTAGGCGTGCGGCAGAACCCTGTAGACGTGTGTCGCAGGACCCTGTAGGCGTGCGGCAGAACCCTGTAGACATGTGTCGCAGGACCCTGTAGGCGTGCGGCAGGACCCTGTAGACAAACGTCGCAGGACCCTGTAGGCGTGCGGCAGAACCCTGTAGACAAACGTCGCAGGACCCTGTAGGCGTGCGGCAGAACCCTGTAGACATGTGTCGCAGGACCCTGTAGCCGTGCGGCAGAACCCTGTAGACATGTGTCGCAGGACCCTGTAGCCGTGCGGCAGAACCCTGTAGACGTGGGTCGCAGGACCCTGTAGGCGTGCTGCATAACCCTGTAGACGTGTGTCGCATAACCCTGTAGCCGTGCGGCAGAACCCTGTAGACATGTGTCGCAGGACCCTGTAGCCGTGCGGCAGAACCCTGTAGACGTGGGTCGCACAACCCTGTAGGCGTGCGGCAGAACCCTGTAGACAAACGTCGCAGGACCCTGTAGCCGTGCGGCAGAACCCTGTAGACGTGTGTCGCAGGACCCTGTAGGCGTGCGGCAGAACCATGTAGACATGTGTCACAGGACCCTGTAGCCGTGCGGCAGAACCCTGTAGACGTGGGTCGCACAACCCTGTAGGCGTGCGGCAGAACCCTGTAGACATGTGTCGCAGGACCCTGTAGCCGTGCGGCAGAACCCTGTAGACGTGGGTCGCACAACCCTGTAGGCGTGCGGCAGAACCCTGTAGACAAACGTCGCAGGACCCTGTAGGCGTGCGGCAGGACCCTGTAGACAAACGTCGCAGGACCCTGTAGCCGTGCGGCAGAACCCTGTAGACGTGTGTCGCAGGACCCTGTAGGCGTGCTGCATAACCCTGTAGACGTGTGTCGCATAACCCTGTAGCCGTGCGGCAGAACCCTGTAGACATGTGTCGCAGGACCCTGTAGCCGTGCGGCAGAACCCTGTAGACGTGGGTCGCACAACCCTGTAGGCGTGCGGCAGAACCCTGTAGACAAACGTCGCAGGACCCTGTAGCCGTGCGGCAGAACCCTGTAGACGTGTGTCGCAGGACCCTGTAGGCGTGCGGCAGAACCATGTAGACATGTGTCACAGGACCCTGTAGCCGTGCGGCAGAACCCTGTAGACGTGGGTCGCACAACCCTGTAGGCGTGCGGCAGAACCCTGTAGACATGTGTCGCAGGACCCTGTAGCCGTGCGGCAGAACCCTGTAGACGTGGGTCGCACAACCCTGTAGGCGTGCGGCAGAACCCTGTAGACAAACGTCGCAGGACCCTGTAGGCGTGCGGCAGGACCCTGTAGACAAACGTCGCAGGACCCTGTAGCCGTGCGGCAGAACCCTGTAGACGTGTGTCGCAGGACCCTGTAGGCGTGCGGCAGGACCCTGTAGACAAACGTCGCAGGACCCTGTAGGCGTGCGCCAGGACCCTGTAGACAAACGTCGCAGGACCCTGTAGCCGTGCGCCAGGACCCTGTAGACAAACGTCGCAGGACCCTGTAGCCCCAAACCTGGTGGTATGGTGCCAGGACCCTGTGGTGTGTTGCCAGGACCCTGTGTGCCAGGACCCTGTGGTGTGGTGCCAGAACCCTGTGGTGTGGTGCCAGGACCCTGTGGTGCCAGGACCCTATGGTGTGGTGCCAGAACCCTGTGGTCCAGGACCCTGTGGGTGTGCAGCAGGACCCTGTGGGCCAGGACCCTGTGGTGTGGTGCCAGAACCCTGTGGTGTGGTGCCAGGACCCTGTGGGCCAGGACCCTGTGGTGAGGTGCCAGAACCCTGTGGTGGGGTGCCAGAACCCTGTGGTGTGGTGCCAGGACCCTGTGGTGAAGTGCCAGGACCCTGTAGGCCAGGACCCTGTGGTGTGGTGCCAGGACCCTGTGAGCCACAACCCTGTGGTGTGGTACCAGGACCCTGTGGAGAAAGACACTCATCGTAGGACCCTGTACAGGGTCCTGGCACACATGGTCGAAAGCATCTAAACGGGATCAACATGACCAACCACCGGCTACGTAGGAATCCTAACGTGGTTCTATCACATAGGGATGCAAATAATGATTATAATAATAACACTCATAGGGTACACAGGACCCTGTACAGGGTCCTACGACCATGATGTCGCTAGGACCCTGTACAGGGTCCTAAGACACGGGCCATACCTCTTCACTGGCTGGGAATGTTTGCATGCCACCTACTAGGTTGGGTAGCTGTAAGCACCCTTTACAACCTCTCATACTCACATTACATGAAAAGTGACTTTGGTCACACGGTGCCAACTCCCTTAGCAATATTCAGGGTCACAGCCCTACACCTGGCCCAGCTTCTCGACACCGACTGAGAATTACACTTTGGCCCAAGAGAGTCTTGTCATCCTCTAGGTCACAGCAACCCACATACCAAGTTTCAGACCTCAACTCTCAGGTTTTTCAAGCCAGCCAGGCCTTAATTTGCACGAGTGTCAGGTCCTTCCGGCTGGGGGATGTTGGGCACCCTGCAGCTGCTGCTGGTCCGTGGTCAGCTGTTGCTGGGCGCCCCGGCCAAGGCAGGTGCGTGGGCGCTTATGGCCCCATGTGCTGGCATCCCTGCTCGACTGTTGTGGTGTTGCAAGGGCTGTATCAAGGGCTGGCAGGTCGGTAGGGCTGTGCAGGGTGTAGGATGGAGGAAGAGTTGGAGGATGGAGGAATGTTAAGGTATAGCCACAATGGGGGTTCCCGCCACAATGGAGGTTCCCGCCACTGCCACTGCCACTACTTACCAGCTTCGCACGTATCGCTTTATGGCGTTCCAGGAGGGCGCGGCGTCGGGGTCCAGGAGGGCTCATCGCATTTTTCGGTATCAAGTTCGCGCACAGTGCGAGAAATGTAGCGATGAGGGCGCCTAACGGCAGCACAGGGTCCACCCCGTCGGGGATGAACACAGGACGCAGCCAATCGGCTCCTGTGATGAGATCGACCCATGCCAATATCACCCTCTGCCACATTTTTTCATTGTATGTACCTCACAAGGTGATAGAGCTTGCCTGGGGTTCATCCTGGGATAAAGACCCGTCCAACTATTCGAGCACGCGGAAAGGACCACTGACCGGGAAGTTGATGGTCTTGACAGAAGCCCCGAAATGATGGGGTCAAGGCTTCAGCAGAGTGCACGGTAGCGAAACAAAGTCAACAAACGGTGCTGCATACACCTCAGTGAGATGCTCTGCTTGCTTGGAGGCAGGGTTAGGCAGGTCTCGGGCCAGGTGTCAGGAAGGGCCCGGGCCATGAGGGGTCCCGACCCAACCCAGGGAATCTTGCGCATCGGTCTGCGACCCACGTACGGTCGCACCCCGTTGAGCCCCAGGTTGCAGCGAGCGACCATGTTCACAGTCCGCGGGAATGGCGGGCGGAGTGATCTGGGAGGCTTCAGTCTAAAACGCGAGTTTCAGCGCGCGTGACTTACCGCGATAGCCTCAGCTACCCTTCACTAGCGCGTGGTGTGAGCGTCGGGCCTGGCACGGATTGGCGGGACCAACGGCCGGGGTGATTTTCAGTCATCCGATCCAGAGTCCCCAGAAGTCCGAAGTAGTCAGAAGTCCCGAAGCTTAAGTAAGCCTAGAACAACTAACAACCGCCATGACAAAGTAAGACATGACAAACCCAGATCTCGCATGCAGGGCTGAAAAGATCTGCATGCGCATTTCAAAACACATGCATTCTAGATTCAAAGCAGGACTGTAACACGAGGCGAACCGCATCATAAAACCACCCCCTTAGGATGACGAATATGTGCACTGATTTGCGTGAGTGCGGAGGTCATCGTGATTATTGATGTGCATACTTATAGTCAAGTCCCACAAGGTCAGGTAAAATGGCTCGAAAAAATGTACCGTCACTTTTTGTCGCGTATACTGAACTCCAAGAGGTCAAACCGCGACGCCCCGCTGCGGCGTGGTGCTCCGCAGCTTGGCCTGCGAGGGACGGGCTAAAGTCAACTTTGCCCCCCTCCGCGGTATCCTGGCACCAGTGACTCCTTGCACCCTGGCGGTAGTGCACGTGCATACAACAACGCCGCAGCGACGAGCGAGGTAGAGCGGTCACTAGTCGGTCGGTCGGCGTGTCGTGATGGGGTGCCGGCATGCAAATTTGCAGTGCTATTTTTGAGATCGATTTGTTGCTTGTTGCTGCTACGCATCCGTCTAGTTTGTGCGCCCTAGCTTTGACGTATGCTCATAGCTCCCACGGGAAGGAATTGCAGTGTATTAAAGCGGCCCTGCGCAGGTTGGGAAGCTCTTAAAATCACAGTACGTAGAAACCTTATTTTTGGGCAGGAAGTGCATCAAACGCCGTGCTGACCTGCTGTAGAGATGCAAACGGTGTGCCCCGAGAATCTCGTACACTTTTGGTAGCGTTATTCTTAGGATTAGCACCCAGACATAACCATGACCCAGACATAACTACCATGCTCATGTCTAAATTACCCCATCATCTCGCGCTCACTAGGCTGCGAAAGTGTAAGAGATTGTTCTAATTCCTCCAAGCTACCACCAACGTTCATCAGCGGCACAAATGATGCAGACTGGCGGCCATAATTAGCGATGGGCCGACGCAGTCAGCGTAGTAAGAATAGGAAGGATCGGAAAGCATAGGACAGCAAAGGGGAGCATAGGGAAGCATAAGAAAGCATAGGAAGCTGTCGTCGTTCATCAGCCCTCTCATTAATGTCGTCGAAGGAGAGACCAGAAAAAAACAATTCCTTCGGACATGCTGCCTGCAGCTCGTAGTATATGCTTTGATGTGGTAAAGGAGTAGGGCCATTGCAACGCTTAGACATGTTGCGAGCGAGCTGCGGCAGCCCGATGCGAGATGCGAGCCACCCGGTTAACCGACATAACCGCCGGCCCTCGCGCTAGCGCTGTTGTGTACCGTACCTACCAGCACCCGCTTAAAAAGAGCGCCGCATCCATCTACAGTAACCTTGCCAGCTGGACACTTGGAAAGGGTTGGTGGGCGTCCAGGCCGTGCAGGCCCGTTGATGCAGTAGGCATATCGGGGAGGCTCGCTGATCAAGGCTGTGTAAGCGCGGCATCAAATGGCTCACGGTACATTTTGCCAAAGAGACCTTGTGGGACCTGACTTATACTATAAGTTTTAGCACAAATTGTCCATGACGAACGAAACATTGCTTTAGCTCAGGTCCCACAAGGTCTGTTTGGCAAAATGTACCGTGAGCCATTTGATGTCGCGCTTACACAGCCTTGATCAGCGAGCCTTTCCGATATGCCTACTGCATCAAAGGGCCTGCACGGCCTGGACGCCCACCAACCCTTGCCAAGTGTCCAGCTAGCAAGGTTACTGTAGATGGATGCGGCGCTCTTTTATGAGCGGGTGCTGGTAGGTACGGTACACAACAGCGCTAGCGCGAGGGCCGGCGGTTATGTCGGTTAACCGGGTGGCTCGCATCTCGCATCGGGCTGCCGCAGCCTGCTCGCAACATGCCTAAGCGTTGCAATGGCCCTCCTCCTCCACCACATCAAAGCATATACTATGAGCTGCAGGCAGCATGACTGAAGGAACTGTTTTTTTCTGGTCTCTCCTTCGACGACATTATTGAGAGGGCTGATGAATGATGAGAGCTTCCTATGCTTTCTTAGGCTTTCCTATGCTATCCTCTGCTATCCTCTGCTGTCCTATGCTTTCCTATCCTTCCTATTCTTACTACGCTGACTGCGTCGGCCCATTGCTAAAAATGGCCGCAAATCTGCATCATTTGTGCCGCTGATGAACGCTGGTGGTAGCTTGGAAGAACCTGAACAATCTCTACCTTCGTCGCAGCCTGATGAGCGCGAGATAATGGAGTAAATCAGACATGAGCATGGTAGGTATGTCTGGTGTATCTATGGGTGTCAATCCCAAGGATAACGCTATCGGGCAAGGTAGAGATGCTCGAGGCACACCTCTTGCATCTATGAAGGAGGTCAGCACGGCGTTTGATGCACTTCCTGCCTAGAAATAAGACTTCTACGCACCGTAGTTCCAGGAGCTTCCCAAGCTGCGCAGGGCAGATGTAATACACTGCAATAGCTTCTAATGGGAGCTATGAGCATACTTCAAAGCTAGGGCGCAGAAACCAGACGGTTACGTAGCAGCAACAAGCAGCAAATCGATCTCAAAAATAGCACTGCAGATTTGCATGACGGCACCCCATCCCGGTACGCCGACCGACCGACTAGTGGCCGCTCTACCTCGCTCGTTGCTGCGGCGTTATTGTATGCAAGTGCACTACCGTTAGGGTGCAAGGAGTCACTGGTGCCAGGATACCGCGGAGGGGGGCAAAGTTGACTTTAGCCCGTCCCTCGCAGGCCAAGCTGCGGAGCTGCACGCCGCAGCGGGGCGTCGCGGTTTGACCTCTTGGAGTTCAGTATACGCGTCAAAAAGTGACGGTACATTTTATCGAGCCATTTTACCTGACCTTGTGGGACCTGACTTTAGCTAATGCCGCAACATTGCATAAGAAGCTATGGCGCGAAGTGCTCCTCGGTCATTGCGTTCTTGGTCGTCCATGGGAAGGCCGGTGACTTCTTCCTGCAAGCCAAGGTAACATGAACTGCTCTGAATGCAACCTACAGTTGCGAGCGAACGAGCACGAATCCGATCATGATGCCTTCATTTGCACACTTCAGTGAAGCGACTCTTGAGGTTGCTACACTTGTGTTCCCCCTAGTGCTGTCATATCATTCGAACCCCCTTGCATCCCCATGCTGTGGCGTACTAGCCTTGCCTTGCTTGATTTTGTATACTATGACAGCTTGACCCTATAAACACTTACATGTAGCTCGCTTCGCTTGTATATGGCATGCAGCACTTCACATGGCCTCGCATTGCGGGCCAAGTTTGACAAGACATTTCGCCACATGGCGCTCATAGCGCCCGACACCAAGATGTTGGTGCAATCCATGTGCGCCAAGGGGTTGAAGTAGCGATTGGGCCCAAGGGGCTGACCTGCCAGCTGTTGAGCGATGGAGGAAGTTAGCCACGACCATGGAGGGTTGTCGCTGTGTTGCAGGGCCATAGAGTCTGAGACTCGGCACGGAGCCAATGTTCTGCTAGGTCCGGCCCAAAGGCCGCGAGGACAACGCCATACATCCTCAAGGTGGATGGCGTGATCAGCTTGCGCCCAAGGTTGTTGAACCACGATAGGCAAATGGTCTGTTGCAAGTGGGGTAAGCTCAAGGCCACTGGTGAAAGGCACGCTCCCGGGTAACCCATGTGATCCCACAAGCAAGCTTGCTTTTGGGTCCCCCTCCGTGAGGTATCCGTGAGGCTCCTTTCCACTTGCATCTTGTAGCGAGCAATATGGTGGAGGGGGTGGTGGCATGTTGCGAAGTGCCTGCACCCAGCTGCCTCGTCGCAAGGGTGGCAGCGGACGTCTCTCACCATTGGTGTTGGTCCCGGGGTCATTGTGGGTGGAGGACCTTGGCATCCCACCACAACTGAGGGCTGGGCGCACAGATGATACGGGCCGTTGCATTGCATTGATCGGTTGAGAACATGGCATAGGTAACTCTGTTGCTGAGCTTGCCAGTGAGCGGGGGCTCTCTTCTTGTTGCACCACTCTGGTAGTGGTGGATGAGGGCCTTGTGAAGGGTGGAGGTATGCTTACGCCACTGTCTTGGTCAGGGTGTCGCAGGTTGTCATAATCCGGCATGGGGCCGGGTTGCAACAGGTTGACAGAGGAGCAGGCTGCACCGGCTTGGAGCCCCGCCGCGCTTGCCACGAGGAGTCCCATCTCGTCTGCTGGTAATTGTAACAGCCCAGCGTGGAGGCAAAGCTGCCTCACTGTCATAGACAGCTGTTGCACGGCGGCAAGCGGCAGCTGAAATGGAATCTCCACTTTAGTGATGGAGCTGTGGCTGTGCCTAGTGCTTCATGGCAGCAAGCAAGGCATGAGCAGGCAAGAGCAACGAGTGCGTTCATAAGGAGGGGATGTTTTGCTCAGATTGGTATGAGTGCAATGGCCGCTGCGGGCAATGCATTGTGGCAACATGCATTACAATGGGCTACACAATGTCAAAATGTTGGACTATGCCAGCCTTGCAACGACCACACTTCCTCCTCCCCCTATACACAAATTGGCTTCACGTCCCCATGTCTTGGATGGAAACACCCATACCCTATTAGGATGCAGGTATTGGTGAGGTTACAAGCCACCATGGCAAAAGAGCCTATGCAAGCCGCTTGTTGTGCAACACACCTGTTGTTATGAGGTAGGGGTGACGTGAAAGGCTGGGTGAGGCAGTGTACAGTGCTAGAGAGGTGGGCAACATCCGCTATAAACTGTGGGAGACGTTGTCGGGAGGGCGAGAAGCTTTGGTAGCATTGCACTATGACTGGGAGAGTGTCCAAGAGCACCTGCCATCAACACACCACGAGGCCACAAGTCTGAGCACCCCACACATAAGTATCATCACACCATGTCAAGAGGGTAGCAAAGGGAGGTGAAGCACCAAGTCAGCAAGTACCACGACTAAGCTTACCGGCCTGATGTCTGTGGCACACAGAAGAAGGGATGTAACTAAGTATTTAAGTAACTAAGTATGCAGACGCTGGTGCCTAAAGGACCTCTCACCTGAGCCAGCAGTGCCTCTGTGGCGCAAGGCGCAATGGTGGATGCTGCGCAATGTAGGAGACGATGCAAAGCACATCGCCACACACGGGGTGTTGCACTCGCAGCTTGAGAGTTCTTCAGGGGGCGCCTGCAACACATGGGCACATGGATGTTCGGGGAAGGGCATCACCTTGACCGTCTTGTATGTACAACAGGGATGACACTGAGCTACTTCGTCGGGAAAACCCGAGGTGACTGACACTAGTCACTCCTTGTGGTGTTCCAGACAACCAAGCCACCATCTCCTTCACCGCCTCGACCCCTAGCACCATATCAAGGCATCTTGCCTGAAAGAAGTCCAGTCCAGACTGTTGACATGGGCCACCAGCAGGGTGTGCGCCCCCCCCTGATAGGTGCGCCGCAGAAGTTGCTGGAGTCGTTGGCTCAACTCGTCCGCCTGGCAAACCACAGGGCACAAATGACGCTAGCTGTGTCTTGCCAAGTGAGGGGTGCAGACTAGCAAGAGAGGGGAGTTGGCCTTGTACTTCACGCTCACCGTGCCCAAGAAAATGTTGCACACTAACAAGGGCTCAAGTCAATAGGATCAGTTATATTACATAGCTACCATGACCTGATACGTTTAAAGTATGAAGGTAGGTCTCAGCTGCATAGATCTTGGCCACTGTCGCAGGCCCTCAACTCACTTGTTTTTGCAACGCCGTAATCAGGGAGGTTGTGCCGTCTGTTGCTGCACTCTCTTGTTGGTCTGGTTGTCCAGCTAGCTGCTTGACCAGAGCTGCCAACTGTCTCTGGACGCAACTTGCAGCACTGCAATGCAATCAATAGTGGTCCCACAAGCATGGTAGTGACAACCTCGAAGTGGTCAGTGCATTGCGAGGATCACACGAGCTTGGTTTTGAAGCTTAGCTGGCCTGCCAACTGCTTATAACATATACGTGTAGATGACATATGTTTAAACATAGCTACATTGGAACTGTATGCGAAATGAGAGGGTCCAGTAAAAGCACCGTTTTGCAAATGGGGTGACAGCTACGCAAATTATAGGGTGCCCCACCAGCCATGCTCGACCCTGGGAAGGAGCACCCCCTCCACCACCTTAAGGTTGTTGCCCAAGCCCCGGCCCTTGTGTGCCATCCCATGCTTTGCACCACACCATGTCAGGGGCATCTCTGTAGATTGTGGCAGTTAGTCTACCCACACCACGCTGCAAGCTACAACACAGTGTCATGGAGCCCCATAAACACCCAACTTCTTGAGGTGTATGCATGCTGCATGCACACCTGCCCATTGACCCTACGTACAACGCCAGTAATACTGAGCCATTGTTAGCTGGGCCCCCTGTAAAGGGGGCAAACATTCCTGTACTTTCTTAACCACTACTTTCCTATTCACTTGCTGTACCTATATGCGTTTGTAAAATCCTCCCTCACAACAAGCAAGACCCGAGGGCACGCGAGCTGAGCTAGGCAAGAAACTGAGCTGGGCTAGGTCCACTAGGATGGCGCACCAAGCAGTGCTTGGTGGGCTCCATTGCATCACCACATGCATGCTGTGGTCATCTCCTGACATGCCGGGTTGACACATTAGTGTGCGCCCTACATCCTTCAAAGCTGGCCCTGACCCTAGTTATCCCAGTCTACTCAGCCTAGCCCAATCTAGCCCCCCTATCTCGCAAGCCAACATGTCCTATCCAATAGAAGGAGGTGCAAGCGAAACACACCCTTGAGAAGCCATAGCCTGGCAGATTGTTTAGGAGCAAGCAACAACATGGGCGGCCCCAAGCACCTTCTGCCGCACAGTGCTGACTAGCCCTTTCTCAAAGATTTTGTGAGGCCAGCCAACCGTTTGATGGCACCACCTATTGCAATGTTGCCAGTTGTTCCTTCGCCAGTCAAGCCCTCCCATGAATCAGCAAGCCACCGGATATAGGAGAGCAGTATGGGGAGGCAGATGCATTGATGCATGATGTGAGCATGAGTTCACTAACGAGGCCTTGCTTACACAGGCGCACAAAGCACAGTCACAAGGGCTATTTCCAGTCTGCTTTTCTATCCCTTGCAAACCGCAAACCGGCATTCTTTGAAGAGGGGTGGTAGCATTGTGTTGTGGCCCTGTAGATGATCTCAAAGGCAGTTGAGGGCGCCCACATGTCAAGAATTATCAACGGCGTAGCCCTGCACCAAGTGCAAAGAGCCTGCTTGGGAGGTATGCTTCACGCAAACTGACCTACCCCGACCCAAACACTGCAAGCCGCAGCCCTACACAGCTCGCCGCAGTCAAATAGGGGCCCAGGCCAAACCCACCTGAGGTGCAGAAGGAGTAGCTGTGGGCCATCTGCTGTTGGTTCCCTCATGCCCAGGCTGCCGACGCGCAGGTGGTCCAGCAGCAGGGCCATACCAGCCAGCACCCCTTTAGCCACTAGATGCTGCGCAGGGCACAGCCGTGAGGGCAACTTTAGGGCGGGGTGAAGGCTGGTGTCAGCGGCAGCTGGTGTGCTGGTCGCGTTCGTCACTGTTCTAGCTCAAAGTGTGATGGAGGAGTGGGCATGCAGTCATCATGATAACTCAGGACATGCAAGGCACTCCCAGCCACCTGGACGTGGGGCAGGTAGGTGCCCAGCTGCTGCAGATGACTCCACAAATAGCTAAGCACCTGCAAGGAGCACCAGCCAGGCAGTGGCCAGGCTGTGTCTCCCCACCCCTTCCTCCCTCGATCACTTTGCCCCTTCCCCGCAACCTAGGCCCCACTTCTCCTCCTTCCCATCCATCCACTCCTTCTTCTGGCTCATCCCCAACACGCCCCCCTTTTCCCCGTCCCCTCCCCCTCTGCTTGCGTTGTCACTGCCATGCCCAGCTTGTTGAGCAGCTAGCCCCAGCCCCAGCCCCATGCGCCTGCCGGCATAGGCCTCGCAGGTGCTGCAGCAGTGTACAGCGTCCTCCTGGTGGGCGCACCTGGTAAGGGATGCGGCCTAGCAGCAGAGGCCGCTTGCGCTCGCTCCTCTCATCCCGGGCACTGCCTTCCTGCCCAGACCCACTGCCTGGCCTGAGGGTACTCGCACCCGATGGCTGTGGCGGCGTGCAGCCTGCACCACAGAGCCACCCAGTGAGTAGCCAGGGCTGGCCATTCTGGAGCTTTGGGGAGGGGCACACACAGAGGGGTCCTAGGAAGGTGGAGGGCTATGCCCTGACCCCCTGACCCAGTGTTGTGAAGTGGGTGAAAGGCTCCCCCCTCCACCCGTTGACCCATGTTGTGTAAGGAGGTTGAGGGCTGCCCTCTTGACCCATGTTGGTAACCTGTTGTTAAGCAAACATGTTTAACATGCTGGTATCTTGTTGCTAACCATGGGGTGGGAGCAGGCCACACTGAGCACAGGAGGTCCTCCCTTGACGCATGTGGCAAGACTGCAGACACCTCCTCTTCCTGCTGTAGCTTACTGGAGCTCCTGCCCTCCCTCAGGCTCTGCCCCAGCTTCAACCTCACTGCACCCCAGCTGCGCGTGACCCCTCTCCCTGCACCCCTGCCACTAGCCCTGCACCTCCAGCAGCTCCTAGGCGACCGGTGGAAACTGGTCCAGGCTGGAAACTGGTGGAAACTGGAAACTGGTCCAGGGTGGACACTGGAAACAGGCTGGAAATTGGTCCAGGCCAATGCATGTCCTCCATGAACGTGCACGGCAAGGCCCACCCGTGCCAGTGCCCACCGCCAGGCTAGTCACTTCTTCTGCTCATTGCTGTGGGCGACAGCAGGAACCCTCACCACCCTGGTAGTGTGCGCCACCACTGGACTGCCATCACTTCAGCAGCACAGCAGTGCAGCCGCGCTCAAGTCACGCCCATCCACCTGCTCAGGCCCCAGCCAAGACTGTCACCCTCGCCAAACACTACTGCCCACACCCCACCCTCCCAACCCAGCAACACACCCGTCACCAGCCCTCCACGCCAAGCCTGCCTTCAGCGGCACCCTGGCCCCACCCCTCCCAGCACTGACCTTCACTGGGCCAGCAGCGGCTGTCCACTGCCAGCTCCAGCACCTCGCGCCCTGGCACTGCCTCGGCCAGCAGGCTGTGCACAGGGCTGCTCAACTGCTGATCCACCGCTGCCTGCAGCTTGGGTTGCAGCTGCTGCAAAACATCTGCCACCTCTGGCAACACCTGCCATGCACAGCATGCAGGAAGACAGCAGGGGCAGGCGGGCTAAGCATGCAGGTGGAGTGAAAACGCCATGCGGGCAGCCACATGAGGGCACCCCATGCCGCCAGACGTTTTGCTGGGCAGGTGGAGGGGCTGGGGCGGAGTCTCATGCACACCTTGTGTGATGACGCAGTGTCGCCCAGCAGCCAGCGGAACCCGGCCTCGAAGTTTTGAATGTCACACATGATGGCCTGCACACAGCATCAAAGGGCACCTTCATCATCATTGCATGGTCATCCCCTTTTAGCATGGCTGCAACACACATGCCTCTAGATTCAGCATGCTATGGATCAAATGCATGTGCAATCATGAATGCATGTGTGAAACATAAGTGGGATGTGTGACTAAGGTCAGACTCTCAGCGGATGGCCACGAGCCTGCTGCAGGTCTAGCATCTGCCTGGGGAAAGGACAGCTCAATGGTCCTGTCCATGGCGCTATGCTGTCCTGCAAAGTCCTCATAAGGTCATCCTGACTGGCTGCTTGACCTAGTTTGCTCTGGTTGCTGCCGGGCCCTGGCTGCCCTGCTAGTGTGAGCAGCAGAGCCTGACAGAGGCCTTGAAAGGGCTGGTTGCAGGTGACTGCCTGGGTCTGATTGGACCGCTGCGTTGAGGAGGGGATGCAGGAGGGCAGTGGGAGACTGCCAGTCAAATAGAGTGAGCAACAGGACCGGGTGTGATGAGGGTCCACTGTCTGCATGCGCCTATCACATGCCTGTCGCTCATTGGCTGGCAAGGCTGCTGTTGCAGAGCCATCTGTGGGAAGGCCAGGTCAGCTATACATAGCTCTTAAACTCCAAAAGTTATCAAAACTAGGAACCTTACTGTGTACATAAGCTATACATCATGCTAAAGAAACATGGTCATTAGAGCAAGCGGCAGAAGGTAAATCAGGGTAAACCAGGGTGGGTCAGGGTGGGTCAGGGTGGGTCAGGGCGAGTCAGGGTGGGTCAGGGTGGGTCAGGGCGAGTCAGGGTGGGTCAGGGTGGGTCAGGGTGGGTTAGGGTGGGTCAGGGTGGGTCAGGGTGGGTCAGGGTGGGTCAGGGTGGGTCAGGGTGGGTCAGGGTGGGTCAGGGTGAGTCAGGGTGAGTCAGGGTGGGTCAGGGTGGGTCAGGGCAGGTCAGGGTGGGTCAGGGTGGGTCAGGGTGGGTCAGGGTGGGTCAGGGTGGGTCAGGGTGGGTCAGGGTGGGTCAGGGTGGGTCAGGGTGGGGCAGGGTGGGGCAGGGTGGGGCAGGGTGGGTCAGGGTGGGGCAGGGTGGGTCAGGGTGGGTCAGGGTGGGTCAGGGTGGGTCAGGGTGGGTCAGGGTGGGTCAGGGTGGGGCAGGGTGGGGCAGGGTGGGCCAGTTAAAGGGCTCTTTTGTGTGCACAATGGGGGAGGGGTGCTGGGCAGTAGCTGACCTGCAGCCCTTCCAGCAGTACGCAGGCAGTGCCCGGGCCAGGGTCAGGCGGGCTAGGCGCTGCTGGATCCACCAAGGAAAGGAAAGCTCGCTGCCGGACACTGCAGCAAGGGGGGCATGCAAAGTGGCAGCAGCTGAAGCGAAACCCAACAATACAAGTGGCGGCAGCCGATGCAAAAGCTGACGACACAGGTTGCAGCAGCTGAAGCATACGCAACAACACAGGTTGCAGCAGCGGAAGCAACCAGGGCAACCAAGAGGCTGTGGCAGGCAGAGTGACACGGAGTGACGACAGCAGCTAGGTTGGTTAGCTTGGCATGTGGAAGTGTAGGGGCAGGGGCAGCGCAGCGTGAGATAGGGTAGTCAGGGTGGCGCTGTGGGGCAGACAGAGGTGCTGGAGGCTCAAGGGGGACTGTGTGGAGCATGGCAGCAGGGGTAGCAGGGTGGTGAAGGTATGAGCTCATCGTACTGCCTGCTGCACAGCCTGTTGCCCAGCTGTTGCAGTTAGTGAGGGTCACACAACATGCTCCACACTGCCTGACACATAGTTTGCCATGGAACAGCAGCAGCATAGCATTGTTCACAAGCACTTGGAGCAGGGCGAGCCAGGGCCAGGGTGAGAGTGAGGGCAGAGTAGACATGTGGGCTGTATGCACAGGAGCAGCTATGGCTAAGGAAGGTGGCGGGCAGCTGGCTGGTGCTGGGAGGGCAAGGCAGCACAGGCTACCTGCCTCGCCTTAGTTAGGGGCAGCCAGGGGGCCCGCAGCTCGCTGCCACCGGCCTGGCGGGGCGCGTGAGGTGCTGCTGGCTCGGCCGACGCTGCTGCTGAGGTGGTGGTGGTGGAGCTCAGCAGGGCCTGCAACCCCTGCACTGGCACACTCACACAGCCTCCTATGGGGCTCATGGCAGCGGTGGGTTTGTGGTCAAGGGCGTGTATACGGGAGGTGAAGGAGGGACAGGGCAAGGAGGGCCCTGGGTCCTAGGCAATAAGGACTCTGCTGCCACTTTCGGGGCCACTGTCAGTCACGGTCAAGAGTCTCATGCGGGTTTAAGGAGTAGTGACTGAAGCACAGAGATTGAGAGAAGAGAAGCAGATACACACAGAGAATAAGAGGAGCACAGGGACTCAGCAGCACGATGGGGTGGATCAGGTGGGATGGGTGAGGACCCCGCAACCACCCGCCCTGCGAAGCGTCCCATCCTGCCTGTTGCCCACCATGTCAGCTGTTCACCCTGCCTGCAGTCTTCCGGGCTGAGGAGGTCACCTTCCTCACTCCCTCAAGGCAGCTGAGTACCAGCAGTGAGTGCTACGCCTCAAAGCCCAGGCTGGCAGCAGGCATGGGACGCTGCGCCAGGCTGGCAGGCATCAAGGCAGCTTGAATAGAGTGTGGGTGCCTCACCTGCTGCACCGCCTCAGCCCAGGGCTTGGAGTACAGGGCGCTGAGCACGTAGGCAGGCACTGGCTCAGGCAGGCTGCTCAGGGCAGGCAGCACTTGTGCCGCATGCCATAGCAGCTCCTGGCCTACCATCTGCACCGCATGGAGCAGTACTGCCGTCAGCAAGGGCCACAACAGAGGTCGAGTTGGGTCAGGCCGAGTCGGGTCAGGTCGAGTCGGGTCAGGTCAAGTCGGGTCAGGTCAGGTCGGGTCGGGTCGGGTCAGGTCAGGTCAGGTCAGGTCAGGTCAGGTCAGGTCAGGTCAGGTCAGGTCAGGTCAGGTCAGGTCAGGTCAGGTCAGGTCAGGTCAGGTCAGGTCAGGTCAGGTCAGGTCAGGTCAGGTCAGGTCAGGTCAGGTCAGGTCAGGTCAGGTCAGGTCAGGTCAGGTCAGGTCAGGTCAGGTCAGGTCCAGCAAAGATGGAGGAGCCCTGGCCGGAGCTAAGCCCTGGCTGTACAGGTGCTGCTTAGGTGGCCCACGCTGCAGCCCTAGCTGGCACACTCTGCATAGCTGTGCCCTGAAGCAGTCCCTTCTGCTGCAGGCCACGCCACCCTGGCCATAGCCCAGCACTACCCTATGCAAGCCCTACCCTGCAAGCCCTACCCTGAGCTTTATCAGCCCTGATGCAAGCCCTACCCTGAGCTTTATCAGCCCTGCACAACTCCTCCTCCTCCTCCTCCTGCAAAGGGCCCAGCCCTACCCGCAGCCCTGCCCTGCCAGCCTGACCTGCAGGTGGGAGCGGGGCAGCGCTTGCTCAGCGTACTGCAGGAACTGGGCTTGGCGCCGCTGCTGCTCACCAGCCTGCAGGCAGCACCCCGCAGCAGCCACAGCAGCAGACACAGTGTCAGTCAGGGCAGTGGTCAGGGCAGTGGGGGCAAGGAGGAGGGTTGGCTGGGAGGAGGAGGCAGAGACTAAGGCAGGTTTAGGAGGAGGGAGCAAGAGCAGGAAGGTGCTCAATGCACATAAACTTGTGGGAGCATACTCCTCCCCTTTTCAATAGAAAACATGTCGGTGGGGCAGAGAGAAAGGCACACGGCACACAAAGGAGCAGCACCTCCCAGTAGTGATGGTGGCTTGCTGCTGGTGGTGGTGGTGGTGGCAGTGGTGGTGGCGGTGGTGGTGAGGGCATAATCTTCCCTTGTTCAGGCTGCAGTATGTGACCAGGGCACGCTTGAGAGCAGCACCTCACTGGCAAGCGCCACCACTGCTCCCTTGCACACGGGACAGCCGCAGGCAACCAGCAGCACTACCCTCCCTGCTGCAGCCCCAGCTGCCAGAGGCTGCTGCGGCTGGGCTGCCCACCTGGGCTGGGTCCTGGGCCTGATGTGTCAGGACAGCCTGCAGTCGCTTCCGCAGTTCAGTGGCGCGGGATGGGAAGGCAGAGGGCGGCCAGGGTGCAGTAGCAAAGTCCCTGCACATGGAGGTGTCAATGACATCAGGGTTTAACAACCTAAACCTGGATGGCCTGAGTCCTGGCCAGCGCAGATCTGATGATCACAGTGGGGCATGCTTGGTTGTGTGTCTGCTTGGCTGTGCAGCAGCAGACACAGCAGTGGTCACACACAACAGACTCTGCAATCGCTCTAATGGCCATGTCCTCTGCTGTTTGTGCTGTAGCAGTCTATGAGCTCGAGGCCTAGGATCATGTGAGACAGCATGCACAGATTCCAGGCAAGGGCTTGACATGGGCCGCGCAGGCCCAACAGGGGGCAAGCAGGTGCCTCTCCATTACTGCTCCCACATCAATGCCTGGCTGCGGAGGAGTTCCTGCCAAGTCTGAAACTGGCACCGCACTCCTGCACAAGTTGTGACGCCCATGAGTGTAGGGTGTGATGAGAAGAGTGAGGTGGGCTGGGGCCAGCATGGGGGAGGGAGGCCAGCACTCACTTAGGTGGCTGAGCGTGACCGCATGGCAGCGCCAGCGGGTGCCACAGGTGGCGCACCAGACAGCTCCATGCCTGCTCTGCACTAGGGCTCAAGTGGTACAGCGCAGACACCAGCACCGGCAGCGTCAGGCAGCTGGGGCCAGAGGCAGAGGCAGAGGCACAGCCCGCTGCTGGGGCAGTGGCAGGGGCGGGATGAGCACAACAGCTCCACCAGGACAGCGGATCACTGCCCTGACCAGCAGTCTCCTGGGCAGACCCTGCCAGCGCTGCCCTGGAGCAGGCTTTGCCAATGGCAGGGGGGGCTGCTGGCTGGGGCGCTGCCAGGTCGCACCCCACAGCACCCCTCCTGGCCTGCCTCCCCCCTTGGCCCTCCCGGCTGCTAGCCTCCCTCCCTGAGCCCACCAGGGGGGACGGCCTGGGGCTGCTGGGTTGTGGCGTTGCCTGTGATGATGTGCTTCGAGCCAGCAGCTGGGTGGTGTGCAGTGCCAGCAGGCTGCAGTCTGGCAGCTGCTGGGCTAGCTGCTGGGCGGCCCAGTGCAGCAGCTGCTGGCGCGGCCCTTGCAGCTGAGAACAGCCCAGGGAGCCGGGCCGTGGGAGTTGCCAGGGAGTTGAGGCCACTGTGGGGTCCAGCTTGGGTCCTGAGGCTGTGTGCAGGGGCAAGGGTGAGGTCATGGTGCTCATGGCGATGGTGTGAGGGGCGGGGCGCTGCAGGCGGCGGTCAGCTGAGGGGCGGTTGCACTCAGGGGCACCGCTGCCGCTGCTGCTGCCGCTGCTGCTGGCACTCCCCGCACGGAGGTCCATGTGGATGGCGCTGGTGGCATCAGGGCTGCGGGGAGGGGAGGATGGGCAGGGCCTGGGGGCAGGCGTTGTAAAAGAGGAGGCATGAGGAGGGGGAGGGGTCAGGGGAGGGGCGGCGGAGCTGCTGATCCAGTGCTGGGAGGGTACCTCAAGCTGCAAGGCATACAGCCAAGCAGCAGGCAGGTGGCGGTGAATGCAGGCAGCAGGTAGGTGGGATGACATGGCCGCCATCAGGCCTGCAAGTGCTGTGACTGCAGTTTGCACATGGCTAAGCTATTTGTGTTGCAACACAACATGGCTTAGCAGCAGCAGTGCTTTAAGATGTTTGGGTGGCATGCAGTACATGGCATCGCAGCATGCACGATGGACAGCAGGCAGTGTGGCTTGATGTGCGCATGAGGAGGTGGGCTCCCTCTGGGGTTCTTGCATGACTGTACTAATGGACCTGTTTCAGGGCTGCAGACCTGCAAATACAGCTGCAGCGCCTTCTCATGCAGCGACATGGCAAGAAGGGCTTCCAGTTGCTGCTTAGGCTGCTCCTTGCTGGCGGAGGCAATGTAGCCAGGCTGCATGACCTCCGCTTCCAGCACACAGTCGCTGCATGAGCGCTGACCAGGAACGACCACCTCACTGCCTTCATACCCAGGGCTGCTCACTGCAGCCGGGGCAGTCAAGGATACGGCCTGCTGCTCAGCCTGCACAGCGTTGAAAGTGCAGCATTCAACAAGCCGTACCCACTTGCTCTGCACATGGCAACGCACCTCTGCTACGCCACCATTGCTACGGAGCTCCGTGAGGGCCTTTCGTAGACGCTTTAGAGCCTCGCTGGCCTTAGACGAAGCAACTGCAAGGTTGGTCTCTGCTGGCATCCTAGTCCCACTGCCCGCAGGGGAAACCGAGACTTGCTACGTCACACATGCGCATGTAGGATGCGCGCAGGGATAGCACAGAAGGCGGCAACATTTGAACAGCACATGCTGCTCATCGCATCTCCGAGCATGCATGAGCTTTTAAGATGACCTACCTGTAAGCAATGACCTGGTTAGCTGTAAGCAATGACCTGTAAGCAATGACCTGGTTCAACAGAAGCCAAAACAAACAGGAGAGTTCGATGGCGGAGCTCTTTGTATGCACACATGCCACTATTTCAGTACCCTATAACACTACGCATGCTCATACGCGGCTGTACAGCTACATAGCGTGTACTTATGATTGCGGCGTCCAAGGTCAAGCAAAACTCCATGTCGTATACCTTTGGTGCACCTGCAGCTCCAGCAAGTCACAGCAAAGTCTATGCGCTGCTGCTGGCAATTTGCATTTCCTATATAAGCGATGGAGGGCGCATCAGCCGGCGGGGGACCCGCGCAGAAGAAGCAGCGCGTTAGAGGGAAAGATGAGGCTGGGGCTGCAGAATCAAGCTCAGGTGTGATGGCCGCGCGCGGTCACCTGGTAGCCTGCGGCGATACTGCGGTGGTTCCTCCTCCGTGCAAGCAGGGGTGGACCACCAAGCCGCACTGAAAGCAGTGGTGGCGAACCTGGACCTGCTGCTGGGGGACGATGAGCTCGAGCCACCCCCAGTAGGAAACAGTCCTGCCACCATACCGGTCCAGCTTCCTCCTGCGGCGCCCTGCCGCAGCCTAAGACTTGTGACAGAACACACTACCTGTGCCTTGTGTCCTGCAGAAAGTGATGAAAATGGCGCTAATGCCGCACCAACGCATGGCGCTTGCATGGATGTGCAAGCGTGAACTGTCAGGCAGCAACCCCAGCGGGGGCATCTTGGCAGATGACCAGGGCCTGGGCAAAACCGTGAGCACCATCTCCCTGTTGGTCACCAACCCACCAGACCCCACAGCCACTGGGCCCAGGGTGAGTGTGTCACCTGCCCTGACCTCCCCGCCCTGACTCCCCTGCCCTGACTCCCCTGCCCTGACTCCCCTGCCCTGACTCCCCTGATCTGACCTGACCTGACCTGACCTGACCTGACCTGACCTGACCTGACCTGACCTGACCTGACCTGACCTGACCTGACCTGACCTGACCGTCCTGTCCCACCCCATGCCTGCCTTGCCCTGCTGGCCCCGTCAGCACGGCCAACACTTCAGCATCAGTGGGAAGCACTGGCAACCCCAGCCCAGGGGCAGCCCGCAGCAGCTCTCCCAGTGTGAGAGCACAGTGAAGCTGCGCATTGGACAATGTGGCTTTGCAGCAACAACACAGGCTCATGCTGCGTGCTGCCTGGCCCTGCTCCTGACCACCTGGTGACAGGCAGCAGCCCCAGCAGCCTCTCCCACTCTCAGCCCCTCAGGCAAGCCATTGTGCGTCAATGGCTCCAGCTCAGGGGCGGCAGCTTCCGAGCAGCTGCCCATGCTCGAACTGCCGCCCTGCCTTGAGGCCGAGGGGGCCGAAGAGGAAGGGGAGGGAGCGGAGAGCGAGGAGGAGGAGGAACAGGAGCAGGAGGAGGAGGAGCTGCCGGGTTTGTTGCCTGGGGGCAGCCTGGTGGTGTGTCCCACCTCCCTGCTGCACCAGTGGCGGCGTGAAGTGGAGGCCAAGGTCAACTGCCGGGCAGCAGGCATCACCGTGCACGTGTACCATGGCAAGGTGCCACTGGGGCTGGGGCTGAGGCGGGGACCAAGGGCAGAGCCTTGCTTGGGACCAAGGGCAGGGCCAAGGGGCAAGAGGCAGCATGTAAAGACAAGGGATGGGTAGGAAGGAGGCCAAGGTGCAAGTCAGAGTGGGGCACCTAGCTTGTTTAAAGCAGGGGAGTGACGATTTGTACCCCGTCGCTACTGTCGCTGCCCGTACCTACCTTTTGCACTGGTTGACCTTCCCTCCCACCCCCTGCCATTGCCATTTCCCGCTCTGGCCTACCCTCCCCCTGCCTGCCCTGCCTCCTGACCTACCTGCCGCCCTGACCTACCCTCCCTGCCTGCCCTGCCCCCTGTCTCCCACTTAGGACAAGGCCAGCCTGGCCTCCACCCTGTCAAAATACAGCGTGGTGCTCACCACCTATGGCACGCTAGCCTCTGAGTGCCCCGCTCGCCCCACACCCACATCCCGAGCCTCAGCCAACCGGCCTCAGCCCCGGGCCAAAGCAGCAGGCATCCCCAACGCACCGCCCTCAGCGCAGCCAGCTCGGCAGCCCAAGCTAGAGAGTGGGCAGGCAGGGGTCCTCAAACAAGAGGGCAAGGCGGGTGTGGCTCTAAAACTGGAGGCCAGTGGGAGAGCAGTGAAGGAGGAGGGGCAGGACCTGAAGCCAGGCCCTGGCACCAGCAGCAGCCAGGTGGGGGGCGTGGCGGCAGCAGGAGCGAAAGGCAGTCAAACCCCGGGCCCCCACCGCTCAGGCCAGGTGACCTCCCCACTCCCTAGCGCCCTGACCTCCACCCCAGACCGACCCAGCGCCCGCCCGGCGGCTGGCTTGGAGGGTGTTGGCCCCTTGTACCGCATCCGCTGGCACCGAGTGGTGCTTGATGAGGCGCAGAGCATCAAGAACAGCCGCACCCTGGCAGCGCATGCGGTGTGCAGGCTGGCAGCAAGGTACCGCTGGTGCCTCAGCGGTACACCCATACAAAACTCGGTGGGTCGGGGCGCTGGCAGCAGCAGCACACACATCATGACAAACAGCAGCACCAACACCAACGCCACCCAAGTATGACTTAGCAACAGCAGAACCACCACCACACTACCAGCAGCAGAAGGCGGCAGCAGACTGTGCCAGTGTAGTGAGTATCAGCAGTGAGTATCAGCAGTGAGTATCAGCAGCGACAGGCGAAGCAGTACTGTCTGGATGAGGGTAACGGAGCGGAGGGCGCCAAGGCTGTTGAGGGTGGCAGGGAAGGGTCAGGAGGAGGGCGGTGGGGGCTTGAGGGTGGCGGGCCCCTGCTCCCTGCCAGCTGAGGAGTGCCGACTGACACTTTCACAGGCAAGCTGCAGTGTGAAACCCTTACAGGCCAGCAGGGGCTGGTGTTAGGGCAGTGGGCCAAATGCATCCACTGGCCCTGCTGCAGCCTGCCTGTGAGAGTGTGGGTGCTGGTAGTCACACTTCTTGCATTTGAATGCCACAGGGCTGGAGGGTGTCCAGTCTGAGGGGCAGGCTGGGGGTGGGTCAGGTGGTCAGCACCAGATGGCCCAATGGGCAAGCTAAGGTTGGGTGTGAGCACATGGGTGGGGTGAGCGGTGTAGGGGTGGGGTGTGATGTGTGCAGTGACATGTGTCAGGTGTGACATGTGTGTGATGTGGTGTGTGAGGTGTAGGGTGGCCTGTTGTGTGCAGGTGGATGACCTGCAGGCCTACTTTCAGTTCCTGCGGTTCCGCCCCTACAACGACCCGCGCCACTTCAGGCTGTTCATCAAGGCGCCCATCACTGCTGACCCTGAGGCAGGCTACAAGCGCCTGGCTGTCATCCTGCAGGTGGGAGGGGAGGGGAGGGGAGGGGAGGGGAGGGGAGGGGAGGGGAGGGGAGGGGAGGGGAGGGGAGGGGAGGGGAGGGGAGGGGACGGAGCAGAAGGCAGGCCTGGGAAGGGGCCAGGGCCGTTAATGACACCCAATGGCAGAGCTGTCCATATGTCCAGCCTTGGGCGCCTACCCATGCGCCCTGAAGTGGCTGCCACTGCAAGCGATGCTCCTGCTCTTGCAATTGCTCCAGCTATCGCACATGGCCCTTCTCTGATGCATTACCCTGGGTTCCAGACAGTCCTGCTGCGGCGCACCAAGTCAAGCCAACTCAAGGGGGAGCCCATCGTAAAGATCCCTCCACGTCAACAGCAGCTGCTGCGCCAGGAGTTCAGCCCAGAGGCAAGCTGTGGCCCTCCCCCTCCCCTTCCCCCTCCCACGCCCTCGCCCATGCCCAAGCCCCCTCCTACTCCACCCCTCCCTCCACCTTCCCCCACGTGTCCCCTCCTGTCACTCTTCATCACCCTCGGGTTCGGTTCTGCATTAGGGTTAGGCTTAACCCTAACCCTAATCCTAACCCACCCCGTTCCCTCCTGCCACTCCTCCTCACCCTCCCACCTGCACCTTCCCACCTGCCCACCCTTCCACTGCTCCCTGCCCGCCCAGGAACTGGCCACCTACCGGCAGCTGCAGGCAGAGAGCGAGGCTGCCCTGAAGGCTGCTGCCACCGCCCCTGGCCAGCAGTACGTCAACATGCTGTACAGCCTGCTGCGCCTGCGCCAGGGCTGCAACCACCCCTGGCTGGTAAAGGGCGGGCCAGGAGGGGTGAAGGCAGGAGGAGGTGGGGCCGAGGGGAGACCGGCCACTGCGGCAGAGGTGGGTGGCTGGGGCTGGTGCAGGGAACGCAGGCAGCAGCTGAGCAGTCACGCTGGCCTGCATGGGGCTGGACGGCTGCTGCCTGGGTAGTCAGGCAAGCGGTGGAAGGACCAGATGGCTCAAGAGGAGCTCCCCTGGTGATGGTGGGCTGTTGGCTGATGCTGGGCCTCAGGGCTGGTTGGGGTGCCCTAGGGGATTGGGAGGAGTATGTGCATGGCGTGACAGCAAGCAGCGCAGCAGTAGCAGTACAGGGGGAGCGCTGGCAGCAGCTGGACAGCCAGGGGTCAGGCCGTTGGGGATGGGGTAACAGCCATGGATAGCAGCTGGGTCGTCCCAGCTTCTTGTGCTACACCACGGCTGCTGCACCGGCTGCTGCACCGCAGCCTCCAGTTGGCATCTGTTGGCTAGCTCGGATCACCTTGTGTAGCCACAGCCTAGTCAAATGCCAGTCTGGGCTAGGGCCAGGGCCAGGGCCAGGTCCAGGGCCAGCCTAGTCAAATGCTTGGGCAGTCTTGGCCTTTACAGTCACAGCATGGGAACATTCACACCGCAACCTGTAGTGTGGTGAATTGCCTGCCCTGCTGCTGGCTATGGCTGGCTATGGCTTGCTGACTGGCTGGCTGGCTGGCTGGCTGGCTGGCTGGTTGGCTGCAACTCCTCCACGCCACACGCTGCTGCCCTGCAGCTGGCAGCTGCCCGGAAGCTGAGTCCTGGCCAGCGGGAGCAGCTGCTGGCAGCAGTGCGTCAGGGCGGGGCTCAGTGCGGGGTCTGTGGGGACGTGGCAGAGGACGCTGTGGTGGGGCGCTGCGGCCACACCTACTGCCGGCAGTGCGCTGCGGGGCAGCTGGAAGGGGCAGGTGCGGGGCGGAGGGACTGAGGGCGGGACCTGGTGAGGGTGGGTCTTAGGGCCATTGGGCAGGGCACAGTGCAAAGGGGAGCTGCAGGGGGCAAGGCATAGTGGGTGGGCGGGTGTACGGGGCCGTGTGCAGGGGGTGTCGCAAAGGCAGGGTAGGGGAGCCCCCTACCCTTACCTGCCGCCGCTGCTTGCCGCTACCCTTGCCGCTACCCTTACCCCTATCCCTACCCTTACCCCTACCCCTACCCCTACCCCTACCCCTACCCCTACCCCTACCCCTACCCCTACCCTGTGGAACAGGGCACCACAGGCTCCCAGCCTTCCCCTGCTCCTCCTCACCCTCTACCCCTACCCATACATCTAACACCCCACTCCAGCTGCTGGTCTCCTCAGCCCTGCTCCAGCAATGACCTGCATGCGTGTGCTGCCCTCCCTGGCCCCTGCCTGCCGGGCGCTTGCAGGCCCTGATGACGACTTCCTGTGCACCACCTGCTCCGCTGTGCTGCGCACCCCTGATGTGTTCGGGGCAGCAGCGCTGCAGGCCGCCAGCGGGGCGCAGGGCGGGGCGGCGGCAAAGGCTGCCAAGGCAGCCGCGGCAGCCAAACGAACAGGCAAGCAGGCAGGCAGGCGCGCAAGCAGCCGTGCTTGTGTTGCTTGCTTAACTTGGTGGCCCGCTGCTCTGTTAGGTTGCGACCGTGTCTAGGTGGGGAGGGGAGGAGAGCAGGTGCCAGGTCAAGTCCACCAGGTGCCCTCAGGGCCTCACTGGCTATACTGCAGTGCGTGTACCACGTATGCTGGATGGCTGAACCAGGCTGCGGTATGGCCCTGGCAGTCCTGCCTTCCCTCCACCTCCACGTCTTGTGGCCGTGACTGGAACTACAGCTATGGCTGGGACTGGGGCTGGGCTGGAGATCGGGCTAGGGCTGGGGTTACGGCTGGAGTATGGGGTGGGGCTGGGGCTGGGGGTTGGGCTGGAGTTCGGGCTGGGGCTGGGGTTGGGGCTGGAGTTTGGGCTGGGGCTGGGGCTGGGGCTGGGGCTGCGGCTGGGGCTGGGGCTGGGGCTGGGGCTGGGGCTGGGGCTGGGGCTGGGGCTGGGGCTGGAGTTCAGGCTGGGGCTGGGGCTGGGGGTTGGGCTGGGGCTGCAGCAGCGTCAGCCATCCACCTGGCATCCCCCCCTGTGTGTGACCCTCCCTCTGTTCCGTGTGGTCTGTGGCGTTGTAAGTGCAGCTGAGGGGGACAGCAAGGCAGCGGCCTGGGTGTCGTCAGCCAAGGTGGACTGCTTGCTGGCGCTGCTGGAGGAGGTGCGGCAGCGCAATGCGGGACAGGAGGTCAAGCCAGCGGGGCGGGCGGCGGCAGCACCCACGTAAGGGAAGGGGAGAGGGGCAAGGGGATAGGTGGGGAGCCATGTGGTAAGGGTGAGAGGAAGAGCGGAAGGAGGGATGGGAAGGGAGGGGAGGGGAGGGAGGGGGACGGATGGAGAGGAAGGAAGGGAGGGCATGGGAGGGAGGGCAAGGAAGGGAGAGGAAGGAAGGGAGGGCAAGGGAGGAGAGGGTTAGGTTTAAACATTGTAAGAGGGGAGCGGGGCGCTGAATGGTGTGGCTGCTTGCTAGCACTGGGATACTCCTCTGACGACTGACTTGTTTCGCACCAGAGTATGTGTTGCTGCCCATCGACATCTCTGACCATGACCAACCCATCTCCATGGCCATTCTCCCAACACTTCTCTCCTAGACATATGACCTAGACAGAGGTGGGGAGGGACCATGACGTGGCATGCAAGGCCGGGGTCAGATCTGAGTCTCAGACACACTTTGCTCACTCATGTTTGCCTTAAGCCTGTCAGCGTGGCCCCCCACCTGCACCCCTCCCACCTCTGCCTCATCCCCAGCAGTGAGGCTTCACACCTTACGCTGTTGCTCGCGTGGCCCTCTGCTCGCAGCAACGTGTTGCTAGGCAAGCAGAGCAAGACCAGCGCGCAGCTGAAGGGCGTGTTCAAGCGCCTGCCGTCTGCCCCCGCAGCAAAGGAGGGGGGCCAAGGAGGGGGGATGTCACAGGGCGGCCGCCTGCTGCGTGATGGAAGGAAGCCAGAGAAGGTGCCAGGGCGATGGGAAAGGAGCTGCAGAGGCAGGGCAGGGCAAGGGCAAGGGAAGATGAAGGGGAAGGGGAAGGGGAAGGGGAAGGGGAAGGCAAAGGTCATGCTGGCTGAGGGGGTGCTGAGGTGGCTGTGCCGTGCAGGTGATCGTGTTCAGCCAGTGGACGGGCATGCTGGACGTGCTAGAGATTGCGCTGCGCCGCGCCGGCCACGTCTTTACACGCTTGGACGGCGGCCTCAGCATTGCTGCGCGCGAGCAGGCCATCGCTGAGTTTGAGGGCAAGGCAGAGGTGAGGCGGCGCAGGTGAGGGGGCGGCTAGGGGCGCAAGCAGTGGCTGCAAGGAATAGAGAGGGGGTCAGGGGTAAGGGGTCAGAGTGTGAGGGGTGTCGATGCAGTGTGGACTTTAAGAGCAGCATTTTGAGGTAATTGAGGTTACTGGGCACAGGGCGTGGCATGGACTTGTGAAAGAGCATATGAGGTCACTGAGGTCAGCACAGGGCTCAGCAAGGCCAGCACACTCAGGTCACTGAGCTTACTCAGCACTTTGAAAGGAGCATATGAGGTTCATTAACACATGGCTCAGCAAGGCCAGTGCTAGGGCACAAGCACTGGCAGGCCGGGCTGCTGCAGAGTGTGATCAGGGTCAGGGTCCGGGTGCGGGCTAGGGTTAGCGTCAGGGTTTAGGTCCAGGCTGTAGGGTCTGTCAGCCTATGCCTAGGCAGAGTGCAGCCGCCCCAGTCCCACCCCCAGGGCTGTCCCACCCCCTACAGCTTGCCCTCTTGCCATACACCCTGACGTCAGAGCCCTGTGTACCCTGAGTACCCTGACGTGTTGCCCTGTGTACCCTGACGTCAGAGCCCCGGCCCCCGGCACTGGCCCCTGATCTGATCACCCCTGATCACACCCGCCCCCTGGCGCTGTGCAGGTGCTGGTGCTGCTGGTGTCCCTGAAGGCTGCGGCCCTGGGCCTGAACCTCACGGTGGCCAATCACGTAGTGCTCATGGACTTGTGGTGGAACCCCACCATTGAGGAGCAAGCCATTGACCGGGCGCACCGCATAGGTGACCTGCTCAGGCTCAGCCTGCATACCTGCACATCACACCAGAGCCTGCACCCCCAGCCTGCTGCTGCATCTGCCACCTGACCGCCCCCCTCCTGACCCACCTCCTGACCCACCTCCTGACCCGCCTCCTGAACTGCCCCCTGACTTGCCTGACTGCTTTGCGCACCAGCTTGCAATGCCATGAGCTTGAGGCTGCAGGGCATCACTTCCATCTTTACCCTCCTACCCTGGCCCTGCTACTCCTACTCCTACCGCTACACCTACCAAAAGGAGTTATAATCTCACGGCGGCGTGTCATACATGCTCAGCCAAAGCCGGGCCTGCGCTCAAGGCTGCGCCCTGCCTCACCCAGTGCCTGCCAGGGGACTACTTGGCCGTCCTTGCGACTCACACCCTGCCAGCGCCTCCCTGCATGCCTCATGCTCTGTTCACTGGCCGGCCTCCTTGCCCTGGTTGGCTGCCCACCCACCCACCCACCCACCCCCCCTTCCACCTGCCTGCCCACTCACCACATCTCATGAGGGGCTTAATTGTTTAGATACCCTCCCAGTCTGCCTGCCTGCTCCACCCCTGCCCGCCCGCCCGCCCGCCCGCCCGCCCGTGATGGTGTGTGATGCTGAGATGTGTGGAGTGCAGGCCAGACCCGTGTGGTCCAGGTCACGCGCATCACCATCAAGGGCAGCGTGGAGGAGCGCATCTTGCAGCTGCAGGACCAGAAGCGTCAGGTGCGGGGGCAGGGGTGGGGGGTGGGGGTGGGGTGCAGAGGGACCTCAGAGGGACAGCCTAAGGAGCCAGATCACAGCCAGATGTGAGTTGGGCCCAACCTGTCCTGCACAACCACCACCACTACCACCAGCGTCATCACCAGCACCACAAGCTCTTGCTGTACATCTGGGCAGGTAGGTCAGGGGTGAGAGGGGTGCAGCCACCATCACTACTACCACCACTGCCTGGCCATGTCCAACCACCCTCCCATGGCCGGGTTAGGGTCCAGGATAGGGTTAACCCCTCACCCTACACCTAACCCTTTCATGGCCTGGGCAACAGCTGCTGAGGGGTCCTTGCGGCCTGGACCGCAGCTGTTTCAGCAATATGGGACCCTACCAACTGCTAGAGTCAAGGCTGGGTGCTGCTCACTTGCTGCAGGTGGTGGCAGCAGCCCTGAGTGAGGGGGCACAGGGAGGCCAGGCCCTCAACAGGCTCAGCATGGAAGACCTGCGTTTCCTGTTCCTGGGCGCCCCTGGCAACACCCCTGCCACCGCCCCTAGCCAGCTGGTCAACACAGCCCCTGGCACCCCACCTGGCACCATACAGCCAGCACCTGCTCCAGGGGCTGCTGAGTCAGATCCAGAACTTGTACCTGCGGCTGCTCTGCCAGCTGACCCAAGCAATAGCCCTGCACCTGTGGTGGCTGCTGGC
Organism: Haematococcus lacustris; assembly: GCA_030144725.1. NCBI lineage: Eukaryota > Viridiplantae > Chlorophyta > Chlorophyceae > Chlamydomonadales > Haematococcaceae > Haematococcus > Haematococcus lacustris. Next base: position 11,574,015 of record JASKMD010000003.1, read on the forward strand.
CAAAATGCAGTGTCGGGTGCTGATGATGAACTGCCTCCTCCCCCAGCCACAGTGCCTGCTGCCCAGCCCACACCACCTGACCCTGAAGGCTCTGCGCTGGCTGCTCCGGATGCTGTGGTGCACCCCAGTCAAGAGCCAGGTGTTGGGTCACAGGCCGCAGAGGATGCAACAAAGGGTTTGGGCCTAGGGCAGCAGAAGGCCACCCAGGAACAAACTTAAGGGCAGTTGCAGCAGCACCATGCCCAGTGGATGGCAGCAGAGGAGGGGAGTGACCGTTCAGGGCAGGTGGCAGCAGCCCCCGAACCAAGCTGCAAACTTTCTTTCATGGGCAGAGGAGTGAAGATAAGTGCTTTGCACCGACTGTGGCCACTCACTGAGGTTATGCTACAATCAGGCTCAAGCATCCTGAACAGTTGCTGTGTATTGTATTGTGTGGGACCCTGCTGTTGGGGACGTAGGGGAGCCTAGACAGCAACCGCTGCAAACTGGTCGTACATGGCAATGCTGGCAGGTAGATGAAAGCTGTCACGTGATGGGCCTGGTGGTGGTGGTGGTGGTGGTGGTGGTGGAAGATGAAGTAGTTCAGCCATGGCTCTAACGATGGCGCTAGGGCCCGACAACTGGCCCGTAGACACAAACGTGAAGGTTTTGAAAGGGTCTTTGATGGATTGGATGAGTCCGACGGCTACACAGCGTGTGGGACAATGTGTTCAAAGACATTATCACCCCTCACAACGGGTGTGCAAAAGACTTGGAAGACTTGGACACCTAGAGCCAGCACAAGAGCATGAGAGTCCATTAGGTCGCGCATGTTGCAACCAATGCACTGAGATTGTCATCGACATGACCTTTCATGGTTCTGGAAACCAGGTTGCAAAATACGTTGTGATGTGTGCTAATCTTTTCTTGGGGTATTAAATTTGGCAGTGAGTCGCTGGATGTGGATGCAAGCCGGCAGCACGCCATGAGGGAGGAAGTAAAGCAGCCAAGCATGTTGCGGCACCTGACAGGGCATATGACGCACCAATTCCACATACGGCGTTTGTTGACAAAGACGCGTATGGTCGGCTGCGGCTTGCACAGGTGGTGGTCCATCAGTTGGAAGCAGATGGTCGGTGCACGGACAGCTTGAGTAGCGTCTGTTGCTTATCTAGAATCACAAAACACAACACAAGAGCTTTACAGCAATGAACCCACACTTGTACCAGATTGTCGACTGATCAAGACTGTAAATGAACCACTGTGGAACAGTGGCAGAGGCACACTATTGGTATGCTGGCAGTACGCCCAAGTGGCGCATCAACATGAAACGCCGTCTGTTTGCATCCAGGCCCTGGGCCTGCTGCAGTAAGCCATAATGGAGCAGCAATTCATTGACCGCTTCTGCATTGACATGCTGTGGGTCAAACAGAGTCTCTGGGGTGACTGTTGGCTGGGCTGGCAGCTGGCCTTGGTCGTTGTACAGCCACTGCAGGGGCGTGCCAACTGGCAGCCTGCTGTTGGTCAGGCGCATGGACGCGTTGGCGCCTGCTCTTACCTCCAGCCTCAGCGCCCCGATGTCACCTTGCATCTGCTGCTGCAAGTTGGCCATCTGCTGCTGCAAGTTGTCCACCTGTTGCTGGATGTCAGCCATCTGCTGCTGCAAGTTGTTGCTGTTGGCCACCTGTTGCTGGAGCAGCTGCAGCAACTGGTGGAGGATGACCGGATCAGGAGGGGCCACTCCAGCAATTGCCTGCTGAACGCCCTGTGTGGCATTGACAGCTGTTTCGTGAGAGGCAGTCAGTTGCTGCAGCGAGATGGCCAGCTGCTGCCACGGCTCTTGAAGCGCCATGGTTTCAACTGCAAGCGCGGTGGACGCAACACAACTTGGTTACTTCTTTCTTGGAATGCAATGGGAAAATACAAGCAAGCTGCGTGTGTAGCGCTTACGTGAGGTCGGCCTTCGGGCGTGAGAATGGCGCGCATCATGCGGAAAACGTTGTTTGGTTGGGAAATGACGTCGGTTACTTTTGCTGGTAGTCAAGTTGTTGAGGCTTCCCTCTGGTCCATAACAAGCTCAGGAAGTAATACGAACAGGTCAGTAAGAAAGGAAGAGCCGTTTGTCATGTTCAGTAAAGTGAACAAACAGCCTCAACTGCCAGGCTATATCTTGGTGCTATGTGGCTGGTGGCAGGAGTGCAGGCTTGGTTTGAGTATACTTTGTGTTTGCATGTGCATGGATGCAGGATGTCATGGATACGCTTTTCCACCGCTTTTCCACCGGGAATGTGTGGGAGCAAGAGCTGTAGGGGCTCGAGGTAGTCATGGAGGCACATACACCAGATGGGCGGAGCTAAAGTGGGCAATAGCCGCAAAAGCCTTTACAATGATGAGCTCGCAGCCTATCCTTGATCACAACTCTCCTTGGGAGGGCTGTAGAATTCAGAAGCTGACCATCGTAGGAGCAGGGGTAACATGGCATTAAAAAGACCACACTCCCACGTTTCAGCGATTGCTCAACAACACACCCATCTGCAGCGTTCGCGCACGTCGCCTCAAACGATGAGACGCTTGCATCAAAATGACTTGCATTGCCAGCCGGCGACAGATGGCACTCACCCTCATCCTACTCTTTACCACGACCTGTTCTGCACTACATTCAGCGCAACAGCTTCTCAATTGTTATAATGGGGCCGCAACACAGCTTTGGATACCAGGGTCGTTCCATGACGACTTCCTGTTGGGCAACCCTCCCCGGTAGAATGGAAGGGATTATGCTCGACACCATAAGCCTGCTCATAGCTATCATGTTGCTTTGCTGTAGGTTGAGGATCCATCGTGTGTTTTGGTCAGCCAAGCAGCACAGCCAAGGGCAAAGCACAACGTCCAGCAACCCGTCCCAGGCTCTGACCATTGCCACCGTGGCCACAGCTGACCGGTTGTCAGCACTGCAAGCGCAGTGTAGCCACTGGCCCGGAGCTCTGAGCGCCGCAATCTACCTCCCCCTCCTGCACACCTCAGCAACTGAGCAGCGGTTGAGCGAGACCGCAGTACTTGAGCTGCAGCAGCTGGTTCAGGAGGTAGAAGCACTGTTCACCAGGTGTGGGTGCAGGGAGCTGTGCCGTAGGGTTTGGGATGCTTGGGTGGATGCAGTAGGCTGTCTGCCACCAGGCTGTGACGATGCGCCTCTGCACAGCATTGGGGTGCTGCCTGGCCCTGGCACTGGGCAGTCATCATGTATAGTCTACTGTCGCCTGGTCTGATTGCTTTCCTTGCTTGTGCACCCAACAGCCTGCTTGCTACCCTGCCTGCCTTCCTGCCAGCCTGCCGGCTGCCCTGCTCGCTCCCTCCTGGCCGCAGTGCCGAGTCGTCCAGCACCGGCTGTGCGCTGCGTGTGCTGCTGATGACAGAGCTGGTGGGCGACAGCCTGCTGCGTGCGCTGCTGCCCATCAACAGCCTGCGGAATGCTGCCCTGCTGGCAGTGGACAGCCCCCTGGTGGCCATGGTGGATGTGGACCTGCTGCCCAGCACCACCCTGGTGCAGGCAGTCCTGGAAGACCCAGCCAGGTCAGGGCAGGCCAGGCCAAGTCAGCCCCATGCAAACTGCAAGTGTAGGGCAGGCTATGGCATAACAGGGCTATCCAGGGCAGGGCATGCCAGGCCAGGTGAGCAGCCTCATGTGCTGGCAGCCTCATGTGCTTCCAGCCTGCTCATGTGCTTGCAGCTATAGCGAGACTATGCCAACCTAAACATGGTGTCTTGAACAGGGCAGGCAAGCTCACAGCAGCTGGCCGTAACAGGGGCTTTCAGGGACATGCCCTTGGATCAGGCTGGCTTCCACCAATGCAGCACTTGCAGGGATGCTGGTTGGCTACATACACCACTCTGCCAGCGCTAGCCCCACATGCCTGCTGTCATGGCCAGCAACTTAGGGCCAGCGGCCTCTTTACATTTCTCCTGCTAGTTTGCGTCACAATCCATGTGCACTGGCAGGCAAGCCGATCAGGACGCGCAAGATAACTTGATCATCATGATGGCCCGGTGATCCGATCAGATTGTACAAGTGTGAACACTGGTGGTGGCTTGCATGTGTTGAGCGCAGCGCTGCCAAGCTTGTGGAGCAGTGCCAGCGCAAGCAGCTGTTCGTCCTGCCTGCCTTTGAGACGCAGCCGCGGGCACCACTGGAGGCCGGGCTGCAGCTGGCTGAGCAAGCTGGCCTAGGTGGGCAGCTGCACGGCAGCTGGCTACTGGCACCAGGGCAAGCATAGTAGGCCAGGGTTTAGGCTTAGGGTGTAGGGTTAGGATTAGGTTTAAGTGTTGGGATGTAGGGTTAGAGTTAGGGTTTGGAACCTCAACTTCAGCACAGTGGAACAAGCTGAAACTTCCACCACAGTCCATCATAGCCCAGTTTGAGTGCACCATGCAAGGAGCACATAAGGGGACGCTCAGGGTGACCTTGGCACGCCACGGATGCGTGAGGAGGCTGAGAGGGCAGTGATGCATGGCACTCTATGAATGTTCGCAGCACTGCGCACGTGCCCTTCGTGCAACAGCTCTCTGTGGGTGCAGGTGGCATGCTGTAGGTGGGGCTGCAAGGAGGTCTGGTGCAGCTGTGCAGCTGGGTCCAGGCCCCACGCTACGTCAGCAGCACAGCAGCGCAGCAGCAGCACAGCAGCAGCACAGCAGCAGACAGCCAGGCACAATGCTGGTGTACATCCGCACCTGATTGGGCAGGCACCTGCTGACCAGACCAGGTAGCAGCGTGACCCTGCCACACCCCGACCACCAAGCAGAGCAAGCAGCCCTACCTTGCCGTCACGTTCCCTGGCAATGCGGCTGAGGGCCTGGCTGCCTGGCTGCGCAGGCGGCAAGGGAGCGCTGCTGCAGCTGGTCCAGTCCGGCGCATTGATGCCCTTTGCCCAAAAGGCCTACGCCCGGGGCCACAACGCCACCGACACCCTGCGCTGGCTGACCAGCGACCAGGCCTACCCCATAGCCTACCAGGTGTGCTGCTGGCTGCATGGCTGCCTTGAGGCCCCTGCCAGTGCCACCCAGACACGGCACAAGCAGTTAGGTGTCCCTTGCCCCCACGAGCCGCATGCCCCTGCACTGGAACTCCCTCCCGTTCTGGTCCTGCTCCTACCGCCTGATGCCCATACCCTGCAGGTGCATGTGCATAGACACGTGGTTAGCACACCCACCAGCATGTTTCCCACACTCCTCACCCGTGTGCCCCACACCCCTCAGCCCTCAGCCACAGCAGCTGTGCAGTCTCATGAGCACGCCATTAAAGGTTTGGTGCAGGCGCAACAGCTGCCAGGCATGGCCTGGTTCCCTTGTCGCCCAGCCATGCCTAGCCTACAGCAGCAGCAGCATGGTCCCACAGGCAGCCACATTGACCACAGCCCATCTGTGCCCGCCCAGCTGCAGCCAGGAGATGCTGTGGCTGTGGCTGTCCTTTGCAGATCAACTACGAGCCCTGGTACATCGCGTCCAGGGCCCTCATGCCGCCCTATGACGTGCGCTTCCGCGGCTATGGCTGGAACAAGGTGGCGCAGGTGGGGCTGTGGCCGCACTGTGGGGCAGGTCGTGAGGGGCAAGGGGAGTGCTGGATGCCAGGCACCCACTAGGGCACGGCACTGCCACTGAGTTGACGTGGAGGAGTAGTGAGGATGGCCGCATCAGGCCTACATGTTGCGGCATGTCTCACTCACGTACTGCACCCAACATGTCACTCTCACCTTTTTCCCAGTTCGCGTTGCGCTGCCTGACTGCATGCCCTGGGGCTACAACAGGAAAAAGCATGCATGAATGCGGCTGTGCCTAGGGAGATGTTTACTGTCTGGAGCATCTGCTGGCCGCAGGTGTTCCACACCAATGCCAGTGGCTTTACCTTCACCGTGCACCCCTCAGGCTTTCTGATTCACCGCCCTCATCCCAAGTCACGTGCACAGGGTCTCTACGACTCAGTGAAGCAGAAGAGGCCGCCCGTGCTTGCAGCCAGCAGCCCCAAGCGTGTCGGCTCTGAGGTGCCCCCAGCCAAGCTGTTCCACCGCAAAGTGGCAGCCATGCGGCACAGGATGATCATGGACGTCAAGAAATCACAATATGAGCCTGTGGTCGATGCTGGGACCCAACAATGTAGGCAACAGCTGCAGTAGGGACAGGAACGCGCACTGCGAACACTGGACTGGACCATCTAGCGTCAGGCACATCAGGCTGGCGGAGCAGACCTCCGACTGGCATGCAGACACAAGCATGAAGATACAACATGCGACGGACATTACCTCTGACCTCTTGCTGTGCAGCCCAATGTCATGCTACACTGCCTTAATGCAGAACGAAGCAGCATAACAGCGTGCACTCGAGATTTACGATTGCGATTATGGGGTGGTGGAAACAGGTTGTGCTGCTGCTGTTCTGCGTCGCGGGCATCTACTCGGCGTACTTGACGCAAGGTGGGACAGCTAAAGACAGCTGCGGCAGCTGCTTGTACTGTGCGTGTACTTACTGCTTACGTCCCCCGATGGCGCCAGGCATTGTATCTGAACACTTGGCGACAAAGCGTTATGGAGCATCCCAGGAGCGATTTTCGCATTTAGAAAGCCTGAACGGCGCCCAAGCTCTTGCTTGCTTCCTGTGGGCATGGGTCATCCTCTTCGTGATGCAGCAGACTGGCCAGGTCAAGGCAGGCCAGACAGCCCACTGGACAGCATACTGGAAGGCAGGCATCTCAAACAGCCTCGGACCAGCCTTTGGCATGATAGCCTTGAAGAACATCACATACTCAGCTCAGGTGCGCCACCAGCTCTCCTGGCCTGCTCTGCTATGAGCCAGGCCATTGTGCTGCTCTCCTCCCCAAAAGCAGTTCCATGCACCATGTGGGGCTACCCCACTGTGGTGCTGAAGCGATAGCAGGACAGTCACAACACACAACTGACATCTGTGTGCCCTGGCAAGCGGACACCCCAGCGGACAGCATGCAGGTGCTTGCACAGCACTCGCTGTTTGTGGCCATGCTCAGTACAGCTGGTAAAAGGTTGAAGGCTGTCTGCAGGGTGGGCATGTGGCTCTACGAGGTCCTGCACCACACGGGCAATGATGATGATGATGATGAAAGTATTGATGAAGGTTGAGATTCTGTGCGGCCGTGCAGTGCAGGTGCTGTGTGAAGCTGTGCGTTGCTGTGTCCCGCTGCGCAGGTGTTGGTGAAGTCTTGCAAGATGGTGCCGGTGATGCTTGCGGGCACGCTGCTGCACGGCAAGCGCTACAACACGGTGGAGTATGTGTGCATGAGCCTGATAGGGCTGGGGGTGGCCCTGTTCGGCAAGAAGTCCTCCACCAAGGTGGCCTCCAAGCTGGCCAGCCCCAACACGCTGCTGGGCTACTCCCTGTGCCTCCTGAACCTCGCCCTGGACGGCTACACCAACGCAGCCCAGGTGGGGCTGGCCTGAAGTGGAGCTGGCAGCTGAGAGGTCCAGCTACAGGGGTGTCTGGGTGCAGGTCAGGGAGTTGACTTGATGAGTCGAGCCTGGATGCGACCCTCACCCCGCTGGTCTTTCACTCCTCCTGGCAGCCTTTAGCGCCAAGGACTGGGCCGGGCTCCACACAGCTGTCTATACTCCAGCTATCTCCTGCCCTGCTGCATTACAACTGCTGGCCATGACATGTGGCACTAACATTACACACTGCGGCACGGCAGCCTCGGTTAGGGGGCCACCTCTGCTGGCTCTCCTCCTTCCCCATGGCCTTGGGTTGGCATACTACGGGAGATAGTAACAAGGTCTGCAGTGATGGGCGATTCAATGCAAGCGACAGCTTTTCACATGGCCCAGTGCAGCCTTCCAACACTGCCAGCTGCTGGCTGCCTTGCTGCTAGCGGGACCAGGCCACCAGGGCATCATGGTGGGAAGCAGGCGCCAGCGCACACCGACACAGGCGCCAGGGCCAGCAAGGTAGCCAGCAGCTGGCAGTGCTGCCAGGCTGTCAGTTCTGGGTAGTACTTGGGGCCGTAACACCTTGCCGGGTTAGTCCCTGGGGCTAGTCCCAGCTGGGCTTCACGCCATGCAAATAGAGCCGGGCCGGGCAGGGCCGGGCAGGGGCGGGGAGTGCAGGGCAGGGCAAGGGGTGGGCTTGCAGGGTAGGGGTGGATGGCTGCTGCCCAGGGGTGGACCAGGGCAGGGTCTTGCCGGGTAGGGGTGGGCTGAGCCTAACTGTCTGGCTGCTGCCCAGACAAGAGGTGTGTGGCTGGCTGGCTGGGCTGCAGGACCAGATCAACCACCACCACCCTCGCAACCCACCCATCCACATGATGTGCTGGATGAACTTTTGGACCGCGCTGTACTACCTGGTCTACCTCTTTGGCTTCACGCAGTGAGTGCTCGTGGCTCTGCGGGGTCCACCCTGCAAGCCGCACCTGCGCCCGCAGAGCAGTAGAGGGTGGCCCGGCTGGCCACTCGCCTGCAGCACTGTCTCAGGGCGCAGCACAGCGACCAGGTGCAGCAGGGCGGGCTGGGCTGGCGAGCGGGCAGGCTGACGGTGAGCAGCGGGCCCAAGGTGAACCCGCAGGGGGACCCCAGGCTGCGTGTCATCCAGTCAAGCAGCTCAAGGCTACGTGGTTGTGGTTAGGGTTTAGGGTTAGGGTTAGGGTAACCAGGGCAAGCAGGATGGCAACCAGCTGAAGGAAGGGACAGAGGCAGTGGTAGGGTGAACTCGCGAACCCTCGAACCCTAACCCTACAGCCCTGCAGCGTCCAGCCCAGGATGCGCCCGCCCACACCGCCAGCTCCCTCAGCCTCTCCCACAGCTCCCCCTAATGCCCTCTACAGCAGCCGCTGCTCCCCCTCTCCAAACCCATCTTGCTCCCCCTCCTGCCTCACCTTGAGCTCACCATATGGACTTGGCTGGCGCAGGGATGTGGTGTGTGCCGCATGTTGCTCCCTTTGCCTGCACTTTCCCCGACCAACCTCTGTCTGCCTGTATGGAGTGATGTCAGGCAGTGGGCTGCAGCTGGCAGTGCATGATGCGTGGCCCGGTCCTACATGGGGCATGTGCCACTATGGCAATGGCAGCAGCAGCAGCCCCTTCAAGCAGCAAGCCAATTGAGAGGCTCACTTGGCTTTGTGTTGACCGCTCCGTCACACAGTGGCTCATGTTTCGTGCTGCCCTGGGTACAGGCTGTGAGCACGCCCCCTTACATGTGCCCTGAACACTGTACTGTTGCTGTACTGACACTCTGTGCTGCCATGGGCCGTATGATGCTGTGGCCACGCCCCCCTGCCTCGTGTTGCCTCTTCATCTACTGCATTTGTCTCTAGACCCTCAAGGCCCTCCCCTCTCCCTTTGTGTGAGCCCAACCTTGCATTCTTGACCCTGCACGTCATCATGCCTGGCATCTCAGCCAAGTTTGTTGCCTTGCCTTTGGCTGTCCTCATCATCATCATCATCTTCATGATCATCAGCAGCAGCAGCGACTGCACCCCTTGGCTGCCCTGCCCCTGACACCTGTTGAGCAGGTCAGGCACCGACATGATCAGCTTCTGCACCCGCAACCCAGACGCCGCGCTGGACGTGTTGGTGTTCTGCCTGTGCGGAGCCTTTGGCCAGCTGTTCATCTTCTTCACCATCAAGACGTTTGGCAGCCTGGTCAACACCCTTGTATGCACCACCCGCAAGTTCTTCAACATCCTTATCAGCGTGGTGAGCTGGCTGTTAGGAGGCCTGCTAGGGGGCTTGCTAGGGCTGCAATCTGAGCTCTAAGAAGCCGTCTCCATCCACGGGGATAGGGCACAGGGTAGAGTACAGGGCTGAGCAGCGTCTGATGCAGCTGCTATGAGCAGGCAGAGCAGAGCAGGAAAGGGCTGAGCAGAGCAGGGCAGAGCCCACTGCGAAGAGGCTGCGGCAGGGGCAGACTGAGGACCTGCGGGGCGCGGGAGGGAGAAGGCCCCGAGTGTGAGGTTGCTGGGAAGCTTGGCGCTCAGGCTGCAGAGGGCATGGCGGTGTGCTGGGACCAGAGCATGGGAGCTGCTGTCTGTTTGTCAACACAGGTTGTTCCCAGTACAAGTGACGTGTCCGACCCTGATCCTGACCCCGATCTTGACCGTAACCCTGACCCCGACCCTGACCCTGACCCCAATCTAGACCCTGACCCTGACCTTGACTCTGACCTCGGTCCCTTACCCTGGCTGGCCCTAACCCTGGCTGCAATCCCTCACTCTTCCTGATCCTGGCTGGGCGCAGATTTTGCCTGAATCTGGGCTGGAAGCAGGCAGCGCAGGACAGAACTGCACAGAGCAGGGACCTTGACCTTGACTCTGCTTACCATGCCTCGAGTCAGCTGCTTTGCGTGTGCTGCCGCATCATGTCTGCAGGTGGTCAACGCCAACCCGCTGCTGCCCATGCAATGGACGGCGGTGTGCATGGTCTTTACCGGCCTCATCGCCAGCAGCCTGCTCAAGGCAAGAGGCCACGGCCGAGGCAAGCACAGTCAGCAGGGCAGTGCACAACATGCAGCCACCAGCAATGGCCGCATGAAGCACCAGTAAGCAGAGGCTTAACGAGGGGGAGTGGCGACTAAGCCGGCCTTTGGTGGATGGGTCCATTGATGGTAAGTCACAGCTGACAAGCACCAGTGTGCCAAGACATCAGCCCACGTGTCGCGAGTAGTAGGCAGTGCGTGGCGTAAGGCTTGTTGCGCTGCCTTTTGTCAGCCTCAAGCTGTGTGGGAAAGGCAGGAGATCTGGCCTGTAGCATCAGGGTCTATGGAAATGACTAAGTTTTACCATTAAGTGCACCAGCACATCCGACTAAAATGCCAAGTGTTGGCACCCACCCAGAGGACTGTATGCTGAATTAGTGACAGAGCAGTGCGTGCTAGTGAGGCAGCACACAGGTGCAGAAGGCCACACTCATCATCGCCTTCGCTCCATGTGTCACTAGCATGACTATTTAGGTCGATGCTTGTACCTGCTACCAACTCTCACTTGTAACTGCTACCAACGCCTGCTTGTACCTCCTACCAGCTTTTACGCTCAATGTTCAACTGTACTACACAGAAACAAAACAAGGCAGGCAGTACACACAATGTACTGCTATGCTCAACAGCCAATGGCAGGATCGGCTTGCATGCATGCATCAGTGGTGGGCGCTCCATCCAGCAACGATGGCCGCAGCACCATAGTCAGTGGCTTGCCAAGCGGGCTGCTGCTTGATGTAGTCCAGGTACTTGTGCAGTGCTGAAAACCGGTCCGGCAGGGTGTAGCCCTGCAGCCAGGCGGTGACACAAGCCAGATGGGAAGCCATGCAGTGCAGCGCAGAAGATCAGCAAGCTTTATATTGTCAGTGCTTGCTTGCTGCAGAGCCAAACACAGTGGCTGTCAGCTGGCTGTGCCCTGCCCTGCCCTGCCTCCCTCGCTACTTGATGTTTCAGAAAGGGTTTTCTATCTGCTGTGTGAGTCCACCCGGTCAACAGGAGTTCTCTCTTACAGCAGAGTGCCAACATCTGATTCATGGCCATCTAGGACCACGTTCTCATACGGACCTCATTGACTCTTTTCCAGGACCTCCACTTCAACATGCCCACTTCGTACCCCAGCCCTGCAGCCCGTCCTCCCACATGGCCCCTCCCGGTGTCGCCCCTCACCTTCAAGTGTTGCAGCGCCACCTGGGCATGATACAGCTTGGGGCCCAGGGCCGCGTCAGTGGCGTTCAGCGTGTCACCACCAAACAGCGGCGCCTGCAGCAGTGCGCGTTGCCAAGGCCACTGGCTCATTCTAAGTCCAAGCTGCAGCTCTTATGCAGTCCAGCCTTGCTTAGACAGGGCCAGATGATAGACCAACTGACAGGCCAACCGACAGGCTGGCTAACAGGCACTGACAGGCTTGCCACACAGCACTGCGCTGCACACAGCTATGGGAGTGGTAGGTAGAGTATGTTGGTGAAGCTGTGCTGGAAGGGGTGGTGGGCGCCAGGGAGAAGAGCAGGTAAGGTTGGTCGCGTACCTTTTGGGCTTGCAGTGCTGCCTCCACCTCCTGCAGCTGGCCCTCTAGCGCCGCCTGAAGCTTGTCCGTGTCCGCTGCGTCCTTGGGCGTGGAAAGGAAGGCGCGGAAGGCTGGGAACAGGCCAGAACCTCTGCGGTCAGCAGGTCAGGGCAAAAGACACGAGCATGCTGCAGTGTCCGGTGAGCTGGGATCCGTGAGGGTGTGAGGGTTGTGTAGAGTAATGTGGAGCACACACATCTTAGGGTCGATGTCTGATGTCATGGAGGGCTGGGGGAACTCCTTTTCCAGGTGCTGCACAATGACGTCAGAGTCGGGCATCACCATCCCGCTGCTCTCCTGGCGAAGCACCGGCACCTTGCCACCAGATGCTTGCAGCAGCCTGCGCCTCATGGCACAGCCACAGCGTGTGCATCAGCTTACAGGTAGTGAGGCACGACTTAGCACACACAACATTTTACTTTGTGCAGGGAGATGGGGGTGAGGAGTGTCAGGCCACAGTGAGTGCAGTGTATGAGCCACCAGCGTGTGGCAGTGGTGCACAAGCAGAGGTGTGGTACAGCAGCTAAACACCTGGCTGGGAACGGGTGCAGGCAATCATTGTGCTCGTCACTGCTTCAGATCAGGCCAGCCATCGGTGGTGGGGCCCTCCCATCATTCTCGTCCGCTAGGGGTGTGCGCTATCTGTAGCGCCAGTTATGGGGCTGGCACAGAGAGTTATGCAGGCGCTGCTGCTGCTGCTATTCATCGCCGAGATGTCGCGAGCATGAGTGAGATTGCAAGCCAGGGCCGGCTCGTGTGCCGCAGAGACAGGCTTGCACACAGGGTCACGCACCACTCGGGGCGCTTCTGAGTCAGATCGACCAGTGTCGTCTTGTACGCGATGTTTTTCTGTGCCAGCGTCAGCAGTACGCGATGGCAGAAAGGACAGTCCCCCGGCACACCCGGCTTATCAGGCCATTGCTTGATCACCAGGTCGTAGCCAGGGTCCCGGGACTGGCTCGCCATTGCTCGCAACGGCTGACGCCGCAGTCCAATGCTCGGAACGCGCAAGGAGACAGCCCGGTGTAGCATTTGCGACGTTGCTGGTCCGATACGCTTTCCCCAGCACGTGCCACAGGGGCTTTAAATCCAAATGCATGCGACAGATGTTTCGTGCACGTAGCCACATCGCACTAGGACGTCCTATCGCTGAGCCACAGCATTACAACGCAACCAGCCGTGGCCAACAATCACAATGCGGCAGCAGCCGGCGACACGGTCAGTCCTGCGAACCTGGCCTTCACCTCCGCATCCCCCTTGGCTTGCATGCGATGAATATGATTCACCGTGGACCGCCAGTACCTGCGGCAGCGCCACGCAGCAGCCACTCCCGTCAAGGACCAGCCTTCCTACATCTTCACAACCTTTCCGGCAGCTTTACCGCCACCACCCTCTACAACAGTCAGGGTTGCGCCAGTCAGGCTAATCTCTGTAGTGTGACCTTTCTGTTGTGTCCAATGGAGCGTCGTCCGCTTCCAGTGCGGCACCAACCTTCCTCTGTGTGCACACCTACCTCAGCAGCAGCAGCACCATGACCCTCAACAGCAGCACCCACCTCTGCGTTTCAGGGTCTACTGCAGGGGCTGGGGCCAGCAGCTCGCCCTGCACTTGGTCCAGCACCGCCTGCACGGCCGCAGCGTCGAGGCCCTCCATGCCCAGCTCCAAGTACAAGAGGTAGTGGTTCAATACCTGGCCAGGGACAAGATCAGGGCAGAGGGCAGGGCAGAGGGCAGGGACAGGGTGGAAGACAGGGCAGCGAATGAGCAGGAAAGGGCAGGGTAATGGGCAGCGGGGATGGCAGGGTTTTCAAGAGAGTAGGGGAGGAGGGAGAGCTGGGGCAAGAGGCTAGGTGGACCCCGCCAGTCAGGGCAGCGCCGGCAAGTCAGCGACAGTTTGTTGAGAGTTGGTTGAGCAGCACTACGCAGGTGGCAGCATGGAAGTGGCGCTGGCAGCCCCCTGATGGCTCTCACCTCCACAAACAGGGTGGCGGGTGCGGCGGCACTGCTGCTGCCGGGCACTGTGTTGCCTGAAGGTTGGGAGGCGGAGGCGGGCGCGTGGGTGCGGCCAGCGTCAGCCAGCTGCAGGTGGATGAGGTGAAGGCTAGGTTGGCAGGGGTAGGTTGGGTGGGTGAGGTGAAGATCTGGTATTGTTGGTAAGGTGGGGTGGGGCTAGGCCAGGCCTTGTGTGAGCCACACCAGGCTCAGCCAAGCCAGATGGGCCTCCCTGAGCAAACCCTGTTGCAATGGGCAACGACTTTTCTTACCACCCATGATGGCCTCGAACTGCCGCAACCACCTCTATAGCACTGGCTTGTGGTCAGTGTGCGTCCCTGGTCCCATCCCTGCCCTTCTCCTACGCCCCGCCCCCTTTTAGTGTGACCACGCTCATCCCTGCCCTTCTCCCATGCCCCTCTTATGCTTGAGCCTGCTGAGCCAAGCCTGGCACAGGGGTAAGGTAATTGCTTCAGTTAGACCTACTGATTATTCTATGTGCCAGTCCAGGGCTTGTGCAGGTACAACCCGGACTCTTTGCGGACTCTGACACTGTTACTCGTGACAGCTGCTGCCTGCTCCTGACCCTGCTCCTCTCCTTCCCAGACTACCCTCATCAGCATCACTGCCGACTGCTGCCTGCCTGAGTATTCTGCAGCCAGCCGGTCCCACCTGCTGCTTGGCGGTGGCTGCCACACGCAGAGCGCGCTGCAGGAGGCCCTGCACTTTGGTGGGATCTCGGTTGGCCCTGGCCACGCCTGACTGAGGCTGCAGGTGGTCAAGGGGCACATGGGGTCATCAAGCAGGCAGAGGTGTGAGTGGCTACAGCTGACTCAGGCAACCTGGTGGAGCACAGCGCTATATGCCTGCTGCTGCCGCTGCTGTCGTTGCTGCCGCTGCTCCCGCTGCTGCCGCTGCAGGGATATGGGGTGACCCTGACCCTGACCCCGCTGCATGGCAGGCAGCAGCTGGTCTGTCAGGTGTGGTGCAGGGTAGTGGCAGCAGCAGGGCCCACATGCAGGGTCGGGGAAGGGGAAGGTCGAGCTGAGTCAGAGGGTACGGTAGGGGTGGTAGGATCTAAATGGGGCGGTGGTGTAAGGGCTGCTGCAGTATAAGGGCATGATGTGTGCAGGGCAGGGAGGGGAGGTGGGGAGGTGCCGGGTGGTGTTGAGTGTTGGTGAGGAGAGCAGGGCAGGGCAGGGAGGGGAGGTGGGGAAGTGCGGGCGCGGGGTGCGTGTTGAGGAAAGATGGAGGCAAAGTGCCGGTTTCAAGCCAGGCTGCGGGCAACGCGTGGTTTGAGCACCAGGCTGTGGGCCTAGGCACCCTGGCTGCCTGCGCCTCACCTGCCAGTAGAGGCGAGCGCATGAGCACAGTGCCTTGCACTGGTCGGATCGGCGCAGCAGCCGTGACGCGTACCCCGCTGCATTCTGCAAGCAGGCCAGGGGCAGGGCAGGGCAGAGGCTGGGGGCAAAGGATGATGGAGAGAAACGGTGGCAGCACATTTGGACCCCAACCTGCCTGCTTACTAATGTGTCTCCGGGCTGGCTGTCTAGCTCAGGCTGCCCTGCCCTGCCCTGCCCTGCCCTGCCCTGCCCTGCCCTGCCCTGCCCTGCCCTGCCCTGCCCTGCCCTGCCCTGCCCCGCCCCCTGCTGGCTGGCCATGTGAGGGCCCACCCCCAACCCCCCACCTGCACCAGCGCCTCCCTGTTGTCGCTGCTGAACACGTAGGCTGCGCTCAGGGTAGAGAAGATGGATTGCAAGGCGGTGGTGCGCGCCCGCTGCTCTGCCACCTGCTCTTCGTACAACAGGAAGGCCTGCGGGGCGGGAGCATGAGGCAGGGACAGGGGAACAGACAGGGGAAGGGTCAGCCGGGGGCAAGCGTGAGGGCAAGCGTTGGGATCATAGGGCGTGGAGGGTTTACCATGGGGGACGTACCAGTGTTACCTAAAAACGACCAGAAACGTCGTTTTCTGACTTTTTGGTTGGAAAAAATGCGTTCAGCACAACACAACGATACGATCTGCCCCGGTCTGCTGAGCTATCTGCGCTTTCATCATGAGGGACGTACACCACCACATCCATGATAAGGTTCACAAGCAGCCCAGCAAAGCAGACCTAAAAAATCACTAACTCATAGATGACAGGTGGTCATCTCTTCCCCCTCCCCCTTCCCCTTTCGCTCCCCACTGCCGTCCCTGCCCTCCCCCTGACCTGCTCGAAGAACTCGTACGCCAGCAGCTCCTGGGCCACCTCCTCACTGGCCGCCAGGCCCCCGGCCAGCAGCAGGCGCAGCGCCCCCAGCGCCTCCGGCAGTTCCGCCAGCAGCAGCGCCAGGCCCAGCAGCCAGCGCAGCAGCGAGCGCCCCAGCTCTCCTGCAACACATAGCACAGGCAGCGCCTCTCTGGCCGCACCATGGGGGCGCCACGGTGACGCCCGCAGCACCAGCTTCTGCCTCTTGCAGGGGGCCTTGACTGACTCATCTGACTGGAAGTGTGGCAGTACTAATCACACTCCCCACCGCTCACCCCCACCCCTCACCCCTGACCCCTGACCCCCACCCCACCCCCTGCCCAACCCTTCCACTTTCACCCTCACCCTCCACCCCTTACCCCCAGGCCACACTTAGACCCAGCTCACCATGACCCTCAGCTGTGCCCAGCCGCCGCACAATGGCGAGCGCCGCAAAGCCCAGGGCGGGCAGTGTGTGGCGCAGGCGGCGTGGACCTCCCCTCACCAGCTGCTCCTTGGCAGTGACCAGCAGCTGGAAGTGAGTGGCCGGGTCATCTGAGTGCAGGCTGTGCAGCAGGCGGGCCACCAGCAGCTGCTCTGACTGGACATCCTGCACAGGGTCAGGGTCAGGGTCAGGGTCAGGGTCAGGGTCAGGGTCAGGGTCAGGGTCAGGGTCAGGGTCAGGGTCAGGGTCAGGGTCAGGGTCAGGGTCAGGGTCAGGGTCAGGGCTTCCTGCTGCACATCATGTCAGGCTGATGCCCCCTCCCCCTGAGGGTCCCTGCCCCTGAGGCTCCCTGCCCCTGCCCAGCCCTCACCTCGTCATCCAGGTCGTCAATGCTGCTGGTGGGGCCGGAGGGGGTGGAGCCGTCCAGGGGTCCATCATGCACTAGCGGGGCGATGAACCTGGCAGCCAGCAGCCTCAGCCAGCAGCCTCAGGCAGCAGCCTCAGGCAGCCAGCCTCACCAGGCCTCAGGCAGCAGGCTCAGGGATCAGGCCACAGAGGGACAGAGCCAGCGTGATGCCCACAGTGTTGCCTACCAGCCCCGCCTTCACCCACTCACCCACTCACTGTGTGAGGGAGCCTTCTCCACCGCCCTCTTCACCCCCCTGAACTGCTGACCTGACCTCATGACCTGCTGCCCTGCTGCCCTTCTGCCCTCCTGCCCTCCTACCCTCCTGCCCTCCTGCCCTCCTGCCCTCCTGCCCTCCTGCTCTTTTGCCCTTGTAAGGGAGCCTTCGAACCCCACTCTGTCCTCCTCCCGTGCCCCCCCCTTGTGCCTTCACCACTCTCCATGCACCCCTATCAAGGCCCTTCAGCTCCCTCACCCCCTGCCCTCCTCCCCTCCTCCCCCTGACCTCCACCCCTCTTCCCTTCTTCTCCCCTGCCCCTCACTCCCCTGCCCACTTCCCCTCATCGCCACTCCTCCCCTGCCCTTCCCCCCCGTACCTGAACATCATGGCCACCTTCTCCGTGCTGGTGATGCGTGTGCCAGCGTCCAGCACGCTGTGCACTATGCGGCTGGCCAGCTCCTTGTGGGTGCGCTGACGCAGCAGACCCATCAGCAGCGGGTACTCACTCAGCCCCAGCCCAGTCACCACGTCATACCTGGTCACACCATCACGCGCCATGCAAGCACAATGCAAGCAGGACAGCGCATGTGGACTGAATGCTAGGTCAGCAATGACCCTGCCACTGTCTCTATCCCTTACTCTCAACTGGTGGCCCTCCAGCTTGCCCTTGGCCCTAACCAAGACTTGGCGCGGATGTGGGTGCCTCCATGCCAGCACAGCATCTGGCCTGCTATTACTTGACACTACATCATGCCCTGGTTCCAGGTGGGGTGGGTCAAAGCCACAGCAGAAGCAGCAGCGGGTGCAGCGGCAGGTGGCTGTCACGGTGGTGCTCTGCAAGCTTGTCCACAAAGCAGCATGGAGGGGTGAAGCAGGAGGTACAGGGCCTCAGGCAGCAGGGCAGGAGGTCAGATCAGGAGGGCAGGAGGCCAGAGGCAGGAGGTGGAGAGGCCTGACTGACTTAGTGATGGGCAGGGTGAGCAGCGCCACCAGCGCTCTCTCAGCCCTGCTGTCGCCTGCTAGGCCGCGAGGGGCCAAGGCAGCGTGGGCAGCAGCCAGCACCTGGGAGTGTTGAGCAAGCGATGGGGCAGGCCAGGGTCAGGGTCGGGGGATTGATCAGGGCATGTGACAGCTGACCAACAGTGGAGAAGGTGGCAGGAAGCTGGGGAGGGGAGGGCGGTGGAGTTACACTGAGAGCATAAGGTGGAGGCATGGCACGTGGAGAGCAGCTGTGTTGTGCGGGGGAGGGAACAGC
>JASKMD010000003.1:11597575-11624589 GCA_030144725.1 Haematococcus lacustris
CACAGGCGGGGCAGCACATTGCCAGCATGCTGCACCAGCTCATACAGTTCTGAGTAGGTGCGACCTTTGCCCCGCTCATCGCCAAAGAAAGCCTGCGCCATGGCAGGCAGGTGGGGCTCACGCTTGGCTGGCAGACAGGCTGGCTGGCTGGCTGGCTGGCTGGCTGGCTGGCTGGCTGGCTGGCTGGCTGGCTGGCTGGCTGGTTTGTTGGCTGGCTGGCTGTCGGTTGGCGATCGAGCATCACTAATGCACAGCTGGAAGTCGCATGATAAGATTACCAAAGTCAAGGGATGACGATGGTCTGTCGGGCTTACTTAGCCTGCCTGTCATGTGGCTGGGCCTCTTGAGCCAGTTGCCAGTGCTGGGTGTGAACACGGCTTTGTTGCTAGCTCCGGAGCAAAGCCCACCTCCAAGTTGACCAGCTGGTCGAACACGAGCATATACAATTCATAGTATTTCTGTGGGGACAGCTGAGATGTTCGCAGTTCGCTGAGCATTGCTGCGGAGAAGCGCAGCGCTTCCCGCATGTTGTCCTCGTCCTTCATACATGACGATGGGGACAATCGTTGGATCAACGGACACCGCCCGTCACACGCATTGACACTCACCACTGCCTTGCGCATACTGTGCGCATTGCGCTTAATAGCGGTCTTGGCCTCGCTCAGGATCCGGTCTTGCTCGGCATCCCCAGGGAAGGTGCTCTCCTGATACATTCAGTCAGTCAGCGATGCGGATTTTGGCGGGGGCTCGAAGAAGCTGATGAGAACTGGCACGAGCTCACCATCTTGTTAACCCCAAAAAATCACTACCTATACCTTGTCACTGCATGCTTTTCTTTCGTGCTTTCTTGGGTTGCTCTGCTTTGCGATGTGCATGCTTGCATGCATGTACTTGTAGAGGCATGTGTGGGATTGCTCGCGCATCCTCACCTAGTCGTACGACGTGCTGCACTCAGGTGTGATAGCATTATGCAAAAGATGTCTATCCGCATCAAGGCAGCAGTGCTCAGTGTCTTGGCCAGTCAGTACCTTCCTCGTCAATCCCACGGGTTTAAAACCAAATGTACATGATGCGCTGCATGCTGTGCTGCGCCGGCCCTGCTGCTACTCCGTACTAGATTCAGGCAGTACAACGAAGCCCTGCGAACGGCGCTACACGCTCTCCCCATTCCCTTGGAAGTTGGGGCATGGGGTGGTGTCCCGGTCCAGCCACCTTTGGTGGCATTTTGCCAGGTGCAGCATTGGCATCAATCACACCTTCTACCACAACCACCTTTTACCACCTTCAACCACCTTCTCACACCTTCTACCACCTTCTCCGCTCTCAGCTCTCTACAGAAGTTCGCACGAGCTTGACTAGGTTCAGGTTAAACAACAGCGGTCTGGGGGTGGAGAAGGCTCGGTTTGATTCGGTAACTTTCATTGATCGCACATGCACCAGATGCACAGAGGGGTAAGTGGATGACGCCATGCATTTCATCTTTGAGTGCACTGCCACGAGTTCCATCAGGGAGCAGCCGGAGTTTGCCATGACCTTACAGAACAATAACGAGAACTTGCATGACTTCATGTAGAGCCCATGTGCACCTTTGTTTGTGCACCTTGCTTTGAAGTGCGTTACAGAAAGTCCCGAACCCTTAGAGGGGGAGGGCGGCCTAGCAGCCTAACGGCCTAACGGCTTAAGCGGTGTAAGCCACATCATCTTGGAAGTTGGGGCATGGGGTTGTGTCCCGGTCCAGCCACCTTTGGTGACATTTTGCCAGGTGCAGCTGGTTTCTGTGCAGGGGAAGGGACTGGCACCTCATGGCACCCTACCAGGCCCCGCACCGCTTTGCCATGACGCAAGTTCCAGGCTGGGTGCAGCAGCTGCTAGACCACCTTTCCCAACCAGCGCAAGCCATCCAAGGGGCATTTCTTGCAGATCCATTCTACATCACGGATCCCTTACTTTGACGCCACTCTAGAACCTGCACAGCATGGACCTTATTCAGTAAAAGTAAGGAAGGAATATACTCCAACAGACCCAGGCCTGTGGAGCCTGCCTGGCCCAGAGGCAGTGTCTTCCAGCCCAAGTATTTCCCGCATCCCCTACCAACAAGTACCATCACCTGCCTCGGCTGCCCCTTGCAAGTCGCCTGATACACCTAGTTAGACAGAACTTATCAGCGTCCGTGGTGCTGGGTGCATTGCTTGTCTGCTGTCCGTGTATGTGCAGAATACCTAGCTATGGGGTGCAAGACAAGTCGATGGCACTTGGACATGCATGCAGCAAGCATCATGCATATAGTTGTGCACATGGTCCCTGACATTATTGCGGCCATGCATAGGTGCAAATCCGTCTCAAGCCGACATTGTCCACATTGCAAGTGCTACAATGCTTCAGACTCCCACCCATTCTGCCTGTTAAGCCTCCCATACAACCTACAAGTCAGTGGCAAGGAGCCAAACTGCCAGCCAAGCCCTGGCTGCCAAAGAAGAAGAAGAAGAAGAAGAAGAAGAAAAAGACTACTTCCTGCATCACTCCCCTCATCACCAAGCATCAGCCAATCAGATGAACACTCAGCCTCCGGCTCTGCCCTCAATCCACACTGATCCTCAGGCCAACCACACAGATTGGCAAGACCAGGCTGTGACTGGCTACCATCGACAGCTGCTGGGTATCATCCCCTCACACCCCTTGCCTTAACAAAGTGTGATCCTGATGGCAGCTTTGAGGGGCAGCATGCTGGAAGAGGTGCAGTACACTGCCGATAGCCATGCGGCAGCAGCCCCTAACTGGTGCGACCCCCAGCACAGCTGCAGGAGCAGCAGGACCTTTAGCACACAACCTGGGTGGGTCGCCAGCAGCGCCATCATCTCGAACTTCAAACCAGGAGCTGGTCAGCAGCAGGGCACAAAGCGCAGGGAGGCGGTGAGGCGTGCCCCGCCCCCGTCCTCCAGAGGGAAGTGGCGCAGCATGAAGCCGTGCTCCCGTCCCCCTGCACCGCCCAGCACCATGCAGTGGCCAAGCTGGTGCCAGGGCAGTGCAGGCAAGGGCTGCTGCCAGGCAGTGGTTGTGTGAGGGCAGGAAGCAGTGGGACAGGGAGCAGGGGAGAAGTGGTAGGGCAGGTTTGGCGAAGGGGGTGGGGTCGGGGTCTCACCGCTGAGGGGGTTAAAGTCGCAGGCGTCTGCAATGTCGGACACCAGCACCTCCAGGTTGCCCAGGCTGTCGTCCTGCAGGGCCCGCTCCATGACCTTGAGCTTAATGTTGGACGAGAACCTGGACACGGGGTCAGGGCCCGGGTGAAAGGGTGGACAGCGTTAGGGCTGGGCAGGGTCATGGCTGGGCAGGGGTGGTTTGTCGGTTGCTTGTTGCTCATTACATGACAGCAGGTGGCCTGCCCTCCTCACCCCTGTTTCACCCACTTTCCCATCCTGCTCAGGGCACTGGTCATGAAACCTAGCTTGCTGCTGGACTTGGCACCTGGCTGGATGCTGGGCAGGGCACTTTGTCACTCTCACTTGACATCATAGAATTCCAGTGTGTTGGCGTTCGTCCAGGTGTGGTTGGCGGTGGAGGTGAGGGGCGGCACGCTGGCGCTGTCGTCCCCACACTTCACCCGCACATAGGCCGTCATGGCGGTGTTCTTGCGGCCAGGGGCGCGCTGGAGGTGCTCAGCCTGAGTGAGGCAGGGAAGGCAGGGTGAGGATCAGGTGGGTCGCAACCAGATCGTGCTTGGCCATACGGGCATCATGGCCTATCGTTCTTATCGCCACATGGTGCTCACGATACATGGCCAAACAGACTGTCAGAGTGCCCTGTCTGCCACGTTATGTCTGCCACATCCTGTGCTGTTCTGTGGTCCTCCGGCTGTTCTGTGGTGGATGGTGTCATGTACGGGGCCACTCAGCTTGGCAGTGTTTGCAGGAGCAGGTCAGCAAGGTAGACAGCAGTTGGGTGCAGAGGTCCTACAACGCAGGGGTGGATGGGGCTGCTCTCTTACCGTGATGACTCGCACGATGACAATGCCGGTGTCTGCAGTCAGGGGCTCCTCCCTCTTAAAGCTGTCAAAGGAGCGGTATGCACAGCGCAGCTGCAACAGTGCAACAGGAACAGAGCAGGGGCACCAGTACTTTAGCAGCATCACGCCCCCTCACTAGCTTGAACAATCGGCCAGTGGCAACAGAACAGTGGCATTTCCCTCATCAGCCCACAGGGCAACAACTTGAAATAAGAAGGCAGAACTAGGTCCCCTTCCTAGCTACAAGCAGCAATAACAGCAGCGTCAATTTCTGCTGCCTCTGCCACCGCCGCCGCAGATGTGGCACAGCAACAACAAGCGTGAGAGCCCAACCCTGCAGCTTGGCCCCTCCTCCTCCTATCTCTCAACAACAGCAGCAGCCACCAGCAGACCCCTTCCCTTCCCTTGACGCTTCAATCGTCTGCGCCCAGGCCAACAGGCAGCGCACCTGGACCTTCCCCTCCCCCTTGCCGCAGCCCTCTGGGTTTGCCCAGTCGCCCAACCCCAAGTGGTACCAGGCTGTGACGGGCTCAGGGGCAGCAGCCGTCACCGGGGCCAGCTTGACCAGGCAGCGCCCCATCAGCTCCTTGGCGCCAAAAGTCTGGCCAATGTTCAGAGTCAGCAGCTCCTGAGAGCAAAGGCAGGGAGTAGGCGGAGTGAAGAAAGAGATAAACTTGTAAGTAAAGAAAGGAATAAAGGAAGACGGCGGGAGCATGCCTCCTTTGCACCAGTTGGCTGTCAGAGCCTGGAGGAGGAATGCTTTTGGTGGGGAGCAGGCAGCAGGAACCGTTTGTCGCGTGTGTCAGCCTTGCAGCTGCGCCTGCCTTGACCCTTGGACCCCTCGCAGATACCCCGCCTGCAACCTGAGTAGGTCGTGGCTGGGAGTGCGATGCATGGTGAGGGTGCGAAGTGAGCAGCGCAGGATGCCTCACTGACACTGAGCCACTGGCTGTGGCTGCATTTGCTGGGAGCGACATGCCGTTTGCCCTCATGCTGGTGGCGCTGTAGTTTGCTGGAGTTCGCAGCAGTGCAAAGTTTGGCGGATGCAATGCCAAGTTTGGCGGATGCAATGTCACGCTCATGATGGTGATGGTGGCTGACACTGATGGTGCAGTGGACTGCGGTCTAGGCAGCTGGGTTGAAGGAGGGGGCAGCAAAGACGCCTGGCTGCAAGGGGCTGGTGTGGGGAGCAGGAGGCGGAGGGGCCTGCACCTTGGCACTGAAGAAGTCACGGTCGTATACAGACACCTTGAGCTCCTGGCTGCGAGGTTCCTGAGCAGGCAGGCAAGGCAGGGGCAGACTCACATCAGCGGGCCATTGGCAGGCTGGCAGGTAAGCAGGCAGGGAGGCCGGGAAGGAGACAGGCGGGTGGCTTGCTGGCGAAGGCTACACCGCACTGAGACTATCCCTACTGCCAGTTGGCTTGCCCCGGCCCCTTCCCTTGCCCCATCCTCATTCCCTCCCACCCACCCTCTTGCACTCTTGCCCCACTCCTGTGGTCCCTGACCCACTACCCTTGCTCAGCCGCACCTGCACCAGCAGCCAGAACGTCTCGTCCCATTGCGGCGTGAGGGAGTTCTTGATGGTGCGGCTGCTCACCACCTGCTTGCCGTCAGTGCTCAGCTCCACCAGGGGGTCGGCTGCGCAGCACCGCCACCACCACCACTCAGACGGACACAAGCACCACCAGCACCAACACTGCCACCCCGCAGCAGCACCAACACCCACCAGCAGCGGCATCACCACCCAGCAGCAGCAGCACCACCACCATCATTACCACCCAGCGGCAGCAGCGTGTCCACTAATGCCTACATCATCGCTGCCAGTATCACAGCAGCAGCAGCAGCATCTCACACCCCATGCATGGCACAAACCCCCAGCTCCCTCCCACTCCCCCTCCCACTCCCCTGCCCCACACTGACCTGAGCCAAAAGTGTCTGTCTTGCGCAGCTCCTTGGCGCTGATGACGGTGACGCGCAGCACGCCCTGGCTGCGGTAGGCCAGCCGGGCCACATGCACCGCCATGTCCTCATCAGGCAACACCGGCACCTGCAGGCAGCCCAGCAGGCCCCTCTCCCCTGATCCTCCACACCCTCCACCCCTCTCACCTCACCCCCTCCTCCACTCCACACCCATCCACTCTGCTGGCTCTGCTCCTGCTTGTGGCACTTGTGGCACTTGCTTGTGCTGGCTCCTGCTTGGCTCCTGCTTGTAACACTTGTGCTCTGCTCCTGCTTGTGGCACCCTGCTCCCACTGCACCTCTGCCTCCACTGCTGCACCTCTGCCTCCACTGCTGCAGTCCCAGTGCTCCCAGCTGAGTCGTGCTCCCAGCCGTGTTGGCACTCAGCTGACCCACCAGCCTCCAGCCTCTGCCACCCACACCACGCCCTGACACCCAAACCTTCACCAGCAGGGCTTCATCAGCAGTGCTGGGGAGCAACGCCACCAGCTGGCCCAGGCAACCCAGCTTGCCAGGATGGGCCTCAGCCCCCAAGAACCCTCACTTACGCACCTCGATCATGTCTCACCTTGACACCCAAGTCCAGCCATGTCCTTCCCTTCTGCCTTACATTGTGAGCCTAGCCAGCTGACTACCCCACCCGGCCTCACTGCCCCCCTTCCCCTTTCCCTTCCCTTCCCTCCTGCCCTGCATTATATACCGCTGCTCACTTCCACAACAAACTCCCAAATCCACAAAACTCCACATCCCCCCCTCCCTCTCCCCTGCCCTCCCTGTCCCCTGCCCTCACTGCACTCACCACCAGGCGCTGCGGCCAGACCAGCATGTTGAGCAGCACGTTGTCGATGACGTGGTTGATGAAAGGCTTGACCACCCCCGCAATGTATTGGCCCCCCAAGGCGTGCCCAAAGTCCAGCCGGTACTTCAAGCGGAGAGGCTTGCGGAAGGTGACCACGGCAGCGCCTGAGAAGGATGGCAGTTCGAGACAGGTGCTGCGTTGGATGGAAGATAGGTGCGGTGGGAGATGTTAGTGCTTTGCACAGCTGGTGCACCCAGTGCCCTTGTGGCATCAGGGTGATGACGTCAGGGTGTTTGCACAGCGGGTGCATGCAGAGCATGTGTGAGATCAGGGGTGATCATGGAAAGCGGCACATGGTGGAGCACAGTGTGCACACTGACAGTGACACACTTACAGTGACACACTTACAGTGACACACTGACAGTGACACACTGACAGTGACACACTGACAGTGACACACTGACAGTGACACACTCACAGTGACACACTGACAGTGACACACTCACAGTGACACACTCACAGCACAGCGACCATGTGGCAGCAGGGGTGATGATGATGCAGGTATGTAATGCATGTTATGATAAGGTCCAATGTGGTGGTGGACGCCTTGTGAAATGACACCCTTGTGAGGAGGGCCAAGGGAGGAGGGGAGGAAAGGTAGGCAGGCAGGCAATGCAGGTTGGGAGTGGGCAGGCAAGCAGGCAGTGCGGAGACCTCTTCTGCAGCGGCCCCTGGCTCCACCCTGTGATCATCCTCCCTCTTGCAGCCCCCCTTTCACATCCATCCTGAACCCCGCCCTCCCTCTCTTGAACCCTGCCCTCCCTCTCCTGAACCCCGCCCTCCCTCTCCTCATCCCGAACCCCCTGCCCTCCCCTCACAGGACCTATGGACCTGGGCCGCATCACCCCTGCCTGTCACCGCCGGCCCCTGTATCCTTTAATGTCGGAGCTAATGCTTGCAGTGTGCATGGTTTGCAAGGTACAAGCAACCACACACACACCCTCAGCCATGCATGTGCACTCACACACCTAGCACCACGCACTTCAGATTGAGGTGGGTGGCTGCAACCCATGCAAGGTCAAGAAAGGTGCAGTGGCATTTGCACACTCAGCGCCAGGCACTAAGTGCAGCAGCATGGCCAGGCAGGGCAGCACCCAGCTCTTGGCCACCCACCGAAGCCGGGCAGGCGGTCCACCAGGGGTGCCAGCGTGACCCGCAGGCTGCCCACAAAGCTAATGTCAGTGACCTTGGGGCAGATCTTGGTGAACTCCCTGCAGCAGCAGCCAGGCAAGAGGCGGGGCTGCTCAGCACCCCTCCTCCAGCTGAGCGTGCAGCTGCCTTGCCCTCCTGCTTGTGGCCACGCTGCAGGTATGCAATGCACGCTTCATGCAGGTATGTAATGTACACTACAGTACCGCCTACCGGGCAGCGATGTCAGGTGTGGTGGTGTGTAGTGCTGTGGCATTGCCTGGTGGTGGTGCTGCTGCTGATCCGGAGACTCTGCTGCCGTGGCCCTCACCCAGCTGACAGCTCAATGGCCAGCGTGATGTTGGCCTCCCCACACCACCTCAGGTCGAGCTCCAGCACCAGCCCGCCCTGCAGACCAGACCAGCAGGCAAAGCTCTCCCAGAGGGCGGCAGCATGAGCAGCAGGGTGAGTAGCAGCAGCAGCAGCAGCAGCAGCAGCAGCAGCAGCAGCAGTAGCAGCAGCAGCAGCAGCAGCAGCAGCAGCAGCAGCAGCAGCAGCCATTGACACAGCCCAGCCTATATATTCACCTGGTCGCCATGCATGCCATGGCTGACAAAGTCCCGTGTGTGTGTAGAGACAAGCAGACAGCAACATCCCAGAAATGACCAAATAGCATACCTTTGCTTGCATAGCACCCAGGCATACATCCAGGCACATGTGCCCGTGCCAACATCCGTGTGCACATACAGGTGCTTGCAGCCAAAGCCTCACGCACCCAGACAGGCACACTGACTGGGGCATCTCAATAGCAAATGAGCTGTCCGTGTTGCCCCTGCCAGGCTGCACCTGTTGCCCTTCGCCAGCCTTCACAACATGGCCTGCCCTGCCCCTCACACCTGCTACCCCGCATGCCCTAGCTGCCCTAGCTGCCCTGTCTCCTCCTCACCTGCTGCTTGTCGCTGACCAGCACAGACTCGACCCTGAAGGGCGCGTCGCCAAAGGTCAGCTGCTTGAAGGCAATGCTCTTGAGGCCCGGCACCTTCAGGCTGCGCAGCTGCTGCTCAAACACAGCCTCGGTTTGGGTCTGCGCCAGCACAGTAGCAGCGTGCCTGATCAGGTAGTGAAGGTACCACAGCCGGTGCAGCGTGCCTGATCAGGCAATGAAGGATTACAGCCGTTGCTACGTGCCTGATCAGGCAGTGCAGACGGTTAGGCCCCAGCCCAACACCTGAGGAAAACACTGTTCTTCACATAGCAACTGGCTGGCTGGCCATAGAGGATCCATTGCTCTGAAGCTCAGTACAGAGGACCCTACTGGCCTCATGCCCTGGCAGCACTGCACAGGGCAGTGGGCCGGCAACAGCGCACTTCACGCAGCCCCCCTGGCCCTACCTTGACAAGCTTGCATACGCCCTTGTCGTAGAAAGGCCACACCTTCTCCAACACATAGTTGAACCACTGCGGCCACATGGCACATGACAGTCACATGCGAGGAGCAGCACCATGTGCACGAGGAGATGACTTGCAAGGAGGTTAGGGTTTTGCGCAGCCTAGATGCCTGGAACAATACACCAGGATGAAACCCCTGCAGCACTAGGGCTGCTGGTGCTTGCCTTGCCTGTTGGACCCCTGGTGGGCAGACAGTGTGCACACATGTCCATTTCAACACCCATCAGGATTGTCTAGCAGTGACCAGGTAGAGGGCGGCTGATATGATGCCTAGATTCGGCAGGCACAGAGGGTTGCTGACCCCTTGCTTATCACTGCAGCATTGATGAGGCAGAGGACGTGAAGGCAGCTTGAGGTTGGGAGCAGGGTTTGCTGCTGCTGCTGCTGCTGCTGCTGGATGAGGGGGCTTACCAAGACCTTTTCCCGCTCCGTGTAGGACAACCAGGTGGGCAGGCTGCCCAGCAGGTGCTGCAGGCCCTTCAAGCCCAGGTTCACGCCCATCTGCATGGGTCATCAAAGTGCATGCACACCATGCAGTGCATGGCATGAGGAGCCATGCAAGAGGTGGCATCGCCAAACTGGAATGGGAGCTCCCTTCATCAGCGACTTACAACTCCACTGAGCATCACCGTCCCTCCCAGACTATCACAATGTCACACTATCACACTATCACATTGTCACACTATCACATTGCTCCATGCACGCAGCAGGACAGTGTCATCGGCGAGGCAGCCAGCCCAGGGCCTGTCATTATCAATTGGCCCAGGTGCACCCTCACCACATCACAGACTTCCCGCTTGCGTTTTTTGTTATAGAAGTAGACCACTGACACTGCGGCGCCCAGCAGCAGCCCCCAGCAGCTGTAGGCCAGCAGGCCCCAGGGAGAGGGTGACAGCACCTTCACAAGCAGCAGCTGCAGCGCCAGGAGACTGAAGAAGAGGACCTGAGTGGCAGGGGTGGTCACACACGCCGGGTCAGGGGTAGCATGAGCAGCGAAAGCATGCAACACTTCACGACAGAAGCAGGAAGATGAATACAATGAGGGGGAGGATGAATGCCATGCGAGAAAGGGTGGGGTGACCCCATCATATTGACATGGTGGGAGGGGTGGTCTAGCATGATGATGATCTGGTGGGCTCTGTGCTACTCATCTAGCGACTGGTGAGACATGCTTGATGAACAGCATGTGCATGGCATGTATAGGTTGAATGGGACCGGCTTGCCTTGACCAATTGGTCCAGATGCACGTTAATAGGGCGGCCGGCACGTAGGTTTGCCACCATGTTTCGTACAGCTGCCAGGCTGGACAGTGAGCTTTGCCCCAACTCAGCCAGTGCTTGCTGGACAATCAGCTTCATGTCAGCTGGCGAGATAGAAGGCCCTAACGAGCTGGGAAGAGGGACTGGGTCTTGACTGGGTGCAGGGGGCTTGGCTGGCTCTTGGGCTGTGCAGGTAGGGGTTTTCAGGCCAGACCCTGATTCAGACATCGCTTGAGAGCAAAGGCTCGTCCTTGAGGGTGTGCTCATGCTGAAGTGCCCAGCAGACGGTGATAGCAGGGCTTCGAGATGCACCACTGGCTTCACCGATGGCGAAGCCCGTTCGTCCCGAGCTGCACCGTCCCGTCCCGCCGTTTCTTTGTCGACGCTAGAAGCCTCGGGCAGCACGCGACCCATTTGTTGCAGCGCCTAGGAAGTCAGGGGGCCGGTGCGGGCATGCGTATTTCTTTACTAGTTCGCATAAGCCAAGCGCACATTACAGCTGTCCTCGCGGTAAGGACGGTTCAAGAACAGGATTTCACTCCCCCACTTTTCCCAACTGTGCGGCTCGATCTTGGACATGAGTTGCAGCTGTGCAGCTGGGCACAAAGCGCTACTTGGGTTGCCTCGGATGTTTCTGAGGCAGCTGGACGAAATGTTTGCGACCTGCAAGCACCTCTTGTAGCTGACCCTTCCCCAAGCTCACAAGCTCTTTCCTTGGGCACAACCTCAACACGATGACGGGGAAGGGTGCGTGCAAGCTGGGTCCTTCAACCTGCATGCCTCCATGAATCACATGTTGTAGCTGGGCTGCAGACTGGCAGTGATCAGTTCATGGCTTGCAGGTGCGGCTGGGCGCCGCAACCTGCGCGAGCGCAAGGTGTCTCAGCGCATGGCAGTGGTGGATGATTCAGCTCGGCAGCTGGTGAGCTAAGGGTGTGCCATGAAGGTGTGCTCTGGCCAACCCCTTGAGGGTGTCCCTTTGGCCAGCCCACCGATAGCTAAGCAATGCAGTAAGGCATGGAGATGTCATTGCAATTGTGCTCATGCAAGGGTTTCAAGCATGGGGACAGCCAACAGGGGAGCAGGACAAGGTCGGTCATTTGACATTGGGTGGACTAGGTAGCCCAGGGACGCCTCACAGCAGGCACAGCATGGCACATGCGAACCTAGGCTGATCATACCAGTAAACGTCTGGGTATTTTCTCTGGGTACTGGGTAACAAGTCACTGACAGCTGACACTGTCATCCTATCAGCACACTACGTTGTGCCTTGCACTATCGTTGGCATGACTTGAAGGCTGGCAATGATGATGCTCTTGCTATTCCATGCACTCTATGCACTGCATGAACTCAGGCTGTGCAAAGCCGGCTGGATGCGCTGGAGGCAGACAATGAAGTGGTTGAGGACGCACTGGCTGCAGCGGGCAGTGAGGATGAGGAGTTTCAGCTGGCAGGGCAAGAAGAGGAGGAGGAGGAAGGTGAGGCAACCGGCACGTTTGCAGCAACAGGGTCAGTCCAGGGTTCTGACTCCATACAGGCATGGAAACGAGAACCGCTGCCGCTGCCACTGCCGCTGCTGACGCCATGGCTGCTGCAATCGTCACCGGCATCCCAGCTTCATGTCCTTTGGCTGTTGCTGTTGCCTGCTGAGACAGAGGTGGCAGTCTCTGGGAAACGGAAGCGCAGCAGCAAGAAGGCTGCTGCTGCGAGCGCGGGGCCGAAGCGTAAGACCCGGGGCATGGCGGGGGCAGCGGGTCCAGGGGGAACACGAGGCCCTCGCACCTTCGCCCGCCTCCTGGAGGAGGTGCGACCTCACCGCACCTCAACTTACTGCACCTCACCTCAATTTACTGCACCTCACCTCAACTTACTGCACCTCACCTCAACTTACTGCACCTCACCTCACCTCAAGTCAACTTACTGCACCTCACCTCACCTCACCTCAACTTACTGCACCTCACCTCAACTCAACTTACCGCACCGCACTGCACCTGCACCCAACCTTGTACCATACCCTGATGCTTATCCTGTGCCCCTGAGGCCCATGAGAACCCTGTGAGCCTGATGTTGTCCCCTTTATCCCTTTGTACCCCTTAGAACCTGGATCTGATCCTGACCTCTAACCCCTACATCTCGCCCCCACCCATTAGAGCTTGGTCCTCACCGCAACCCTAAACCTGACCTTTGCCCTCAGCCATCCCATCTGAACCATGGGGGCGCATCACCACAGTTGTGAGTGCCAGTGAGGAGGGATGCACAGCCTGACTGAGGGACTATGCCCCCATGTGACCTGGCACCCAGCCCACGCTAGGCCAGTAGGCCAGTAGTGGGGTTCCTGCACCATGAGGTTCACATGAGTGATAGGCAGGGAAGCAGCGGGCTATTTGCATGCATTAGTGTTGCCTGTTATCACATTTGACCCATCATGGGGCACTGCAGGAGCTCCAATGACTGATTGTGTAGAAGCTGTGTCAGGTACTTGGCATCAAACAGCGCTTGTTGACGTTGTGGGCTCACACGGCCTCTGCAGGCCCTGTTGTCTAATGCGTTCCCTGAGGGCACTCCTAGCTACCTGACAGCTGCCGCGGACCCGCCAGCCATCGCGGCCCCGCGCAAGTTTTGCTCCGTGTGCGGCAACAACTCCGCGTGAGTGGCACAGGAATAGCGGGGGGTACTTAGGCGGCGGGTTACCACGCACGCGACGGGAGTTATGCCGTGCTTGGCGATGCCATCTTTTTGCCGCTGAGTCAGGATCCAGTAAAGAAGACGTGGAGGACTAGTGCTGGTGTTGGTAACACGTGCAGCGCGGCGCGACTATTGTGCCCTCGCCACTACGCAAGACCAAGGGTTCGGCTCTTTTAGAACCGCGCTACCTTGGGATGTGCGCCACCTGACGTGTCCTGAATTGGCTGCCTGACAGCACGCGCTCTTACTGTTGCCCGCAGTTACACATGTACCCGGTGCGGAAGTCGCTATTGCTGCCGGCGCTGCCTGGCAACCCACACCGAGACGCGCTGCCTCAAGCTCACCATGTGACGTCGCTGAACCTGCTTGTGGCAGACGCCATGGATCATGACTGCGCCGAGGCGACGTTACTGAGGATATGTCCATGCCCGCATTGTGCTTTGTTGTTTGATGCATCTGGTTATTGGAGGAGTGACACTGGTTGTCCATCGTATCGAGTACATACACGGTACACTTAGTCGGCCGTTTCCCAAACGCGAGCCACAAGGCCCTAATGAGCAGCATGTGCACGCCCTGGGCTGGCATTGACCAACAAACAACCACGATTGTTACCCCGACGAAGCATGCAGATGAGCTGCCAGTTTCTTTGTGATGCTGGGTGACAGTTACCCAACCTTAGCGGCAAACCTGTGAGCAACCTTAGCTGAAGCTATGTAGTTGACAAGACCGTGAAAACGTACACGACGAAAAGTCAGGGCCTCCCAACCCCCTTGAAAAGGGGGTGTGTCCGTTTCACGCGGTTTATTTCTCGCACAACTTGCGGATTGATGAACGAAGCACATCAGTATGTAGAGGGCTCGCTTGGCTACACGCTACGGCTGTCCTGAGCGTCCATGACTATGTATATGATGCACTGCTTAGGCGTGAACCCGGCCTATGTTTTGTGGGCAGATATCACCATGCACGCCTCCTCCACCCTCGACCTTCTTAATGACGCCGTGATGAAGCAAACGCAAGTATGTGTGCAGTCGCGCTTTGTGTTGCGATGGCCGGTATCGCGAGTTTGAAACCTAAGAAGCTGAAATGCTTCTTTAACGCACCCACACCACTGCTGATGTTGCGTCTAAACCAGCCGCATACTTCTTAACATCTATTAGCTTTCACTCGTCATTTGTGTCGCTCGCGCTGTCACGCGTAAGACGGAGTGGTTGTATGCTCTAGCGGTTCATCAAGACACTATGTGCACCCTTCACTTCTTGTTACAGTAGACTATGTGGCCTGATAGTCAAACTGACCAAAATCTGCTCGTTTCCCCGGTTATGTGCTTTGTTCGTTGTAGCAAGAGCATTTGCGTAGGTGCGAAGCCTTCGTTGTGTCGCTACATCGTTTTGGGACATCACCACCGAGACATGTGCTTCGGTCCACAGTGCCATGACCTGTTGCACTCCCTCGCACCTCGTGTCCTCCCAGCTGGCCCCACTCGCACCTGCAGGCCTGTACACTCCATAGCAAAGGCCCCTGGCACTAGAGTTTGTTAACAGCTTTTGCTTTAGCATCAATCCATGCCGTAGGTGCATGCCACAACGTGCATCCCCCACTGGCTGGGTACAGTAGATAAGCAACAAGTATCTAAAGGCAAACATCTAGTAGGACTGCAAGCACCCATCGCAGATGTGGTAGCAGAACACCCTTCCCGAGCAACTGCAAGTCTTGCCTTATGGCCACAACAAAGCCCCATACTAGCACCCCATGGCAGGGCAAGATCTGTACACTCCATAGCTAGGCCTGGTCTCTTGTCCATTAGCTACACGCCCATGGCAACAAAGCAGAGCCCTATGGCAACACCCCATGCCCGGTGGGGCTGCCACGCTCAGCAATGTGCTTCTGCACGGCCTTCTGCCAGCCTGCCACCAAGGTGTTGCCGACTGGCTGATCCCGTGTTGCCGACTGGCTGATGTGGCTTGGCCACCCCCCTCTAGTGTGTGGTGCTGCCAACCCCCCATGTGAAGCCTGGCCATGTGTGAAGCTAACATCCTTGCAATGGCGTGCCATGCCATGCCATGACCCCTACCCCTTACCAACCTGTGTGGGCCTCGTGTATGTAGGTCTGGAGCAAGTCATGGTTGCGCCGGTGGGTGGTGGCGCTGGCCTGCCGGCCTGGATCAGCTCCAGGGAAAACAGCCCCAACGACAGCAGTGCACAGGGTGCCCAACTGTTCTGTTGAGACGCCTGGGAGGCAGAGCAGGCGCTCATGGCTCAGGATGTACTCAGCTGTGTACCCCCCCGTGTGCGTGTCACGCTCCTGGTTGCGGGGGCGGGCCAGGCAGGTGGACTGGGTGGCTGGGTGGCAGGCTGGCTGCGTGGCTGGCTTGGTGCCTTGGCTGCTGAGCATGCCTCGCAAGAAGGGCAGTGACACCCTGGAGCGCATTAGGAGATTCCACTTGTCCTTGTGGTCCTTGCTTAAGCCCTTGTTGGCTGCGGCCACCTGTGCCCGCAGCTGCTCCAGCTTGCTGTTGGTGGTGGTCAGCTGCTGCTTGGTGTGGGCCAGCTCAGTGCGGGCTGCGGCCAGGCCTTTCTGGGCGGCCTCCAGGGCAGCCGCTGTGTCAGTGAGTTGGGCTTGTGTGCCCTGCAGCTCCTGCAAGAACGCCTCCTCCAGCTGGGTGACCTGCTGCATATACCCCAGCAGGTCTAACTCCCACTGCTGGTCACGCTGACCAGCAAAGACCATCAGGCTGATGTGCCGCTCCCTCAGCTGGCTGTACAGCTGCTGGGAGCTGAGAAGGTCAGCAGTGACGGCTGCATGTGCAGCGGTGAGGGCTGCATGCGCAGCGGTGAGCTGCTCCATGCTCTTGGCTGCCTCATGGTGAGCCTGGGCCTTTGCCCCATTGGCTCTGTTTGCTCTCGTGTGTTTTGGGACGGGTGGCATGTCAGGCAGAAGGGCAGTGAGGAGGTGCTGGGAGGTAGTGGTAGGCAGCTGGGCCTGCTAGGGTGGGCTGCTGGCAGGTACAGTGGGCAGGAAGGGTCAGTGGTGCTTGGGCTCCTGCAATTGACAATCCATGGCTCACTGAGATTTGAGAGTAATATTGACTATTCTGTCTCAGCTGGGCATATGAGTAGAGTAGCTTTTGATTCGGGGGACAACATAAAAATACGACATCTCTCTGAGTTTTGGCTGGATTACTGCAAATCCTACCTGCTCAGTGGAGCCGCAGCTGAAGCTTGTAAAGCCCATTTAGGTGTGCCGTGATGTACTCGGAAACTCCTGCATCATCAGATGTTCGTCGGGTAACCTGTGCTGGCGGCCATCGGCGCAGGAATAGTGGGAACTGCTGCGTGTATGTCACCTCGCGGGCTGGCAGCAGCGCCTATGCGTAGAGCACCAACAGCACGCCTGTACTGCGCGATGTCTTGAGGGTGGCCGGCGGATCCCAACCACCCTATCGACCACAATTGAAGCAGCTGCTGGTTGCTGCCGCAACTAGAGTCCGCGTTAAAGCCATGCCGCGCAGGGCTAAAGCCATCGGCCTGCTCCAGGAGCAATCGGTCGCATGTGACGGTCTTACATGCCAAAACATCAGAGTTGGGAGGCCCTGACGAAAAGCTCACTTATCCCGGATTTATTCCGGGGTCGTCCCGGTCCGGTGTCTATGGTGCAACAAGACCCCAAAGGCTCAAACTAGGCATCACTGGCAAGGTACATAGGCATCCGCTGCCAGAGCTTCATCCTGTGCATCTCACGCAAACCCCTCTTATCCTTCAAATGGACGTCTAATAGGAGAAGTGGCCTGTTGCCCCACTGCCTCCGTCCGTCAACAACCTGCCACAAGAACGCTGCTATAGCTGTTTCTGAGGACACTTCTTCGCCCCGCTCACTTACTCCTGGCCATGGCTTGAAAGAAAGCCAGTTGTTCGTCGGGTGTCATCCCGCCCTGCGGCTGAGCCGCGCTGCCCAGCGGGCTGCCATCGGCCGCGGCGGGCACGGGCGCGGCGTCAGGAGCAGCGGGACGCGGTGCGACTAATTGCTGCCCCGAACTGCTCAAGCCTGTCTGGAATAAAGGAGGGCCACCCAAGCTGGCGTCCACGATGCTCTTGTACACGGACGCCTTGAACTGAGAGACGGCAGAGGCGATAGTGTGGATAAAGGCATGATGCTAGGAAAGACGGCGCGGCTAAGCAGCGAGTGCAGCACTGCCGTCTGGCACCACATGCGAAAACGCTAACAATCCGTGCCATGCTTGACCGTCTGCATCAAGAACGTTGACGGTTTGCTATGACAATAGCCAAGCAGTGTGACATGGCAGGTGGAAAGTGCAGGTGGTGGTGCCAAGCGTGGCAGTAGAAGAAATGTGTGACTGAGACGCGGAAATTGTGACCGCCGTGAGACGAGGACGTGGTTTCAGTAGCAGCTCAAGCACGTACAAGGAAAGCAGGCAGGCACATGAGCGTGTAGGGGCAGAGGGCAGGCATGGCCCCACTGGCATGGCACCACATGGCATACTGGTGAGATGTGCATGTGTTTGCAAAAGTGTCGCTATAAGAGTGTGTTTACATCTGTTTTCCAGTTTCTGTTCTGTTTGCCACCCACAGGTCCAGCCAGGGCAAGGGCCAGCCAAGAGTGCTAGCATATGGCAGTGATGGCCAGTGCATGTGATGCTGGCGGCACATGGGTGCCATGGCATCAGGGCGGGCACTGGGCAGTAGACTGGACGCTTGTGCTGACTACAGGCATGTCCTTTGAAGCAAACAGCAACTGATCATGGACAGGGCCTGCTGGCTGCAAGCTGTGGCAGCCAATGGCCTTGAGCTCACCTTCTGCTTGTCCTCCTCTGTCATGCCCTCAGTGGTGGCCTCAGCCTCCTTCATGCGCTCCTCCAGCTGCTGCTGCATGGCGGCCAGCCGGGCATACCTGGTCAGCAGCAGCAGGCACAGCCAGCATGGGCTCGGGGTGTGGGGCTATGGTGCAGCTGATAATCGCCCTGTTGTGCAGGCATGCACACTGCAGACATGGACCTAGCTGCTGGTGTGCCCCAGGCCCTAGCAAGCAAAATCAGTGCGCCTGCATCTGTGAAAGCATTGAAGCGTCAGGATCTGCTGCTGCTGCTGCTGCTGTTTATGGTGCTCCTCCAACCTGCGCAATCATAAGTCTGGTCTAGCAGTACTCGAAGCCTGATTTGCCCGCCCATCCCTACTGCCCCGCCCCGCCCATCCCTACTGCCCTGCCCCGCCCCGCCCTACTGCCCTGCCCTGCCCTGTCCTGCCCTGCCCTGCCCTGCCCTGCCCTGCCCTGCCCTGCCCTGCCCTACTGCCCTGCCCTACTGCCCTGCCCTACTGCCCTGCCCTACTGCCCTGCCCTACTGCCCTGCCCTACTGCCCTGCCCTACTGCCCTGCCCTACTGCCCTGCCCTACTGCCCTGCCCTGCCCTGCCCTGCCCTACTGCCCTGCCCTACTGCCCTGCCCTACTGCCCTGCCCTACTGCCCTGCCCTACTGCCCTACTGCCCTGCCCTGCCCTGCCCCGCACTTTTGTTCAAATTCGCTGGTAGGCATCTCAGCCTCATCCACAGCACGCTCCTCAAGGTGAACAAACCTGCAGCGGTGCACAGCAACAGTAGGGACGCAGTGTCCGTACACAACAGGAGGATGGAGCAAGGATAGAGCATGACAACATACAGGCAATGCATGGAGGTTTCACTGGAGCTATGGGTGCCACAGAACCAGCCTCAGAAGTACACCTGCAGCAGCCTTGCTCACTAAGGCTTGGCTTCCAGGCTAGGCTGCAGTGAGCAGGAGGAATGTTCCACAGTGAGAAATCCCTCCTGTGCACTCACCCCGTCAGCCAGTACTGTGGGCCCTCATCCCCACATATCTGCTGGCTGCAACCTCGCCAACAGCTATGGGGCCTGTGTTTGACTTGTACAGCTGCTGCCTGCTGCTACCTGCTGCCTGCTGCTACTCGTAGTGTGCCACTGGCCACTTCCCTGCCGCCTGCTGCTGCTCACTGTGGTATGCCGCCTGCTGCTCACTCGTAGAAGATGGTGAGGAACTCGGCATCATCACCAAAGCGTGACAACGCGGTGCTCAGGCTGGCAATGCCAAAGTCTCCTAGCAAAATGAGGAGTACAAAGCAACTAGTCAGGACCCATGCTGTGTGGGCATGCAGGCGTGCTAAGCAGGCATGTTGTTTTACCGCCCCTGATAGCAGCTCATCAGTCATATGTGAAGTACCCCCCCCCCCATCCCACATCCACAATGACCAAGCGGCTTACCTTGTACGGCTGGCGTCACATTGTCCTCGAAGACTTTGCCCTGAGCCTCATTAATCATTTCCTGCACATTCTGGCCTTGCCGGGCACCCTGCAATGCTGCAAGGCGTACTTTGGCTACATTTAATGCTGCTCTCCACGTGCCGGCGCGCCGGCCCGCACCAGCGCGAGTGCCATCTGAAACTCTGGCGACGAGAACAGTCCCCGAGCTGATGCGAAGAATTGCAGCAGCTGGTCCTTACTGAGCTCTCCGCTCTTTTGCAAGGCTTTTCCTTGGTACTCGCCGAAGAACGAAGACAGCCATTGCATCCTGACCACAGTGTTGGTAATGACGGATTTTAGGATGTTGGTTGACTACATGAAACTTAGTGAGACTTGCAGTAAACATGGTAGCTACGAATCACATATGTGGCCCTACACTACACCGTAACAACTCCAACACAATAGGCTCACCAGCGCTCACTCCTGCGATCAAGATGTTACCCGGACAACAATACGTTTACCGTACTCTCCCTTTTGATTCCCTATCCCGAATCGTTTTTGTCCTTCGGGAAACCGGGAATGATTAAACAATGTATTTTTCTGGTCTTTCGGGAAGTAGTCAAACAATTAGTTGACCTTGAC
Source organism: Haematococcus lacustris (assembly GCA_030144725.1). NCBI lineage: Eukaryota > Viridiplantae > Chlorophyta > Chlorophyceae > Chlamydomonadales > Haematococcaceae > Haematococcus > Haematococcus lacustris. The sequence continues at coordinate 11,617,803 of JASKMD010000003.1, forward strand.
GAAAGTGCCAGCAATGGACCAGTTTGTGCTCCGGGGCATCAGTGCCGCCGACGCAGCTGATAATCTGCACCGCGAGCTCCTTGAACAACACCTTGCACGATGAACAACGCTTCCAAATGTCTCTTGATCGTCAAGCGGCAATGATTGAGAAGCGACTACTTGGGACCACTAACTTTGGGCCTTCTCCACGCCTCAATCTTGCCGCATCGCCCAGCACACCTCCTGCTCTCGCACGCACCGGCAAGGCGCATGAGATTGGTGGCAACCTGCTAGGATTCAGCTCACCCTGGGCTGGGCCATGGGGAGGCGGGCCAGGCTGGGGCAAAGGCTAGTGCGGCGGGCCAGGCCGGGGTGGCAACCAGGGTGGCTGCTTTGCCCCGGGCAACGTCGAGGGAGGTGGGCCAGGCTGGGGTAAAGGCTGGGGTCACAGGACAGGACAGGGTGGCAACCAGGCTGGCAACCATGTCAACCATGGCGGCTGGTCATACACGGGCTGGTCAGCCGGCCAAGGCGGGGTGCTTGCTTTGGCCAAGGCAGCAGAATGGGTGGTTGCAGGAGTCTGAATGCCGCAAGTCTGAATGCTCGAAGGCAGATGATGAGATATGCCGCCACTGCCAGCAGCGGCAGGAGGACCACGACTGTATTAGCGAGTTTCAGCGCCCCGTGTGACGTGGTCAGGTGACAAGGCCACTAGAAGAGAGACCACGACAGTTGACAATGTCAATCATATGATTTTGATGCGAGATTATTGAGGTGGGAGGCTTAATTATTTCTATGCACGAAGACGTTCTCAAAACTAACTTTCGACGTACTTTAGCCATCGGGGAACTTGAAACAATAAAAAATATGGCTCGGGATTAATATTTTTATTATAGTTTTCGAGGCCTCGGGAATCAAAAGGGAGAGTACGGTAGGCAAAAAGACGTCCCTCTTGCCTCTTCCACCCCATGTGCATGCGATATCGTTCACAGTGTTTATTGGTCAGCTTGCCAAAGCACACCTCATCATGCAGCAAATCGGAATGGAACAACATCAACAATGCATAACACTCTTCGTCCTCCCTCACCTCCTTCACTGTGTCTTGAAACATGGGCATGGGGTCAAGTGGGGTAGTGGTGTCAGGCTTCATGCACGGTAGGCATGGCACCCTCATGCACGTGCTGCATGCACAAGCAGCCATAGCCCATTTAGGCTGCTCCCTGTCCGGTGTGAACACCATGCGGTGCAGCTCAGTATGTTCCTGCTCGCTCCGGCGCATGTCAGCCTGCTGCTGCTCCAGCTGCTGTTGTTTCTCTGTCAACTGTTGCTGCAGCTGTTGCAGTTGCTGTTGTTGTTGCTGATGCTGCTCCTCCTGCAGCGCCACCAAGTCAGCCAGTTGTTGCTCCTTGCGCTGAAGCTCACCCCGCTGGAGGTCCTGAAGCTGTTGCTGTAGTTGCTGCATGCGCTTGTTGTCAGCAAGCTGCTCCTCCCTGAGCTTCAGGTCAGCCTGCAGCTGGTGCAACTGTGCCTCATAAGCACCAGCATCAGCCTCAGCCTCAGCCTGTGCCTCAGCCTCAGCAGCACCAACACCAGCCGGTGCATGGGCCTCAACCATAGCAGCCCTGAGCTGTGCCTTGACATCCCTCGCTATCTGGAGACTGGCACGTAAAGCCTTCACTCCCCTTTTCTTGTTACCCATGGCCTTCACTGGCCTGCACAGCGGCAAACACAGTCACAGCTCAATTTCTGCATATTATTTACTGTTTTGTGCTGCTCGTAGTTAATCGGAAGCCACAGGCATCAATGCTCTAGCAACTTGTGCAACCTGCGATTATGCGACTTGCACATGGCAGCAGGTTCAGCAGCTATCCGCCGTCGCAATCACGCCTCCAGCTTTGGAGAAGGTCTCGATGCGTGCTGTGATGCAGCAACACTGTTGCGTGCTAACCTGAAAAGTTGCCATGTCCAGTCAGGATGCGAATTTCACGCCGCGATGGGTCCAGGCTGCCTAAAACAGTCGCTAAGACTGCGTACGAGGCCCCAGAACACATCGCAGGTTAGGGGCCAGACACCCGGCAAACCGCTGAGGCTGGCTGCACTCTAGTTTAGCCATAAGCATCTCATCGCACCAATCGGCGGCCTCATCCGTGCAAAAATGAGCTAGATGTTATGTCTCGAGCCATGGGGGTGCGGCTAATGGCGGGGGTGACCCAATACGTTTAGGTAAAAACACTCCCAACCTCGTAGCTTAGGGCGAGACTAGAGCGTGTCTTACATAACAGCTACGTGCACCATCACTGAGTGTCTGAATATGTATCTTATACATTTTACTGCAAGGTCCTAGCCAAATGCATCGATGCTCCTTTCGATTATTCGAGCAACTGTATGCAGTACATGAGCAGAGTAAGCAGCTCATCAGGCATGCCGCTGAAGGGTGAGTAAACTAGCAAGTCATGCGCAGGCTTGTGCAGTCAAAGCTACAGTACTAAGAAATGAACGCAGAAAGACAGAACCCATTGTCACCAATCGTGGCAGCCTTCTGCTGCAGTGCCTGGGTGCATGGTGGGCGCAGTGCACGAGGCCAGCACCCCTCACATGGCCAGGCCCACGCAGCCAGGAGGGTGGGCTGCAGGGACAAGCGGGTCCAGTATCTTCTGCACCTCTGCAAAGATGTCGTTGGGCGGTGGCACTGCACTGAGCACGTGCGCCAGGCCTTTGCTTGCATAGAAGTCCTTGACCGGCATGCTCTCATTCACAAAGGTGTGAAAGCGCTTCATGATGGTGTCCATATTGTCGTCCTCGCGCCCGCTGGTTTCCCCCCGCTTCATCAGCCGCTTCTGCATCTCCTCCTCAGGGCAGTCAAAGAACAGCACGCACTTGGGCAGACCGATGTCCTTCTCAAACACCTCAGCCTGATCCAGTGCCCTGCAAGCATGGCATGCAAGCACCCTCACACCTTCAGCTTAAGCAGGTCCATAAGGAATGCCCCATGATGAGGCGATGAAGTGGAGCTGGGAGGTCAATGAGAACATGACAGAAATGGTTCATGTACTTTCATTCCACGTCATGTAGCTGCCAGTTTGCTCACCGAGGGAAGCCATCTATGAGGAAGGTCTTGCCGCCGCTGGAAAGCATGGCGTTCTTCAGCAGCTGGATGGTGACTGCCACCGGCACCAGCTTGCCCTCCTTCATCAGCGTCTGGCATGACTTGCCCACATCACTGCCGCTCTTGACCTCGGCCCGCAGCAGGTCCCCAGCAGACAGGTGCACCACCCCGCTGTACTGAGCCTTGATCAGGTCGCACTGGGTGCCCTTGCCACTGCCGGGGCCTCCTGCAGCAGGGGCGGAGGCGAGGCAGCAGGGGCGGCTTCTCATGACAGCCGGTGCCAGCGGGAAGCCACAAACATGGCTTCACATACAACAGCCGCTACTCACCCAGCACGAACAGGATGGTGCTGTCGGCTGGGAGGTCGCCAGGGACAGCAGGCACCTCCAGTGTTGGCTCAGGGAGGGGTGCTGGGGGTGGGTCTGCAGAGAACTCTTTGGCTAGGGAGAAGGCGGAGATGGGGTGGGAGGCCAGCTGCGCTGCAGGGCCGGGCTCATCCACTGGCGCCTTCTGCAGGCAGGCAAACAGAGCATTGCTAACAGGCAGACAGGCAAACAACTCCAATCACAATCTCAATATGTGTAGGTACCCCTGGTCTTAGTCTCGTCTCCAAACTGCACCTCTTCCTGCCACTGCTGCAGGACACCCAGCTCTCGCACTGCACTAACCACCTCCTTGGCCTTGACCTTCGTTGGAAGCGCATTCAGCAGGACCTGTGAGATGACCCTGACCCACCTATCAAGGGGCAAACCTACATGCTGCCTGGGCTACGTTGCTCCCAAACCACCCCACCATCTCTGACTGAGGCACATCCGAAACCATGATCTGCTCCGGCCTCCAGCCTATCTTGCACCTGGCTCTACCAACACCTTTAAGGCAGGCTGCACTGAAAGGAGGTCGATCTGGACCCACCTGGCCCAGCAGCGGGTCCAGCACCTTCTTGACCTCCAGGAACACCTGGTCAGGTGCTGGCACCGCACTGATCACAAACGCCTTGCCTTTCCCGCCATAGTACTCCTTAACCGGCATGCTCTCATTCACAAAGGTGTGGAAGCGCTTCATGATGGTGTCCATGTTGTCGTCCTCACGCCCACTGGTTTCACCCCGCTTCATCAACCGCTTTTTCATTTCCTCCTCGGGGCAGTCAAAGAACAGCACGACCTCAGCAGGTCGGATGCTTGACTCAAACTCCTCTGCCTGGTCCATGGCCCTGCAGACACCAGCAGCAGCAGAAACAATATCATCGGCACCACCATCATCACCACATGGCAATTACTTCAGTTGGTGTTGCTGCAGGCTCAGCGCCATGCGCATCAGCGCAAACAGCATGTTACACACAGCAAAGGCAGCTACGGCTATTCCACACGCCAGGCATCAACAAGGCAGCAAGGTAACGTCATGCAACTGGCCTCGACCACTGTTGCATCGTACAACAGGACATGTGTGGTCATGGTTGTGGTCAGGGTCACGGTCAGGCCGTGTAAGGTGGTGAGGTCGGTGGGTTCAGGGTGGGGGACTGCAGCCAGGGTATGATCTGCACCACGCTACTCCCACACTTCTACACCAGGCAACAAGAAGAGAGGGACCTGACTTAGCTACCCTTCCAGCGGTGCTGTTGTGGCTCAGGTACTGCACACATCAGGCTGCTGCCAGTCAGCCAGGTTGCTGCCAGTTTGCTCACCTAGGGAAGCCGTCTATGAGGAAGGTCTTGCCACCGCTGGAAATCATGGCGTTCTTAAGCAGCTGGATGGTGACTGCCACCGGCACCAGCTTGCCCTCCTTCATCAGCGTCTGGCATGACTTGCCCACATCACTGCCGCTCTTGACCTCGGCCCGCAGCAGGTCCCCAGCAGACAGGTGCACCACCCCGCTATACTGAGCCTTGATCAGGTCGCACTGGGTGCCCTTGCCACTGCCAGGGCCTCCTGCAGCAGGGGCGGAGGCGAGGCAGCAGGGGCGGCTTCTCATGACAGCCGATGCCAGCAGGAAGCTGAGATCATGCGCCTTGAGCTTGACTATGATCTTTCAGTTCCCTGCCGAGTCTGAAACCGGCAGGAGCAGCAAGGTGCGGGAGCAATTCAAACCTTATTGGTGCAACAGACTGTGCAAACTACCCTGAGCAAAGTCATGCGTCACACTGTGTGCCAGTGTATACACTGTCATGACTACCAGCTGCTGTGACAAGTCTGTCTCTTCTGCTAACTGCTGCTGGCCAAGAGATGGGGTGGGCTGCAGCAAGGGCTTCTCTGAGGTTGCACACCGCAGAACCTCTGGCTGCCTGCTCATAACTGCCAATGTACCACCACTCATGCCTCACCTGCCTGTTCAGGCTGCCACAAGCTATGCAAAACTAAGTGCAGCAGGGGACCAACCACCACTGGCACAACAACCAACCCACAAGCCTGACCTACCACTGGACTAACCTTCCCCTGGCACTACTCCCAACAAGGCTCAAGTCACCAGTTGCCCTTCTTGCCATTGGCCTGACTCATCAATGGCCTAAGTAGGCAATAGCCTAAGTAGGCAATGGCCTGAGCAGTGAATGGCCTGACTCACCCCTGGCCTAACTCACCCAGTACAAAGATGATTGTGGCATCACCAGGTATGCTGCCAGGCACTGCGGGTACATGCAGCTTGCTGCCATCCTCCTTGCCTGCAGCTGCCGGGGCACCCGCGGATGCCACAGCTTGATCCTACATGGAGCAACGTGGTCAAGATGGGGCTTGCTATACATCACTGGGTCAGGTCTGACAAGGATTGAGAGTTTTGTCGAAGGCACGACAAGGGGATGCAAGTGAAGCAAGGCAGGCAGGCAGGTCGGTGAGGGTAGGGAGGGTAGGGTGGGCAGGGCAGGTAGGCAGGCAGGCTTGACACAAGGCAGTAGCATTGAAGTGCAAAGCTCATCAACAGGTGCCTCCCATGAATAAGAGCAAGGTGCGGCTGAGCACTTGCAAGCTGGACAGCTCAATCTTAGGGTAGGAGGTGAAGGGCCCTGGACACACCTTCTTAGGTACAAGCGGGTCCAGTATCTTCTGCACCTCTGCAAAGATGTCGTTGGGCGGTGGCACTGCACTGAGCACGTGCGCCAGGCCTTTGCTTGCATAGAAGTCCTTGACCGGCATGCTCTCATTTACAAAGGTGTGGAAGCGCTTCATGATGGTGTCCATATTGTCGTCCTCGCGCCCGCTGGTTTCCCCCCGCTTCATCAGCCGCTTCTGCATCTCCTCCTCAGGGCAGTCAAAGAAGAGCACGCACTTGGGCAGACCGATGTCCTTCTCGAACACCTCAGCCTGATCCAGCGCCCTGCAAGCATGGCATGCAAGCACCCTCACACCTACAGCTTCAGCAGGTCCATAAGCAATGCCCCATGATGAGGCGACGAAGTAGAGCTGGGAGGTCAATGAGAACATGACAGCAATGGTTCCTGTACTTTCATTCCACGTCATGTAGCTGCCAGTTTGCTCACCTAGGGAAGCCGTCTATGAGGAAGACCTTGCCGCCGCTGGAGATCATGGCATTCTTCAGCAGCTGGATGGTGACTGCCACCGGCACCAGCTTGCCCCCCTTCATCAGCGTCTGGCATGACTTGCCCACATCACTGCCGCTCTTGACCTCGGCCCGCAGCAGGTCCCCAGCAGACAGGTGCACCACCCCGCTATACTGAGCCTTGATCAGGTCGCACTGGGTGCCCTTGCCACTGCC
>JASKMD010000003.1:11625089-11658616 GCA_030144725.1 Haematococcus lacustris
GCTGCTGACATGACATTGGAGCACAGTCTGCTACAGCCATCATCTTTTCCTGACACTGCCCCTGCTCATATCAATGTCGTCGCCTCATGGTTGTTAGTGTAATGTCTGAGCTGTCATGACCTAGGCTGCATTGTGTCCGCTTCCTACACTATGGCCACTTGCATGCCACCTGACCTGCTGTGTGGTGCTCACACGCACTGCCTGTGCAGCTTCTTCAGGTCACCAGGCGCTGCGTATGCTGGCCATACCGTGGCCCTGCCTCTCATTGCCAAGGTGTGGTGCTATGTGGAAGACTATGACTATGTCCCTGCTGTCCCCCTTGGTAATAAATACACACCTTGCTGGATCTAAGTGATGCTGTTACAACTGCCGACTGCAATGAAGGCTCAAGGTTGAGGGCCAAGGTGCTGTTACAACTGCTTAGCACTAAGCTTGAGGACAGAAGTCGAGAAGACGCTGCCTGCCGCACCCCTCCTGCCAAGCGCATCTTGGCAGGGCCCATGCTGCACATCACTGCAAAGGCATGCAAGCATGCAAGCCCTCTCACTCCCCTCACAGGTGCCATCCTTGTTCTACCGCAAGGATGCCTTGGCGGCAGTAGACATGCCACCACCCAATACCTGGGATGAGCTGGTGCTGCTCTTGCATAAGCTCAATGGCTCTGACTTCAGCGCTGGTGAGTCCTTTACAAGGGGTTGGGAGCGGGGGGACTGCTACGGCAACACTGCCTGCAGGTACCATTGCTTTCTGTGCCCAGGAATCTGTTTTGCTGTGCCAGAAGTGCATACATTAAAGTAGAATGCATGCCTGCAAAGCAGCATGCACACAAGCAGGGCCTGTGCATACACAGCAGCATGGCCTGTTGCCCTTATGACTGTAGGAGCAAAGGCTCAGTGCCATGAGGGGGTTAGGTACAGCAGGAGCAGCTGCAGCAGCACCGCCAGTGGCTACCATCACCTGTTGTGCCCAGGCCAGTGTTTTGCCGCGCCAATGACCGCTAGTGGGATGCATGCATGCAAGGGAGCATTGCCTGCAGGGCTCACGACAGCAGATGCCAAGGCTGCAATGGTGGCTGCGCAGGCGGTCGTCACAACTCAGCCCTGTGTTTGGGAGCTGCAAGGTGCACCCAGGCCGTGCAGCTGCTGTCCCAGCTCTTGGCATCCATGAGCCAGGCCCAGGTCAGTAGCACTGGCGCCGCTCTCACCTCAATGTCTTCAGGGTTACGACATGTCACAAAACCTGTTACACCTCCCTCATCAGCTCAGCAGCAACAGGCACCAGAGCAGAGGCAGAAGCAGGTCTCCTCACTTGAGTGATGTTTTGTCTGTGCCCAGATCAGTAGCACTCAATCCAGCATGGGGTAGGAGCCTCGGGGCTTTCAGGGGTTGCTCCTTGGTAGTGGGAGCACTGGCCACTTCAGCTGGCTTGCAACACCAGGCTGTGTCAGGGTGGCCCCCAGGGTGACCTCCAGGCTGTGTGTCAGCTCCCTTGGTAATTAATACATACCTTAGTGTGTTCGACTGCAATGAAGGCTTGAGGGCCAAGGTGCTGTGTGTCAGCTAGGCTAGAGTTGCAAAGACCAGGTTGCACTGCTTGTAAGCTCACATCTCCGTCATGAAGCTGCACCTGCCAGCACGTCACGCTGGATGGGGTCAGGGAGCCCTGGGTGGCACAGGAGATGCAGAGATGATGCCGTGGCTGCAGCTCTCAGCTGCCTGGCTGTCAAACTGCAACTGTGGGACACCACACACACACGCGCACATAGGGTGCCATGCGTCACTGGCCCCATCAACTGTCACTGGGAACCACTAGACATCATCGGTACCAGCAGCAACAGCAGGTGTACTTTGATATGCCTCCTGATTCGCCACTGCAATCACAACCAAATGTGGGAACCATCCATCAAAATCGTCAGAGCCACTATCATTGTCATCATCAGCATCATCATCCACATCATCAACGTCATCATTACATGGCATTTTGGGTTATGCTCCATTTTGGGTTATGCATTCTGGGTTATGCTCCATGTTGGATTATGCTGCATTGTGGGCCATGCGCCAGAGTGGCTGCCCATGCTGTCCTGTATGCCTGCAGGGCACCGTGTCAGGGTGGCTACTGCACCCCAACACTATGCAGCCCCTCACCTCAAACCAGGTGTGCGTACGACGTGTCGCCAGGCCTGACCATTGGGAATGTTGCGGCAGGGGTCACTACTCACAGCATGTGAACATGTCAACAACACAGGGGCAGTCATATCACAACTCCATGCAGCCTTGGTTGCCCAGTCTGGACGCAGCTCCATGCAGCCCTGCTCCCACAACACTGGCCATGCACTACACGTGATGCTGCATTGGTGATGGTGGGCGTGATGGTTTGAGTATGGAGATGGTGGTAGTGGTGGTGGTCCTGCACATGGATGATGCATGATAGCAATCATGCATGATGCACCCAGCGCTTGGCACATGTCAAGCAGCTGCACCATGCCATGCTGTTCAAGGCCATGAGCATGCCATGAGCATGCCATAGGCCATGAGCATGCCATGCAATGGGAACTCCACACAGAAAAAACACTGTTTTGTAGTGGTCCACAATTAGTGTGTTCGACTGCAATGAAGGCTCAAGGTTGAGGGCCAAGGTGCTATTCAAGCCTCTCCGACCTGTCAGCCTCGCTAATGGCAAAGAAAAGCATGAGGCAGTGTGTTGTGGGCGTACAGCATCTGACCTGCATGCCGCCACTCAAACTTTGACAGAAGGACGTTGACCTGTGGGGTTGGTGGGTCCAGCCATGGGCTTAAGCTGTTGTGTGAAAGTTATAGCGACAAGTGCAGCAAGTCATGGTGTTGTGTACATGCAGAGCTGGTTGTGTTGCCCCTGCTGTGCGGACAAGCTGTCATCAGCAGGACAGGCAATGCAGAGGAGGCTGTGTGGCCTTGCCCTGCAGGCCTTCTTGGAGGCCCTCACCACATATGCCACGCTGATGTCGTACACGAGACCTGGGGAGGCTGGTGGTGTGGACTGCTCTGATGCTGCACCTGCCTTCCTCAGTGGCGCATGTGAGTCAATGGCCCCTTGCGAGCAGCCTAGTTGACATGCACTGTGTCAACCTGCTGGCACTATACCGCTTGGCTAGGCCTGGTGCTGTGCCTCATTGGCTAGGCCTGGTGCTGTGGCTGCTGGGCAGCTGCACTGTGCTAGACCACTTGCCCCAATGACTCTGCTGCATTGGTGCTGTGCTGTGTGCTGCATTGCTGCAACCCTGCACCACTGGGGTGTTTAGTCTGCCTTGCTGAGGCCCAGCCAGGTCCATGCAGCAGCAACAGGGACAACGCAGATGTGAAAGCTGCAAACCAACGAACCGAGTCTGCCCATGCACCATACATCATGCACCTTGCCACACTGGGGACCGCACACGGCTCTGTGTGCGCCCTGCCGTGGCGCGTGGGAACTTACCATGTGGGACCATGTGCCTGCCATGGCTGCATGGAATCGCAAGTCTACTGCTTCCTGTGTGCCATAGCCTGTGATGCACTTGCGGCACCTGCCCAGGTGCCATCACTGTGGGCTCTGACAGCCTGCTCCAGGCCTTGCGGCCGCAACTCAGCAACACCTCCAGCACCTTGTATGGCAAGGTTGGGTTTGCGCAGCTTCCGGGGTCTACAAGGATCCTCAACCGCACATCAGGTGATTGGAACTCACCACACTCTCTACCACAAGCACCAGCACTACTGCCCTGTGGCGGCCCACACTGCCGACCGTACCTTTCTCACCATCAGGGAAGTGATCAGTCGACTTGCCGTTTTCACGTCTGCAATGTCCCTGTTGCTGCTGCATGGTCGTAACTGGGCCTGAGCACGGCAGATCAATGATATCACCTACCCTGCAACGCCATCAGCGCCACCAGCAGCACAACCTAGCAAGTGCTTTCCTCCTTACCTCCGCCCCCTTGCCTACTCACACTGGGCAATGACAGTGTGCTCAACCCCACCCCAAGCCTTCCCTTGGACCCTGGCCCTGTGTGCTACCCCTGCGCCCCTGCGCCCCTGTGTGCTACCCCTGCGCACCTGCTACCCCTGCTCTGGTGGCCTTGCTCTCCTTTGCCTCACTCGCCCAGCCTTGAGCCTGCTGCTGACTGACGTAGCATGCCGGCATGGGATGCAGGCAGGCTGGAGCTCTGCACACCGGCCAGCTGCCCACATGCCACCATGGAGAACAGCATGGTGGCAGGGGAACGCATGCTGGTCAACAGGGCGCCCTTCTTTGGCCAACAAGGCAGTCTGTCAGGTGGGACCATTGTCAGGTGGAACTGCTCAACCATTACTGCCCTTCACCCCATCCCACACAGGCTGTCATGGTCCTAAACTCCTTGTTGGTAAGGGGTGCGGAGAGGAGGGGGCTTGCAAGGTTTGGCAGGCTGAGAGTGGGAGGGGCACCATTACGCACTACACAAGGGCTCCCCACCAGCACAGTAGGAGCTGGTTCACCTGCCCTCTTGAGAGCACCTTGTTCCCAGGCTTCAGCTGCAAGGGCCCCTACCTCGTAGCCATGACCTCGTGAGCTGCTGATTGTACCAGCATGCCGCCTGTGCGCAGCGTTCATTAACCCAAGGCAACCCAAGCCATACAAGCATGCGACGTATGGTCTGATACGCTTTCTCTACTTGCAATTGAAGCGCCTCGCAGTAAGTGCTTGGACCAGGCTGATCACGCACTGCTTCCAGCCTGGCTGCATTGCACATGGATGGAACATGCTAAAGAGTTGACACTCATGGAACTAGAGGAACAAAAACTTGGAAGAGCATATGCCCTGGGTAGGTCGTGCACCTAACATCCTGCTGCACACACCTCACACCCTCATTGCACCCACATTCCATGTTGTGGCCTGCTGCTGCCACACTCAATGGCGAAGGAGGGGGCGGCGGGGTGGCTGGGCGCTCTGTCACGTTCACCTCCTCGCCTTCACAATCTACACAGCACAAGCCTACATCAAGTAACCTTGCCTATGCAGTTAAACACAACTCATTCAACATGGAACGACATGTTCGACTGTGGGTAAACCACTGGCCACCTCATAAAAACTGCTTGTGTGTTATCAGCCTGCTCAAATTGCTAAGCCCTATGAGTTGATGCGGGCCTGGCCATCAATGCCCCGCCGGTACTCTGCAGCCCGGTGCTGCCTCTGCCTGACCTTGGGCAGCCGGTCATTGACCAGCTTGTAGCGCTGCTGGTACTCCTTGCTAATGGTGGGCAGAGACTCCCGTCCACGTCCGTTGCACATCCAGGGGGCGCTGCATGCTCTCTCTGATGTGCTGGATTTCCAGGCATCCGTTAGTGTGTCGGTCAGGCCACCTGCCCCATGGGGGGGCCAGGGTTCGTGGCACTGGGCCAGGTGCAGCAGGGAGGGGCTGGGCCTCGACTGGGCGAAGGGGAGCCTGGGCAGGTGGGGCAGGGGGAGATGGGTCCTGGGCAGGGGGGTCCTGGGAAGGTGGAGAGGGGGGGTCCTGGGCAGGGAGGGCCTGGGCTGGGGGAGGGGGATTGGGGGGCACCTCATGGCACCACATCAGGCCCCGCACGTACTTAGTATGCTGATGGCTTTTGGCTTGGCGCACCAGCCGCTGGATGACCTGGCCTGCTGGGGGGACCCAGTCTGATGATTGAGACCCTCGTGGTTCTTTATGTTTCTTGCTTACAGTAAGACTGAGTAAAAGAAGTGATAATGGTATAAAAGTGCAGCGTACAAATGAAGGTTTTATGGATGAAGGCGAAATGACGAAGCAAAGTCTGAAAGGGACGGCCACATTGCAGTGCTCCCCAGCAGTGTAACAGTACCTCTTGCTAGTGTTGCCGCGCACCATGGAAAATGTTGAGTGCCTGGGGAGGGTGTAGCCTAGATTCGGCGACATTGGTAATGCTCTAGCTGTTCTAACAATAGTGTCATATGAAGCATGCAGCCCTCTTGTCCCTCACTAGGGCCTCCATTTGAGCTACTAGCAGCCACTAGCAGCCACTAACTAGATCCTACTCAAACAGTGTTATTGGGCTGTGTGGAGTAAACCCAGTGCACATGGCACATGAGCCCGCCTACCACCTACAATATTGCCTGACCCGAGGGCTATGATGTAGAGTTGGCATGACAAAACATGCACTAATTGTAAGCTGATGACAGCTTTGAGTGGGAGGGGCACACACTACTGTGCCACAGCAGGCTGCTGCTGCTGCTCCTGGGCCTTGGGGGGCTTGTCTCGCAGCCGCTTGTAGCCCAGGCCAGGGTACTCCTTGCCCTTGGCTGGCAGAGCTCCCTGCTCTGGCCAGAAGCACAGCTCCAGTGGGCGCCACTTGCTCTCCCCAATGCGCTGCATGTTCAGCGCTGCATTGCAGTCCCTGTCCAGCCACCTGCCTGGCTGTGGTGCTGGATTTGCCTTGGCAGCCTTGCCCTTGCCCTTGCCCTTGGTGGGCTCAGCTGCCGGCTTGCTGCGCTTGGCTGGAGGGCGAGTGCTGGGCCCTGGCTCTGAGGCTGCTGGCTGTGAGGCTGCCTGGCCGCTGCGTGGGGCCTGTGGGGGCTTGCGGGGGGCCACTACAGGGCACCACACCAGGCCCCGCACTGGCTGGCCACGCTGCTGGCTCCAGGCTGGGCGCACCAGGCGCTGTTCCACCTGCCCTGCTGGGGGCTTCCAGCCTGCAGGCCTGGTGGCCCTGCGCTTGTTCTGGCTGACTCAGCCCAGGCAGGCAGCTGGGGCCTGTGGGACCATATGAAGCATGCAGCCCGCCTCCATCCAACTATGCAGACTGGTTGAGGCCTACATTGTTTCCAATGTTTCTTGCCTATGTGTGTCACATCGTCCGTGGCACCCTCATTTGGTATGGCAGAAGAATGGCAAAACAGTGCAGCGTACAGATGAAGGTTGCATGATGCAAATACGATAGCTAGATGCTGGGCTTTGGGAGCTTGTGACAAGCAATACTTGGTTCTCACTGTTCATAGGATGACCTGCAGGTGTGCAACCTACCTTGGTTTGCAAGTGTGTTCTAGCTGTAACAGCAGGGGTGTGTGGTAAAGGCATGCAGCCCTCGTCCGCTCCCTAAGGGTATTGCAGGAGGCAGCCTACCAGCCACCTTCCCCGCTACTGCCGTCGCCCCTGTTGCGCTCGCTCCTGCCACCACGCCTCTGATGCCCTGTGCCAGCTGGCTGCATCCAACCACAGTCATGGAGGTCTATGCATTGAGACGGCGCTGGGGTTTCCCGGGAGATTCATGGATTGATGATCATCCCACCATGGTCCATGCCCACGCCCAGCATGCAGGGTCTGGGGCCCTATGTTCTAATGACGTGCCATGTTAGATGTTGTAAGGCCCCTGTAAGGCTGGCAGCCTGCTCAAACTGCCAGGTGGGTAACATCAGCCTAGAGGGCGTGGACGCCCTGGACCCTCCGCTGGGGATGCTCTGGGCCTCTAGGCTGGACACCTCACCTCCCGCCTTGGCCAGCTGGCAGAGCCAGGGGTGAGTCATCTCTCAGTGTGCTGCATGGGTGTCTCGTCTGTTCACATCCAGTGTGCTGCATGTGTATCTCATGTATTCCCATCCGGCCAAACTGCACCTCTCACAGCTGCACGTTGGCCAAGTGCACATGCGGCACAACTTTAACTGCACCTCTAGCCCCTCCCACCTCTGCTCAGCCTGCACGTCAGTCCCAAGGAATAGCAGTGTGTTTGTGAAGAACAAGCTGAACCCACCATCATGGGTGTCCAACCACCACGATAAGGTCACATGCAGGAGCCGCATGCATGCTCCCAGCTCCCTCCACCCTGCTGACCTCTCCCTCCTCTTTGAGGCCACCATGGGAGCACATCACAACCTCATCCACCTCACCGCCTTGCCCTGTCTCCTCCACCTCCTCCACTCCCACAACCTCCACCTCGCTCTTGCGCCCCCTCTCCCACTCCAGCTCCATCACCCCCTCGCTCTCTGTCCACATCCACCTCCACCACCTCCTCGCCCCTCTCCCCCTCCACCTTTATCCACCCCTCGCCCTCTGTCCACATCCACCTCCACCACCTCCTCGCCCTTCTCCTCCTCCACCTCCATCCACCCCTCGCCCTCTGTCCACATCCACCTCCACCTGACCCGTAGCTACCCTCCCTTGGATGCCTCTGACTACCTGAGGTCTGTGGGCCCTAGCCTTGGCAGCGCCAACATTGCGCTCGACATGCGCATCTCCTCGGGGCAGCAGTTGCAGTGAGTTCAACCTTGAACCTGACCCTCATCATGACTGCACAGCCACCCACCAAACTAGCATGACCTTTCTCATGCAAGAGAATGTTGGCACAGTCCATTTTTCTAAAGCTATCCAGGGAAACCTACCAAGTAATGACAATGCCTCATGGCGGTTCATGGCTGAAATCACACGTTACACCACCCTGTATGCAGTAATCTTACTGCTGCAATCTGAATGTTCAACACTGCAAAGATCCGCCTTGCAAGTGGGCTCGAGACAGTCCCAGGCTCGTGCTGTGTGCTTGCAGGCAGTATCTAAGCACTGGCCTCATCCTGCTCCAGCAAGGCATGCAGCCAACAGACGTGATGGCCTTGGTGACGGTGTTGTTTCAGTCCATGCTGAATGCAGGCAGTGGGCCTTTGGAAGTGAGTTGGAAGAGAGAGATACCCATAGCTCAAGCGGACAGCACATTCGCTTGCAGCCACTGCCGAGTGCATTGCGGCCACCACTGTGCGTCATGCAGCCACTGCTGGGCCAACCCAACCTCTCCATCATCACCCTACATGACAAGGCTGCAACAGCATACTTGTGTATGCTATTGTGCGATGTGCCACTAGTGTGGATGCAACACATGCAAGCAGCAACTAGTCACATCACTCGTTTGCTGCAGTCACGCCACATCTCACACTTCTGGCTCACCGACAGCCACTCTCACCATCTGTGCCCTCACTCTATCTAGGTGCAAAGGTCCATAGCTATGTGTAAGAATCTCACTTCATCTACAGACTGCTGGTCCTTTTCTTGCT
This sequence comes from Haematococcus lacustris, assembly GCA_030144725.1. Lineage (NCBI taxonomy): Eukaryota > Viridiplantae > Chlorophyta > Chlorophyceae > Chlamydomonadales > Haematococcaceae > Haematococcus > Haematococcus lacustris. The sequence goes on from JASKMD010000003.1 coordinate 11,634,105, forward strand.
TTCATGACCAGCAAGTGGATCTAGGGCAATTCATCCTTGTTCAGCTATGCAGCAGCACTGACTGCGCCTTGGTCATGGAAAGGGGATGTGATGGAAGGTGATGTGGCACGCTGCCTGACTGTCATCACGGCTTGAAGCTGCAGGCCGGCTACCAAGGAGGCCTGGGCTATGCCTTGCAGCCAGCCCCCTCCCCTCCACTTGCTTCAGCGGACGCCAAAGTCTGGAAAGCTCCCGGTAGGTTTCTGTGTGTGTGAACTACAGTGTTCGTGAACAGCACCTTGGCCCTCAACCTTGAGCCTTCATTGCAGTCGAACACACTAATTGTGGACCACTACAAAACAGTGTTTTTCTGTGTGGAGTTCCCATTGCATGGCATGCTCATGGCCTATACATGGCCTACACATGGTCATGGTCGCCTACCACCTACAGCATTGCCTGACCCGTTAGGGCTACACCGTAGAGTTGGCATGACAAAACATGCACTGATTGTTAGCAGATGACAACTCAACAAGGGGGGGCACCCACTACTGTGCCACAACAGCCTGCTATTGGGCTTTGGGTAGCTTGTCTCGCAGCCGCTTGTAGCCCAGGCCAGGGTACTCCTCGCCCTTGGCTGGCAGCTTTCCCTGCTCTGGCCAGAAGCACAGCTCCAGTGGGCGCCACCTGCTCTCCCCAATGCGCTGCATGTTCAGCGCTGCATTGCAGTCCCTGTCCAGCTACCTGCCTGGCTGCGGTGCTGGCTTGGCTTTGGCTGTTCGTGATCAGCATGATGATCAGCTGCAGCTGCTATATGCAAACGCTATGTAATGATGATAATAATGTGAAGGAGATGGCTTTTATGTGTGGGGTGTAATGTTGCTTCTTGGTTCAGCTTGGGAATGCATGACTTCTCATCCAATGCCCACCTGGCTGCCTGGCTGGCTGTTGTGCTGTACAGCTTCCATTATAGTACCAGTTGTGGTTGCTGTGGTGGGCACCCTCATGCTGGCCATGCTGGCCCTGAGCCGGAACAGAGTCAGGGGCATCTTGGCCAAGGTCTTGACTAATAGCCATGGTGGCGCACCCAGGCTGGGCAGCAACGTCACTTTGCTAGGTGAGTGTACGGGAGCAGCAGGACACTTCCATTCTATATTGTCACCGCAGATAACCTCATCGTCATTTCATCAGTTCCTCTTTTTGATCGAGCCATAGTCTGTGGAATTAATGCCGCTGCATGCAACCAGGAATAGCGTGAGGTCATTGAATATGGAGCAACCTGGAATGTCATAATGTTCGTAGTTTTCCAGCCTTCTGGTATGTGGCTGGGAGCCCTGCCACTGCTGCTCAAGATCCTGGGGTGCTGCCTGTTGCCCTGCAGTGACTGACATCCAGGACTCCACAACATTGTGGTGGGTGGTACAGTAACTGCTCCTGCTGCTGCCTGGCCCCAGCCCCTGCTGCTACCTGGCCTACACTAGGTGCCATGTGCTGCCTGGCTGTGCCATACAGGGAGACGCTTACGCAGGACAACATGAATGCAGCTGTGGAGCTGCACCATGGTCTTGTCCGCAAGCTCCTGGTCCAGCACAATGGCTATGGTGGGGCCTCGCAGTTCCCAGCCAGGACACACTCTGTCCTTCACGATCCATTCATAACCCATCCTCTGTCCTTCATCAGCACCATGCGTGTCCTTGCTGCCAGCGTAGCAGCGACTTGGCAAAGTCTGATACCCCATCATTTGCAATTCATGAGTTGCTCCCACCGTCTCTGCTTCCTCTGCCTCCTCTGCCTCAACTGCCGTAACTGCCTCCTCTGCCTTAACTGCCTCCTCTGCCTCGACTGCCTCCTCTGCCTTAACTGCCTCCTCTGCCTCAACTGCCTTAACTGCCTCTTCTGCCTCAACTGCCTCCTCTGCCCAGCGGCTAGATAGTCTAGCCTGTGTAATGCTTGAATCACACATGTTGAGATGCTTCCCTACCTCCTCTGCTCCCTGTGTCTCCTCTGCTTCCTACCATCTGCCCCACAGAGACTGCCACTGAGGGTGACGCCTGTGTCCTGCTCTTGCAACAGGCAGTCAAGACATCCTCTGCTCTCACACCTGCACCATGCACCATGGCTTGACCACCTGCCCTGTTTGACTTGTTTCTGCTGTCAGCTGCTGGTGCTTGGCTGCCCTGCAGAGTCCGCCACTGAGGGTGACGCCTTCATCCTTGCCTTCCACACGCCCTCGCACGCCTTGCACTGGGCGCAGGCCTTCCAGCAGGGCCTGCTGCACCTGGCCTGGCCCGAGCAGCTGCTGCAGCTGGAGGCAGGGGCACCGGTCTGGGCAGCACCTGGGGTGAGGCAGCCTGCCATGACGACATGCAGCTGGTGCATGATTGACAACCATGCAGACTGGCAGATCACGCTTGCTTCTGACATCTGTTCTGCTGTATAGGTTAATGCAATGGATGGCCTGCACAAGCATGATAGACACACAGAGTTGCCTGATTCCGTCCACTTACATGCGTTGTGCCAGGGAGTAGCCAGTAAGTTGCCAAATTAAACAGGACAGTAACTTGCCTAATTGTGGCCACACTTTGTCTTTGCTGCGCATCGCATCGCTAGGTCGTTGCTAGGGTGGCTGTCAAGTCACTTCATATTTGCATTCTGTGTGTGGTGAGATTGTTTTGCAAAGAAGTGGAGAAGTGGAATTAGGCAAGTATTGTGTATTGCCATGTCTGAGTAGCATGTGGGGTGGGGCTATGGGCCACCCACACTGGCATGCCCTAGCTGGTGGAAGGTGGGCATGCCCAGTATAGCTACTGATCCCAGGTCTTCACCTTGTCCACTCTCAAACCTTATAGTAGCTTCGCAGTACTGCTTGGTCAGCTCCTTATCCCAGCACAAGCGTAGGCCGCCCTTGTCACCACAATGCACCCTGCAGTCCTCCACCTCCTCCACACTGACCACTTGGCCAGTCGATGGTCTTACTCGCAGCTGTGCAATGCAGTGCTGGGGGTGCTTGCACCTCGTACACATTCTGCAGCGTAGTGTGTCCACGACCCTGTCGACACCCTCTGCTCATAGCAAGCCATACAACCTGCAAGCACAACAGCCCACATCACTCCTGTCATACCCTGAGTGCTGTGAAGTGTCGCATGTGGGATGGAGCACGCCATACCTGATGTGCACTGGGAGCTAATAGCGACATAAGGTAGATGGCGATTAGTCTGCAGCAACGGAATGTTTGATGAAAGCCATGTCATGATGAGGATGATGAGGATGAGGATGATGATAGTAGCCTCATGTGCGCTAGGCTCCTGAGAGACCACACGTTTACCATGCGCTGCTGCCATGCAGGCTGGCACACCCAGCTCAGCCTGCCCTGCCACACCCAGCGTGCACCGTGTCAAGTTCCTGACACCCAGCATGCCTCGCTCCTCCTGGGTCAAGGACAGCACCCCAAAGACTGCCAACCAGCTAGCAAGCCAGTCCACCAGCCGCCCCAGCTTGCCTGACGTAGCACCCCTTGCTCCACGCACAGGCTCCAAACCCCACCAGCACTCAATGGACATGCATTCTATGCTGCCAGCCACCGCAGCCAACCTGGTCGGCATCAACCCTGACCTCGCATCACTGATGCTCATGAGCCGTCAAGCACCCAGTGTCAGACACATGCCAGACAGCCCCACTATGCCTCCTCCTCCACGCCCCTCCTCCCAGTCCATCGCCCGCTGTGGCAGTGGCCCCACACTGGGCCTGGAAGACTTGCACAGCCTGGAGATGACGCGTGTCACTCCCACACTGATCACCACTTCGGCTGCCACCAGCCAGCTGCCCTCACCTACCGCTGCAGCCACAGCCTTCGCTACCACCTTGACTAGCACCGCTTCAAGCCTCCCAACCTCCCAAGCTCTCAAGGCAACCAAGGCAACCAACCCCAAGCCCACCACCACCTACCTAGGCCTGCTGCCGCTAGGGGGTGTGGCGCCAGAAGGTAGCATGTGCAGAACCTCCTTTCGCCCCATGTGGACGCTGTCAGACGCGCTGCAGCAGGCAGCGGAATCACAGGCAGGGCGTTCTAGCCCAAGCAGCCCAGCAGTGGACAGTCTGCAGCCCACCTGGCCGTGGCCTTGCCCTCGGCCCAGCTCAGAGCCGCAGCCCCGCCAGGAGCCTGGACCTGTGGGTGAGGCGGTGGACCTGCCCAGCTCTGGCCCTGGACCAAGTTTGAACGGGAAGCACAATGATTCATTCGCTTCTCCCAGGTCAGTGGTGGGCACCACACCTGATTTATAGTGTACTCGGCCTGCTTACTATCCAATGCATGCTTGCAAGTTGCGGAACACTTGCGGCTGGCATGGTCAGCACAGCTGGAAGGCACCCCAATGTTATGCTTGTTTATATGATCATGTAGTAGACTTGGTGTTCATTGCCTTTACATGCACAGGGGTATGGTTATCCTGGAGGACACTCCTAGGGGCATGTTTGGGAAAGGCTGTCCTGGGTGCTGCATGCATTGTCCCAGAGTGGCCTATGTTCTAGCCTGTTCCTTCATGATGGCTCAGATGGTGGTCCACCACCTCACCTCATGTACAAGGTGGCAAGTCTGTGTTTCAATTTCCCATTCTACATGCGCCTAGGCATGTATTGTTTGTGTTGGGTGCTTGCGCTTGTGGCTGCAGCCCAACGCTCAACACCTACCCTTCTCGCACCTACTATCAGAAGCAGTGGTCGGCATTGGACACCAGCCCCGCCTCAACTGCCAGCCATGACATGCCAGGCTCAGTACTGGTGTTCAGGTGAGCAGGGAAGCCAGGTCAGGGCCATAGCTGCGGTGTTACCAGGAACATATGCACAAGGCTGCATGCGGCATCACTGTCATTTGCACAGGCGCCTACCTTCCAGTCACCTGGCAAATTCACAGGCAGCATGGGGATGCTTTCGAATAGTCATAGGCATAGTCTGGCATGCGACAACTGCTATAAACTCTTGTCGATATGTGTGGTTGCTGTTTGCACCCTGCCGCCAGTGGCTTCTTTGCATGGCTGTCCTTGGCTGGTTGGTTGATCACTGGCATGCATCACCATCACTGGCATGACAGGTGGCGGTGCAGTCAGTGCGTTGCTAGACATTCTGTAAGTGAAAGCTGCATGCATCCTCAAACCCTGCTGCGTACAAGCTGGATGCTGCCATGTTTGTGATCATCTATCTAGCCATAGCCATCTCACCTAGCCATCACGTCACACATGGCAAAGAGAAGCCACATGTCAATACTGTATCTGCACCACAGCAAGCATAACGAGCTGGGCTTGTACCCTGCTGTCAAGGAGTCACCCTGTCTCACAGGAAGCTGCCCAAGAGTGTGACCTGTACGGTTTGCCACCTCATCCAGCCCCCATCAGCTCACACATAGATGCTAGACTCTGGCCCTGCTATTGTGGGAGCTAATGGTGGTGTGCAGGGGCCTGCGTGTGCGTGTGGGCCTGCACTCCGGTGTATATGAGGGCTCTGACGCCCTGCTCAACAAGACCACCGGCCGCATGCAGTATGGCGGCCGGCCCCTGGCCATGGCCAAGGCGGTGGGCGATGTGGGGCAGGGCGGCATGGTGCTGCTTAGCCAGGCAGCTTTTGAGCAGCTGCCCGTCGCCAAGCTGGCCAGTTTTGGCATGCTGCTCAACATGGGTGACTACGTGTTCACCAAGGATGAGTCACTGCCAGCCACCCCCATCTACCAGGCGTTTGGGCGGGGCTTGGAGCACCGTGCCGCCTTCCTGCAGGGCCCCCTGCGCGCCTCAGAGCAGCTGCAGGCCGGGGTGCTGGACGCCCCACTGGGCGACGTGTCCATCACCTTTGCCAACCTGGTGGGCGTGGGCACCCTGATGGCCTGGGACAAGACCCTGGCCTCCGCAGCCCTGGACCTGTACCATGTTCACGCCGTGAACGCCCTGAAGCGTGCCACCAGACTCCTATACCCCTCCTTCCCTGCCCGGCACAGCAGCGGTGGGGCAGTGTCCCGCTCCCGCTCCCGACAGAGGTCCGTGTGCAGCTACGCACCTCCCGCTGGAACCACTGACCCCGGCTACTTGGTGGAGCTGAGCGGTGGGCTGTGCCTGGCTGCCTTCCTCTCCCCAGCTGCGGCCCTGCTGTGGGCTCTGCAGCTGCGGGCCGACCTGCTGGAGGCGCCCTGGCAGGAGGAGCTGCTGGCGCACGAGCTGTGCGAGGAGGTGAACGTGACGGAGCGCCCAGCCACCCCGCCGCCCCCTCCTTCGCCATTGAGTGTGGCAGCAGCCGGACGCAGGAGCATGCAAGAGGACAAGGGGTCAGCTTGGCAGTCCATGTTGAGTAGGCTGGGCCAGCACAACCCCAGCCCTGGTGCTGGCGCAGGCTCCGCGGTGCTCGCCCCTGTCTCTGAGCTCTTGAAGCAGCAGCCAGCAGGGGTGGGGTCTGTGAGGGGAGGGGCGTCTGGGGCTGTCAACCAAGCAGCAGCTGCAGTGTCCAGAGGGGAGCCAGCCTCTCTGATGCACTCGCCACAACCTCTCGCTTCACCCCTTATGCATGCCCATAGAGGTGAGCCCCCTGGAGTTTGCAAGCCCTCGATAGTCACGTGCAGCCAGAGGTGGAAGTGCAGGTTGTTGATGATGGCTGAAGATATCCCCTAGTGTGTGCCTCCGCCGCTTAGATACCTGTGGCAAGCGTTCAGCAACAACATGCTGCCAGAGGTGATAGAGTAGGGTGTGGATGTGGTTGTTGTTGAAGGTTATGGTAAGACCGAAGATATTTTCTCACTGCACCTGAGTCCATGGAGCCTGGCACAAGTGTCTGACTCACTGCCTGCCGCAGTATATTTACATCCCCCAGCCCTGCACTGCACAGCAACGCTAAATAGGCAGCATCAGCAGGCCTTGGTAGTGGTAGCTGGAGGTAGCACGCCAGCTCTGCAGGAGTAGTCTTCTTCTTCCAGGCCTTGGTCAATGGAGCCTGGCGGCGTGGGGGCGGAGGTGTCTGGCTCACTGTCTCGAGGGGCACCCACCCTCCTAGCTCCGCCCTGAACGTGCAACACCCAGCAGCCTGATCTGGCTGACCACCAAGACCAGGTGGCCAAGCATGACCTGCAGGTCAGCAAGATTAAGTCAGAGTGCCATGGTTGCACTGTAGCCACAAGGCTACTGTTCTGTGGCCAATCCTGGCCTGCAGGTCAGCGTAATCTCATTGACGTGCCATGCTTGCACTGCAGCCAAGAGGCTGCTGTTCCGTGGCCCCCGCCTGAAGGTCGGAGTGGATGTGGGCCGTGTGCACGCTGACATCAACCCCGTAACTGGCAGGATGACCTACAGGTCCGCAATTGCTCACTCAGGGCAGGCAGCCAGTACAGCTGCTCTAGGTCAACAGCAGGGGCTCTAATGGGAGCTTAGCCATTGCCAGCCCTCAACTTGCCGCCCAAGGGTGGTGCCATGCACCCTGCATGTGGTGCCTTGCATGCTGATCATGGTGGTCTGACCTGCCCAGGGTTTGGTGCAGTGTTCTGCTTCTATTCTAGCCACGCGTCTGATTTTTGTTTAGATTTTGGCCACATGCCTGGGCCAAGGTGCTGGTGTGCAGGGGCCGTGTGATGAACCGTGCCGCCCGCATCGCCGACAAGGCTCACAGCGGCAGCGTGTGGTGCTCCCATGCGGTCTGGGAGTGGTGCTGCCAGGTCTGCCCCGACCTCATGGTCCAGCTGGGCATCGAGGGGCTGGCCATGGGCCAGTTCAGCCTGAAGGGTGTGACGTCACAGATGGAGCTGGTTTGTGTCAACACCCTGCCGGACCACAATGCCTTTGCACGGGGCAAAGCCAGCACAGGCCACCGCAGCGCAGAAGACATAGGCAGGGTGAGCATGATGGGGGACGTGGCCCAGGCAGTAGAAATGCTGTCGCCCCACTCCAGCGCACACAGCCAAGCCCCCCTGGCAAACGAGGCTCTGGCCCTGCAGACGGTGCGGGCGCTGCAGGCCCTGCAGAAGCGCAGTGCAGCAGCAGCTACTCGGCCGCCCAAGCCACAGCAGCAACCCTCCGCCGTGCCGCCGGCAGCGCATGCCTCGACCTCACCCTTTGCAAAAGCCAGCGGTGCGGTGAGCAGCCAGGCAGATGGCGGGCAGCCAGCTGGCTCAGGGCTGGCAGTGCCAAGCTCGGTGCTGCGCATCGCTGCCACGCTGTCCGCGGTGGCACAGAGGACACGAGGCAAGAGGCCCCCTAGAGCCAGTGTCTCGTTCCTGGTGCCCTCCCCTGACCGCCAGGCTGCAGCCCTCCTCACCCAGCAACCGTTGACTGCTGCCAACAGCCTGCATGGCTCTGGTCTCCGTGAGCAGTCAGGGTCAGGAGGCAGTGAGGGGCCTGCCCAGTGTGAAGCTCCCCAGGCGGCACCCCTGGCAGCGCTGGCTGCCCCTGCCTCCCTCCCCCCCGAGGGGCCACCCAGTCAGCCTGGATCCGGTAGGGCAAGCGGGGCGGCACCACCTCAGCTTGAGTCGTTGAGTGCCACACCCTGTCAGTCCGGGCCGCTGGGCTTAGTCCGACCTGGTGTGGACAGCAGCCAGTTGATGACGGTGGTGCCCCTGGGGCCTGAGGAGGAGGCTGGCAGTGCAAGGTCTAGGGCGTCAGGCCGGGCTGGGGTTGCTAGCACACGGTCCTCACCGGGCCAGCGCAACTCGCCCCAACCTCCCTCACATGCCCACCAGCAGCAACAACAGCAGCAGCTCACAACCCGGCAGGCTATCCAGCTACGCCCTGCTGCCCTGTTGCTGTCGGCTGGTGAGGGCGCCAGCCAGCCACCACCAACACAAGCACCCAGGCTTGGCCTGGAAGTAGGACCACCCAGGGAGGGAGTCCCAGTGGCAGGGTCAGAAGGGGTGCTAGTGCATGTGGCCTCAGGGCCTTACACACGCCCCATGCAGCGATCCCGGTTGTGGAGCCATGCGGCTGCCATGTTGGTACCTTCCTTGAACCCCGAGATGGCCCCTCCACCTCCGACACCTGCTCCTGGCCCAGCTGCTCTGACTTTGCAAGCCTCCCCAGCTGCATCTCGGACATTGTCTGCTCCCCCCTCGCCCACACCCGCACCAGCAGTGGCACCGGCTGCTACATCAGCAGCGGGTGAAGTGGGTGTGCGTGCGCTGGAGGTGGCTAGCCTGGGGCGTCTAGGGCCTGCCCTTGACCAGCCCAGCAATGCCCGGCTGGCAGAGAGGACGTTGTGGCTGTGGCGCAAGCCAAAGGGTAGTGCCTTGTCAACCCCTCACTCCCCTGCAGCCCGGTACATGCAGGAGGAGGAGGAGGAGGAGGTGCAGGATGTTTCTCTGTCTGGTGGGCAGGCGCTGGCTCATGCCAGCTTCATGGGGGTCAAGCTGACGTGACCTGGCTGCTGGGGGAAGTGGGGTGGATGCCACATGGGCGGCAGCACTGACATCCTCCCTTGACAACGGACAGGAATAAAGAAATACACACCTTGCGGTTAGCCGGCACTGGGGTGTCTGAAGTGCTTTTGGATGTCCTTTTGTCCTTTTAGAAGTGCTCTTTGGAAGAGCCCTTTGGGAGTGCGAGAGTGAGTGACATCGCCTACTGGGTATAAGTAGGTATCAGCAGGTGTTAGTAGATACCACAATTAGTGTGTTTGACTGCAATGAAGGCTGAAGGTTGAGGGCCAAGGTGCTGGGGTGTCTGACCAATCCCTGATACCACATGGAGGTGACCCCGCATGGAGCCCCACATGGCGTCGCACATGGAGCCCAACATGAGGCCTCACACAGGCACAGGGCTGGGGGTGATGCACAGATGAGTGACCTAGGTCCTGCCATCTACCAACTCATCATGGATGGTAGCAGGCAGGCACAGGAGGGAGTGGTGGGGTTACATCAGCGAATGTGTGGCAGGGGGCGGCAGCACCTGCATGGTTGAGGCAGCGCCACCGTGCTGTGTTGCATCATTGCTGCTGCGGGCTCTACACATTGGGATCTCCCTCCTTGGCAGCCCCCAGCACGGTCAGCAAGTACCTTACATGGCTAGCAATAAGGGTGCTGCACTTTGCAAGGGGCCCCAGCCAGGACTTGCCTTTGCATTCAGCTACGGCGCTCCATGGAATGTGTCGGGTACCATTTTTAGCATGGCTTGCTGGCCCAGGGGCACTACGGTACTCGGACCACAGCCCACCGGTCATGACTGTTAGAGGTTATCACTCTTTGAACCCCATGCTCGTTTTCCCTGCTTTGGCTTAGCCCCAAACTGGCTTGCATGTCTGACCTTTAGCAAACTGAGTACTTGTGCACTTGTATAGTGAATGCTTTTGTTGTTCTCTGTACAAGGTGCTCCGAACCTAGAGAGAGGCCCTATCCCTGCCTCTATGAGGGGAGAGGCAGGTACCTTGGCTCAGAACTGACCCCATGTCCTGTCTCGTTCCCCGTCCCCACAAGCTCCTTGGTCTCAACTCCGTTGCATTCTTTCTTCATGCACGTAACACGGTAGCCTGCAGTACTTGCTAGTACTAAACTCTGGCACACGATGTATTGACAAACGGAGCTCAGACTGCCAGTGTACTGTGGGTTCGGAACATTGCTTATACAACCGTTGTTTACAGCATCCAACTGTTTGGCAACTGTTCCCTTCTTACTACTTGAGATACGTGGGGGTTGCTTCAATGCCGACGCTTGGGGCTTGAGGCCGTCTTGTAGCCGTTATCATACACGTACATGACCTCACCCCACAGGGCGGCTGCGCATCGTGTTGCAGGGGCTGAGGTGTCTGGTGTCTGGCGGCTTATCAACATACCATGTAGGACGACCAGTTCAATTCACCAACGAACATGAGATACCATACACACATTTGCAAGTGCACTATGCCGCACGCGCCGCCTGCATCAGGGGCGTGCTGTGTTGTGTCTTGTGGCACATGACACGACTTGCTGGTGACATGACGAGGGCATAGCTTAACGTGCCGTGATGCAGCAGTATGAACTGCTAGGAGCTGTCGGCCAGGGCCAGTATGGCGTAGCGTACAAGGCTCGGCACAAGCTCGATGGCTCACTGTACTGCATTAAGCGCATTGGCCTGTCAGCGAAGGCAAGCCACAGCTAACCGCAGGCTCCAGCATCAGTTGCATCGCTACCAACACGGCATCGAGCATTCCATGTAGGATGACCAGTCTTCGGCTCTCAAGGAGGCTCAACTTCTGTCTCAGCTGGACCACCCCAACATCATTGGATACAAAGAGAGGTATGCTCCACATGTCAAAGCCTGCATACCTTGTGCTCACAGCTCGTGCATGTCTGGCACACATGCAGCTTCATTGATCCCAAGGATGGAGCTCTGTGCATCATCACCACATTCTGTGAGGAGGGGGATCTGTTCACGCGTATCAGCAAGCGGCGCGCTGCCAACCAGTTCTTCAGCGAGCATGAGATCATGGACATGTTTGTGCAGGTAGGCGAATGCCTGGCAGCTTCCAGCAACTCAGCTTCAGCCAGTACCAGCATCCTGCCAGATGCAGCTGTCGTGCCAGACAAGGAATGTGCAGAGGCAGGGCACGGTGGCTGCCTGTTCTGACCCAGCCCCTTTTCCATGCGGAATGGCAGAGGGAGGCTCCTGCACCACCCCTTTGTCCTCTCTGTGCTAGGTTAGCTTGCCTGCCACCACCCCCTCCCCTGCCTTCTTTGCCCACAGATCGCGTCCTCCCTGCAGTACATCCACTCCAAACGCATCTTGCACAGAGATCTGAAAACCCAAAACATCTTTCTCAGCAAGTAAGTGCCTCGTGGGCCTCAACAACCAAGTCAGCCCCAACAATCCACACTAGTCACATGTCAGCACATACACCTCAACAACCCTAGCTGAGGGTTATCTGAGCCTGACGAATTCCCCACTCACACCCCCTTGCCAAGGTGGGGCGATGGACGTTGGCATGAAACACGTGCTCTCATGTAAGCAACACCTGGGACAGTGCCTAGTGCACACATTAAACTGCTACAGGCTGCTGGGCCTAGGTCTTGGGTGCTCAGTCTTGCAGGGGCGATGGACTGTGGCATGATCCATACAGCTGGCACGGCTGTAGTAGCACCAGGAGCACGCTGCTAGGCTACATAAAGCCACATGTCAGCGGGCCTCAGCTACCAGACAGCCCCATCGTCCCTCACTAGGGCCTCCATTTGAGCCGGACCAGTAGTGGCCACTAGCGGGAACACCAGGGACCATTAGTGGCCTGACTCAAATGGTGTTGATGGGCTGTGTGGAGTATACACAATGCACATGGGCATGGTGCATGAGTGCCTCCCACCTGAACTATTGCCTGACCACGGGGGCTATGTGTAGAGTTGGCATGAAAAACATGCACTGATTGTGAGCTGATGACAGCTCAACAAAGGGGGGCACACACTACTGTGCCACAGCAGGCTGCTGCTGCTAGGCCTTGGGTGGCTTGTCTCGCAGCCGCTTGTAGCCCAGGCCAGGGTACTCCTTGCCCTTGGCTGGCAGCTTACCCTGCTCTGGCCACCAGCACAGCTCCAGCGGGCGCCACCTGCTCTCCTCAATGCGCTGCATGTTCAACGCTGCATTGCAGTCCCTGTCCAGCCACCTGCCTGGCTGTGGTGCTGGCTTCGCCTTGGCAGCCTTGCCCTTGCCCTTGCCCTTGGTGGGCTCAGCTGCCGACTTGCTGCGCTTGGCTGGAAGGGGAGTGCTGGGCCCAGGCTCTGAGGCTGCTGGCTGTGTGGCTGCCTGGCTGCTGCATGGGGCCTGTGGGGGCTTGCGGGGGGCACTACCTGGCACCACATCAGGCCCCGCACCGGCTGGTCACGCTGCTGGCTCCAGGCTGGGCGCAGCAGGCGCTGTTCCACCTGCCCTGCTGATGGCTTCCAGCCTGCACGCCTGGAACACCTGCTGATACCTACTTATAGCTAGGAGGCGATGTCACTCACTCTCGCACTCCCAAAGGGCACTCCCAAAGAGCACTTCAAAAGGGGCACTTCCAAAGAGCACTTCCAAAGGGCACCTCCAAAGAGCACTTCCAAAAGGGGCACTTCCAAAGAGTTGCCCACCTCAGCACTTGAGACTCAGCACCTATCTCCCATGCAGCTAGGGGGCACCACATGAGGCCTCGCACTGCCGCCTCAACCCCCCTGGCTGCCAAACAGCATGGGCCTACCAGAAGTATACTGGAGCACTAACAGCACCCACACCATTGATGGTGGCTGGTTGCATGGCACAGCGGCGTTGCCACACATGCACCATGCACCATCATATATACTCCATGCGTAGTCCATCACCCCCTCTCGTGCGAGCCACTTGTGGTGCTGTTCTGCAGAGGCAACATCATCAAGCTGGGCGACTTCGGCATCAGCAAGGTGTGGCAAGGTCCCTCCACTCATGCAGACAGCCATGCTCCTGGCCTGTCACAGAATGGTGGTGGTGGTGACAATTGCAGGTGCTGGAGAAGACGGATCAGTTTGCAACCACAGTCACAGGCACCCCTTACTGTGAGTCCGGCCACCCTGGCCAGCAACTGACACAGCCACCACCAACAACACCATGTTCCTTCACTCCGCACCCATACAAAACCAGGTTATGGTGCAGGAGCCCTGGGTCTCTGGCTGACTGTGGTGTAGAGCTCAAGCTGCCTGAGCTGTTGATAGCACAGCACAGCACGGTGACTGAGTGCTAACGAAACGCCTAGCAGGCTTACTCCTGGCTAATCCTGGCGATTGCCTGGCACCCTGGCCGCCTAACCCTAACCTGTAACTCTCATATTGGAACTTCGTGTCCAATGTCACAGCATGGTGGTGGAGGAGGAAAGCCACGTGGTGCAAACAACATGTAGTGGTGGCATTGCGGTCTGGTGGTGTCGCGGTCATGGCATGCCTGGCGCCCACCTGGCACCCACTCAGGCTCTGCACACACAGCTTTGCCTCATTCTTGCTGGTGGGCTGGGTGCAAAGGGGGGCTAAGGGGCTGGGTGGGGCCAGGGCTGTGCAGCAGGCTCAGGCGCGTGTGGTTGATTAGCTAGGTTGTTGTTCGTGGTCACCTCTACAGACATGGCACCAGAGATCTGCACCAACCAGCCCTACACATTCAAGAGCGACATTTGGAGCCTGGGCTGCGTCCTGTACGAGCTGTGCACCCTGAAGTGAGAGCAACGGCTGAATACCGTGTGTGGCCAGCCTAGCTGCGTCTGGGCAGCAGCCAGAGCAACACCCTGCCCAGCCCCGCATGCGGCAGCCTGGCAGCCTGGCAGGGAGCACAGCCTGGGCCATACAGCACTTCAGCCTGACAGGGAGCTCCAGCGGTGCTGCTGGTCATGCTGCTGCCGCCGCTGCTGCTGCTACTGCCGCCGCTGCTGCTCCCGCGGCTGCTGCGTCTTGGGGCTGGTGGCCTGCTGTTTGTGCCCTGCTGTTTGTGTGTAGTCTGGCTGTGCCCTGCTGCCTGCAGCTGGTGTTTGAGACTGCCCAGGTGCTCTGTTCCTCCTGGCTGCAGGCACGCCTTTGCAGCCGACAGCCTGCTGTCCCTGGTGTACCAGATCGTGCGGGGCAACTTCCCGCCCATACCGCCCAACCAGTTCAGCCAAGGTCTCAGCAACCTGGTGAACGCACTGCTGGTACGGCCTCCATCTGTGGCTCCACCCACTGCAGGCTGTCAGCATGCATGTCATCCAGGCCTGTGCCTCCATGTGCATGGCCGCAGGTGAGGGACGCAAACCAGAGGCCGTCACTCATGCAGGTGTGATGCAACCCAGCCTTGAGCTCCTCGCGGATCCTGCTCCTATCACCTATGCTCCTGATCCCATGCTCGTGTTCCCATGCTCCTGCCACCCACCAGCCTCAACCTGCTGCTGGCCTCTCACCTGGGCAGCTAGCGGCACCACCTCCAGCCTACTCCTGCTCCTGCCACCCACCAGCCTCAACCTCCACCCTGATGCACCAAGCTGACCCTGCGGCTGCGGCTGCAGAGCCTCACTCACACTGGCTGGCTGGAGTAGTAGATGCCAAGTGCAGCGCTTGGTTCCACTGCATGGTGCAGCGCTTGGTTCCGCTGCATGGTGCAGCGCTTGGTTCCGCTGCATGGTCCAGGCTTGGTTCCGCTGCATGGTGCATGGTGCAGCGCTTGGCATCCCTGGCTCCCTGCAGGTCATTGCCATGCCCTACGTCCACCAGAGTGTGCAGCGCTACCGCCAGGAGTCGCAGCGCAACCTGGAGAAGCAGAGCAGCACCATGGCACGCCGCCAGCAGCTGCTGGACAAGACAGGGGAAGCAGCAGCCGCCCAGGTGGGCAGGGGGGGTGGAGGAGCTGGGTGCAATTAAGGGAGTGTCTGGCTCTGTAGCCCAGCCTCCTCCAGGCTTCCCATGCTGACGCCTCGACTGAACCTCATGTCAGGTCAGACCCGGCAATGTGCAGCAGTGGCAGCAGTTCAGGCGGGGTGTGGGGCGCTTGGAAGGGCATGTGCCCCTCTATAACACCACGTAGCCCATTTAGTGGGGCGTACGACCATGCAGTGGCCTATAAATAAAATAAGTAAAGCGGCCTGTTCAAATCACTTAGGGCCATGCAAGCTCCTTGAGCCACTCAGCCAATGTGTGACACAGTGACCCTGTTTGAACCATCACCATTGTCATGATCGTCAGATGAGGAGGGCACTGCTATGTGGATGCGATGATGATGATAATGTGGTTAAGAACGGTTGTGGAGGGAGAGGAGGAGGAGGAGGAGGAGGAAGGAAGGAGAGAAGGAAGGGGCATGGGTGCAAGAGAGAAGGAGAGGAGGGCAGCAGACTGAGGCCTGCCACCAACACTGTCATACACTCACAGGGGCTGAGGGGAGGGGCGGAGGAGGATGCAGCGCTCACCCCCAAGGAGCGTCTTGCTCGCAACAAGGAGCGTCAGCGACAGCAGCGCGAGCTTGAGCTCAAGCTAGCCTCCCTGAACACTGCCAAGGAGCAGGGCGTGGCAGCCCAGCGCAAGGCTGCACAAATACAAGGCACAAACGCGCTAGGCCTGCCCGGCTCGGCTGCAGCTCGCTCTGCCGCCCACCAGGTAGCTGCCGCCCAGCAGCAGCAGCAGCAGGGCCTGCTGGGCTATGACGAGCCCCCGCCTGCCACACCCAGCAGTGCGGGCGCACGACTTCTTCAGTCCAGCTCAGGCAGGCGAGGAGGTACCAACAACCCCTGGAACGCAGTGGACCCCCCTAACCAGCAGCAGCAGCAGGGGGGAGGCGGCATGGGTGACAGCATGGTCAACATGGGCACCATGCCTGGTGGTGGTACACTCCCCCTGGGCAGCCGCACAGCACTCCGGCAGGCACCACCCCCAGGTGGAGGAGGAATGACCCCGAGGGGTGCAGGCGGGGCAGGGGTCGGCGGGGCTGGGGCAGGGAGCTGGGATGCGGGCGGGCAGACTGTGTACGAGGCATACGAGAACAGGCCCATCCGTGCTGGTTCGCGGCCGTCCATGACCCGGGCAGTGCTGGCAGACATGGCAGACGATGGGGTCCTGATGGGCACCATGGCAGGCGCCACCCAGACCATGGTCAACATGGGCACCATGAACCTGGGCATCACCAGCCAGGGCAGCTTCCGGGCAGCTGCTGGGTCCAACCCCTGGGCACTGGACGACCCGGGTGAGTCAGGGGCGAACAACAGAGCCTGGCAGCACGCAGCAACAGGCAGGGTCACCATCATCATCAGCAGCAGCAGCACCACCATCATCATCACCATCACCATCACCATCATCGTCGTCGTGGTCATTATCGTCATCATCATTACATAGCATCTGCTGGTATGCGGTTTGAGACTATACTGCCTGCGTCACTGCAGCAGCAGGCAGGTGGTCCCTTCTGCTGACGGGTGTGCACTTGCAGGCACGTGTCAGGGGTCAGCATGCAGCCTGGCATGCAGCCTGGCATGCAGCCTGGCTGCACACAGCAGCAGGCAGGCAGAGCTCAAGGTGGTCACAGCCCAGGGCTTGCACTTCACGCCTACAGCGGCATGCTATTGAATTGGCCGTGCCACTTCCAGACGAAGGTGTGGGTGGCCTGGTGTGGAGGGGCTGAGGCTGTGTCACGGTGCCTGCTGCAGGTGTGACCGCGCCTGCTGCCACCGGTCACACCACGCCCCGCACTCCAGCAGTGCCAGGCGAGCTGGCAGCAGGCTACAAGTTCGGGATCAGCAACCCTAGCGCTATGCCCTCCCTGCCTTCTTTTCCGCCCCGCATGCAACACAGCACCCCTAGCCCACAGCGCTCTGCTTCACCTCCCATGCTGTTGGGAAACAGCAGGGCCAGGTGGGTGGAATTGGCAGCAGTGCCTGGTCTTGCAACACACTGGGTGGCAGCAGCCTGCCACCAAGCTCACTGTCACTGTCATCCTCCTGCCTGCAGACTGGCACTGCCGCTGCCTGCCTGTTTGACCCCTGCACCTGCAGGGCAGGCAACCAAGACGCGCAGCCATCGTTTGAATTCCCAGCCAGAGACATGCGCCACAGCTCTGGCTATGAAGACGACGACGGTGGGTGGGTGGGTGGGTGGGTGGGTGGGTGGATGGGTGGGTGGGTGGGTGGGTAGGTGGGTGTCTCCTGTGTGGGTTGTGCAGCTTAGCTTCAGCTCGGCACTGATAACTTAGGGTAGGGGTGGGGTAGGGGTAGAGGTAGGGGTGGGGGTGGGGCGGGGTAGAGATAGAGAAAATGGGCGGGGTAGGGGTGGGGGTACGGGTAGGGGTGGGGTACGGGTAGAGTTTGGTGGACGAGCACCAACACGACCATGGTGTGTGGATCTCCCACGCAGTGAGTGTTGGGTGCCCTACTCCAGCCTGTTGCCTCCCTGCACTCCTGCACTCCTGTTTGCACTCCTGCACTCCCACTCCTGCACCCCTGGTTGCACTCCTGGTTGCACTCCTGCACCCCTGCACCTCTGCCCCTGCACCCCTGCACCTCTGTCCCTGCACCCCTGCACCCCTGCACCTCTGTCCCTGCACCCCTGCACCCCTGCACCTCTGTCCCTGCACCCCTGCACTCCTGCACCTCTGTCCCTGAACCCCTGCACTCCTGCACCTCTGTCCCTGAACCCCTGCACCCCTGAACCCCTGTTTTGGTCCCGCTGCCACCCCCGGTGGACTGTGAACACTGCGTTCATGACAGCCTGTGGAGAGTTCAGGCACCTGCATCAGGGCTTTGGAGGAGGTGTAAGCATCAGGGAGGACCTTGCAGTCACAGTGTACCAACAGTGTTCAGGCGCCTGGGCATTCTAAGGATCAAGGAGGACAGCACAGCGTGCAACCTCCTCCAGCCTGCTCACATACACCACCTCACACACCCTCGTCTGTGGTGTGCTGCACTGTGCATTGTGAGAGGGGATGCCTTCCTCACATAAAAGAGATCTATGAAATTAGTTTTAGGAAGATTGACTATCTGTCTGACACAAGGTGTTCTTAGTCCATTTGCATGATTTGAAGCTCAAACTGACATGACTCTGGTTCATACCTCAACATCTTAGCTCCACAACACTTGGCCTAGGCCAAAGCACATGGCTCAGGTCAAGTAGTCAACAGAACGAGCTGAAGTTCGCAGGTCATAGGTTACTTTTCATAGCGTGATGCGCGATGTCACAGTATGCAAAATGACGATTGTGCAGGGCAAGGCGACATGGTGGACATGGTATTTCCTGGCAAACACTGGTGCATTTAATGAAATGATGTGTCCATCAGCACAGCAAGGCTAAGGAATCAATGGAGTGAGGCAAGACCTACCAGCACCTCCTCACCCTACAATCAGGGACCATCACACAATGCACCCATCAGCAAAACGACTGGGGCAGGGAGGTTCGCAGAGTGCTGTGCTCTTTCTGTCAACCTACTCACGCCCTCACCTCTCACGGCACCTCCTGACCTTCCCTGCCTGGCTGCCCCGCCACAGATTATGAGGACGACTTTGAGGAGTACAACCCGCTTGCCCTGGACGACCAAGAGACCCGCAACGAAAAGGTGCTGCCTGACACTAGCCCTGCAGCCCTGCACTTACTAGGCCGTGGGCTGCCTATGGCACCAGGCAGCGAGACGCAGCAGAAGCGAAAGCAGCAAAGGCATTAGGAACAGGACAAGCAGGCACCAGGCAGCAAGGAGCAGCAGGGGCAGCACAAGCAGCAGGAGCAGGAAGATTGGGAGCAGCTGGGCAGCAGAAGCAGCTGGAGGAGCAGCAGCAGCAGCAGCAGTAGCAGTCGGAGCAGGTATGCCAGTGCATGGCATGGCACAGCTTC
Source organism: Haematococcus lacustris (assembly GCA_030144725.1). Taxonomy (NCBI): domain Eukaryota; kingdom Viridiplantae; phylum Chlorophyta; class Chlorophyceae; order Chlamydomonadales; family Haematococcaceae; genus Haematococcus; species Haematococcus lacustris. Next base: position 11,653,311 of record JASKMD010000003.1, read on the forward strand.
GGTGTGCTGGCTGAAGGGCGCTGGCTGCCTTTGGTTGCAGTGCAAGATCTTGAGCAACATGGAGGATCTGGTCATTGCACCCGGGCAGGGGGGCCTGCCCAATGAAGACCAGCAGGTCAGGCCATCTGCCAGGTGCCGTGCGCCTACTGTTCACCCGCCCTGCCCTGAACCCACCCGCCCTGCCCTGCACCAGTTTCAACACTTGCCCCTGCACCACCTTCAAAAACTGCCCTGCTGACCAAGTCCTCTTTGCAGGCTGTGGTCAGCACGAATCAGCTGCTAAACAGCTCTGCATGCCACACAGCTGCACCTGCTTGGCGGGCTGTGGCAGTAGGCACCCTCAGGCCCACCCCGCCCCTGGTGCAGCGCCACCCTGCCCACCCTTGACACACAGTTCATCCGACAAGGTGCCTGGGCAACACAGCCCAAACTCCACAGCCCAACAGCCTTCCCAGCCAGCCCTGCACCACTGCCCTGGCCTTTACCTCCACCTTCCCTGCCTGGCCTCCATTCACTCGCCCTTCCCTGCACCGATCTCAGAACCTAGCCTGCTAACCAGGGGCAGCGCATCAATAGTGCTCCGTTGTGGCTGTCGCCCTTGGGCTCTTGGGGTTTGACCACAGCGCCTGCAATCTGTACAGGGAGACACACCCTACATGACCACACCCTAAGGGTCCTGAGGGCCACGCCATACACCACACACTGCCACACAGCCATACACTGTCATTGTGCCACTGCCACAATGTTATGTGGTGTCACAGCCACTGCCTCAAAGTCCCACATGCCTCTCTGCCAATGTCACACTGTTACCCTGCCCCTCACATACCGCCACAGGTGCGGGAGAAGGTGGGCGTGTCGGCTCGTAGCAGCAAGGCGGCAGCGCTGAGGGACCGCTGCAAACAGGCCCTGGGCCACCACTTTGCCTCCGTCTATGCCTACCTGCGCCGTGTGCGCAGCCAAGAGGCGGCCAGCATAGGTGAGGGCAGGCGGGGCTGCCAGGCAGCCAGGCATGGCCTGGGGCTACCTAGCAGCTGTGCTTGTGCTGAACCACCCCTGTGGTTCCTGCACACCTGTTCTCTCAATGTCATCAAAAACGGGTTTTAAACATGTACCATACTACACATACTGTACACTGTAAACTATGTATATATTCATACAGTTGTGCTAGGCTTCTCAGACAATTCTCATAGGGTCACGGTTGTTGCACTGGGCACATGTTTCTGGCTGCTGTCCACTGCAAGGATGCTGTTGCCACGCTACTGCCCCTCTGTCAAACTGCACGCGGGGCTGATCTAGCAGCCTGACCTGTGGCCTAGAGGATATTGTGCACAGCAGCTTGCACCACATGTGAGGAGCATTGGCATGGGATGTGTGCAGCAGGCATGGGCATGGGATGTGTGAGGGGCATGGGGCCTGACGCTGCTGTGGTGCCACATGCAGATGAGGCTGGAGTGCAGCGGGCGCTGCATGAGTTGGTTGGCCAGGACAAGGCACTGCTGCAGGGCTGCTTCCTCACAGACCAGCTGGTGTTTCAGGAGATGATGTTTGTATGAGGGGATGTATGAGAGCAGTCACACAGACATGCTCCGCATGTGGCGGCGAGTGTGGGTGAAAGAATGAGGGCGGTCACATGGGCTGCGGCCTGCAGCCTCATGCGATGTGTGGATCACGGCAACCGGCGTGGCATGGGGGCAGCAGCAGGGGGTGGTGAGGCATGGGGCCAGCAGCAGGGGGTGGTGAGGCATGGGGGCAGCAGCAGGGGCGTACAAGGTCGGTCTGCTGCAGCAAGGCTTGCCCAGCAGCAACGTCTGGCTCACATCTGAGCTGTCCTGACCGCTTGTGAGGCACCGGTGAGCGCCCATTGAGTCTATGCCTTTGCGGCTTGGTACTTGTTGCCTGCTGGGCTGATGAGGGAGGTGCTGACCAGCTGCAGCAACATGGCGCAAGAGCTCCTTAAGTAGGCGGCTACGACGGGTTATGAGTCAGCAATGGAAAAGCGGGCGCAAGTACGTCACCTCCGGCTGCACAGTCTGTGCTACTGGGCCACGAGAGACGAACCCCCCGCAGCAGCAGCAGCAACAGTATACCTAGCACGACATGAGACACCTGTGTGAGGAGGGTCGAGGGTCCCTCCCAGCACATTAAACGCCTCCTTGATCCCCTGAAGCCAACCCCCCGGCAGCATGTCAGCAGCGACAGCTGGTAGGAGCAGCCTGCACCCCCCTTCCAGGCGGAAGCTCCTCCCTGATGCACGCCGGCGTCCATGGCCTCTTCTCCTGCAGCAGCAGCGGGAGCGACACACCGGAAGTAGAACAGGGAGGTTGGAGCCACTAGGGCAGTTAGACCACGCTCCCTAGAAGCAGGGGCCAGAAGTTGGTTTGGAGGACACAGAGTGGTGCGTGGCAGCGCTGGGACAAGTGCTACATGCATTGGGGCTTGATGATGATTGTGCTGCATATGCTCAAGCAAGCTGCAAGCAAGTCGAGGAAAGGAAAGGAAAGCAATGATGTGAAAAGAGGCTTGAGGAGATGCAACGTGTCGAACCGGTTGTGGATTGGGGTGCATGCAGCATGGATGAGCAACACATGTCATGATGATTGGTGATGATGATGACGGCTTTGGACCGTCAGCTCCTGGGTGCTACCATGCTTGAAACTCAACCTGAGATTTTAATGATGCACACATTGAGCTTGGATGTATACACGGCGCGAAGCCTTATGTCGCCCACACATGTATATATACCCACATGTAGCGCCTCCAATTTCATAAGTGGCCCGGCAGCCGGGTGCCAGCTGGCGCTCACTCATCGGCTGGCCCAAAGCAATCGCCTTGTTGGAGCAAGAGCTGCCGAGCTGCCCGCAATGCCGATGTCCTTCGTCTCATTGCTGGTAATACTTGTTTTCCTGGGATCGGCGCGAGCAGCCCCCCGTCTCGACGTGGATGGCCAACGGGTTGTAGACCAGGCAAGGGCGCAGCTTGCAACGTACCGAGCCTGCCGATCAACATACTCACGTGCCCTTGCATGTCGTGTGCGCAGCTTACACGGCTCGCTACCTTCACCGATGACCCGAACCCAGCTGTCACGCGCATTCTGTTCACGCCCATGGACATGCTCGCCCGCAGGTGCCGCCACCCCCGTTGACCAGTGGTTGTGCTGGCACTTTGCTTGATCCTGAACCTCACTGGCCTTAAGCGAGGGACAACCCATCAGTCCCATGGCTGACATCGCAATGCATTGAGACCGCGTTCATCATTGCCATCATCTCGACCTCAACCTTGACCTAGTCCATCTTGCCTCCCTTGGCCACCTTTCCCTGCTGGCCCTCCCTGGCTGCAGCTACGTGAAGGAGCTGATGCTAGACTCAGGGCTCAGTGTCCGGTGAGCCTGCACTGCACCTCCAACTACCACCCCACACTTGGTTGCCAGCACACCCAAAACCAACCCACCAGCAACCCAGCTTAGCAACAGCATCGGTTTGCAGCCTGGCAGCATCGACCAACCTCTACAACTCGGCTGCTAGATCCACTCCCTCCAGCAAGGGGGGCGCACTCTCCACAACAGCCAGTCTCAGTGAGATGGTGGCTGGGGCTGTTCCACCTGCCTGCTGCATCGACTCAGCTTCAGCACCAGCACCGGCATCACAACAGTATAACTGGCATCGCTGCAACACCCAAACACAACTGCCCCAGCACACAGGGTGACCCTCCATCTGTCAAAGTGTGACTGTCAAAGTGTGAGCATCAGCATGCTGTGTGTGTGTGTGAAACAGTTGGCATGCTTAATTGGCCTGCTCCACTCTGCCTACCTGCTCAAGGATTCGCACATCAGTGAGTATGCAAGAATTGCTGTCTGCCATGACCACCATGTCGCATGGGCTCCATGAGTGTGATGTGTGATGTGTGAGAACGTGATGTGTGAGAGGTGTGACAGCTGCGCTTGCATAATGCAGGGAGGACAGTGTGGGCAACATCTTTGGGCGCTGGGAGGGCAGTGAAGCCGGAGCTGGTGCCGTGCTGACAGGGTCACACTGTGACGCCATCCCCCTGGCAGGTGCACCCTCAACACCCAGCAGCACCCAGCAGCACACAACAGCACACAACAGCACCCAGCAGATGATGTAAGCAGAGGAAGGCAATGGGGTCACAGTGTGAGCACAAGGAAGGCAATGCAGTCGCTGGCTGGGGCACTGCACTGTGGAGCAGGAGCGGGGGAAGGGCCCTGCCTGCTGCCTGCTGCCGGCAAGGCTCCTCAACCCCTGTTCACCCACCCGCCCTGGGCTCACTCCTGTGAGCCCCCATGCAACAGGATTGCCATGCACCCCCCGCCCCCCACCCAGGCTTTGTCAGGCTCCGTTGCTGGACAGTCGCATTGCCGCTTTGACCAACAGCGGCAGCAGTGGCAGCAGCAGCAGCAGCAGCAGCCAGCTTGCTGACCCATCCCACTGCCATTCACCCCCCTACACCCCACCCCCCACCCCTCAGCCCAGGCTCCATGATCAGGCACCGCATAGCTGGACAGCTGCATCCCCACCTCAGCTGCACCTCACCACTGCTGTGGCACTTCACCGCTGGCGTGCGTCCACACTAGTGGTGAGGGTGGGAGGGTGGTGAGGGTGGTGATGCCGGGAGGGCCATTGCTGGTTGCTGTTTTGCTGGCTTGGCGGCCGCTGCCGCTGGCTGGCTGGCTAGCCGCTGCTGCTGCTGCTGACTGGCTGGCTTGGCTGTGGTGCAGGCATGTACGACGGCACAGTGGGCGTGATCGGCCCTATTGAGGCGCTGGCTGCGCTGCGCAGAGCAGTGGGTGCGGGGGCTGGGCCAGGCGTTGGGGTCAGGGAGGGGGCAGGGCAATCAGGGGTGAGGGGGAGGGGTGAGGGGGAACCCACATCCACTCTCCTGGAAGGAGGGGCAGGGCAGAAGGGGCAGGGCAGGAGGGGCAGGGCAGGAGGGGCAGGGGAGGAGGGGCAGGGCAGGAGGGGCAGGGCAGGAGGGGCAGGGGCAGGGGAGGAGGGGCAGGGGAGGAGGGGCAGGGGAGGAGGGGCAAGGGGAGGAGGGGGCAGGGGAGGAGGGGCAGGGGAGGAGGGGGGCAGGGGGAGGAGGGGCAGGGGAGGAGGGGCAGGGGAGGAGGGGGCCAGGGGGAGGAGGGGGCAGGGCGAGGAGGGGCAGGGGAGGAGGGGCAGGGGAGGAGGGGCAGGGGAGGAGGGGCAGGGGAGGAGGGGCAGGGGAGGAGGGGCAGGGGAGGAGTGGGCAGGGGAGGAGGGGCAAGGGGAGGAGGGGCAGGGGAGGAGGGGCAGGGGAGGAGGGGCAGG
>JASKMD010000003.1:11659116-11705691 GCA_030144725.1 Haematococcus lacustris
CAAGCACATGGTCAGCAGGGCTTACCACGACTCCACCTTCATGTCAAGGTGCGTTGCATGAGCTGGACAGGCCCCATGCACACCATGCAGAAGCCATGGACTGAGCATGTGCGCTGTGGCTGTCACCTGGCACCCAGCTGCTCAGATGAAATGGTATGGCTACAGTGGCTTTACGACTGCTTTTTGGATCGGTCTGTGATGCTTACGAGAGTCCTTCCGTTGCCTACTTCGCGGCCTGGACCTCGTTTCATGACATTTGTGAGGGTGTGATGTTCGCAGGATCGCGCCCACTGCCATGATTTTCGTACCCTGCAAGAACGGCTGGAGTCACCGGCCGGATGAGTTCGCCTCGGTGCGAGATATCGAGAATGGTGTGACCGTGCTCGCGTTGACCATGGCGAAGCTGTCAGGCGGGACGTGGCCCCTCCGACAGGAGCGAATTGTAAGCGGCGAGCGCGGAGAGGGACGCCCGCCTCCTCCGTCCCGCCCGCCTCGCCTACGCTTCGATTGCACGCCAGTAGCTTGGCGGGCGCTCGCCAGGACCAGCAACGGCTGCTTGTTGGACAGGCTGCGCAAGCAACAAGCTGAGAAGTTGCATGTCGCACAGAAACTGTGCTCAAGTCCATGAGAGCGAGAAACCCACTACACGTCACCACGCAAGAGTCTCCCCGCAGGATGCTGAGGCGTTACCAGCGTTGCGATGTACGCTGTAGTGCCAGGGCTGTGCGCGGGGCTTGGGACGCTTCGGCGGGTTTGGGCGAGAGATCCCAATTACCGTACTCTCCCTTTTGATTCGCGTCGCGAATCGTTTTTGTGACCTCGCGAAACAGCGAACGAGTAAACAATGTGATTTTTTTGCCGAATCGCGAAGTGGTCAAGCAATTATTTGGCCTGCGTGAATGGTGCTGCGATGGACCCGCTTCGTGTTCGTGGCATCGGTGCCGACGACGCAGCCGAAAATCTGCTACGCCAGGTTAACCAACACGAAGATGGCCCTTGCACAGTGGCTGTGACTTGGTGATCGGGTGGCCTTGACTTGGTGACTTGTGCAGAAAGTGTCCACGGAGGATTGACATGTCATGCAAGGAATGGCTGTCTTGAATATATATAAGCACACCCACGTTGTCAAAGTTGTGTTTTGCTGCAACTTTTGCATCGGGAAAAAGTAAACAATGTTTTTCTTGGATCGGGAAAGAGTATTTAATTATAGTTTTCGAGGCCTCGCGAATCAAAAGGGAGAGTACGGTATGCCACAATCACGCGACTCGTTATGTTGCAAGAGATATGAAAAAATCGTGTGCCTAAATTCAAGAGACACCAGGTCGCGGTTGAGTCGTTGGCTCGACAGTGCATAGTGCCAGGCGCCCTAGTGCACACCGCCCCTGCACCTGGCTGCTTGCACACGCATAATGGTTTGCACAGAAGAAAAAGAGGCAAGCAAAGCAGCAAGCAAACTTGCAGTAAGCCAAGACAATCATGCTAAATGTGCACGCGGGGCGGGGCGGGGCGGGGCGGGGCGGGGCGGGGCGGGGCGGGGCGGGGCGGGGCGGGGCGGGGCGGGGCGGGGCGGGGCGGGGCGGGGCGGGGCGGGGCGGGGCGGGGCGGGGCGGGGCGGGGCGGGGCGGGGCGGGGCGGGGCGGGGCGGGGCGGGGCGGGGCGGGGCGGGGCGGGGCGGGGCGGGGCGGGGCGGGGCGGGGCGGGGCGGGGCGGGGCGGGGCGGGGCGGGGCGGGGCGGGGCGGGGCGGGGCGGGGCGGGGCGGGGCGGGGCGGGGCGGGGCGGGGCGGGGCGGGGCGGGGCGGGGCGGGGCGGGGCGGGGCGGGGCGGGGCGGGGCGGGGCGGGGCGGGGCGGGGCGGGGCGGGGCGGGGCGGGGCGGGGCGGGGCGGGGCGGGGCGGGGCGGGGCGGGGCGGGGCGGGGCGGGGCGGGGCGGGGCGGGGCGGGGCGGGGCGGGGCGGGGCGGGGCGGGGCGGGGCGGGGCGGGGCGGGGCGGGGCGGGGCGGGGCGGGGCGGGGCGGGGCGGGGCGGGGCGGGGCGGGGCGGGGCGGGGCGGGGCGGGGCGGGGCGGGGCGGGGCGGGGCGGGGCGGGGCGGGGCGGGGCGGGGCGGGGCGGGGCGGGGCGGGGCGGGGCGGGGCGGGGCGGGGCGGGGCGGGGCGGGGCGGGGCGGGGCGGGGCGGGGCGGGGCGGGGCGGGGCGGGGCGGGGCGGGGCGGGGCGGGGCGGGGCGGGGGGCGGGGCGGGGCGGGGCGGGGCGGGGCGGGGCGGGGCGGGGCGGGGCGGGGCGGGGCGGGGCGGGGGCGGGGCGGGGCGGGGCGGGGCGGGGCGGGGCGGGGCGGGGTCGGGCCGGGCCGGGCCGGGCCGGGCCGGGCCGGGCCGGGCCGGGCGGGGCGGGCCGGGCCGGGCCGGGCCGGGCCGGGCCGGGCCGGGCCGGGCCGGGCCGGGCCGGGCCGGGCCGGGCCGGGCGGGGCGGCTTTCCCCAGCTACCCCAGTCCCGGAGCCTTGGCGAACTCTAGGGCTGGTTGTTTGTTTCGACGAGGTTGTTAGCCTTGGAAGCGTCAAGCTGTCAGTTTTGATGTGGATCAAGGGGATAGAGTGCCATCGGGGTGGGGTTGCTAGTCATCAAGGGTGCGACCGAGGATGCTTCAACTTTAGTGATGTTTATGTTTATCCATGTTGAATGAGAAAAAAAATTGATGACCATACAGGCGATCTCACAAATTCACACAACACACAGGACTAGTCCGGGGGCCGTCTTCAGTAAGAGTTTTGACGCGTAGAGTTGGCTGGAGTTGAGGTGGTACATGTAGTCATGGACACCCAAGCATGCGCCTCCCTGACTGCCCTGACTGCGCCTCCCTGACTAAGCGCGCCCTGACTTGTAGAGATGTCGCTACGTGTCTATTCTAGGCAGGGCAGCGGCAGCTTCGAAGTGTGCAGGTATGTATAGGGCAGCAGTGCAGGCTGGTTGTTTGGTACTTGGTTTGGATTCCAGTGAGCATCTAGTCCCATGCTTTGACGCTGCGTCAGAGACGAGCGGGCCAGCATGATGCAAGAGCCGTCGTGGCAGGCATCTATGCCTGCGTATAACGCGGCGGATGGACCGCTGTTGGCGGCATGCATTTCCTCGGACGCGACGCGATTTGTACCTCTGCTCAATCAGGCCCACGCGTAGCTCGCTCACTGGCTGTGCACACCATGGCTCCCTCCAGCAGAGCCGCAGCCTTCTTTCGGCGCCCTGCCATTGTTACGAACCCTGTCAAATGCAGGCTGTCGCATTTGCTTTGCAAACCCCGGCACCACAGAGATGTGGATGGTCGCGGCGCTGGACGCCATCGGGAGCGATGCGAGCAAGGGTGCGGCCGCTGACCTGCCCGCCATACCCTGCGATCCCCTGCCCGCCATCCTGCGAACACTATCTGCAAGCCGTGCAGGTGGCATGCGTGCCGTGCTGGGCTTGCACGAGAACGTGTGTACCGGCGCTGCCGACGGATTTGCACGCATGCAGCGCGGGAGCCCCCCGCTGGTGCTGCTGCACCTCGGTCCTGGTTTAGGCAACGGGCTGGCCAACCTGCATAATGCGCACCGTGCCCGCAGCCCCATGGTGGTCATGGTCGGAGACATGGTGAGGGGCTGGGTAGTCTGGACTGCAATGCAGCCGTGGGGCAAGGGTGGGGGAGCCTGTGGGCAGGGCCCACTCGTTTACATGTGCACCTCATGCTGCTCTTCACTGCTCCTCCCCCTCCCTGCCCCTCGCTCCCTCGCCCCTGCTTCCTGCCCCTCCCTCCCTCGCCCCTGCTTCCTGCTCAACCTCCTGTGAAGCACAGCAGAGCGCAAGCTCCATAAGGCATGGCTGCGCTGCACTGCCCCTGACCCGCATGTCCCGGCTGCCCATAGACCCCACCGCCCCGCCCCGCTCCTGACCCCGCCGCCCCACTCCTGACCCCGCCGCCGCCCCGCCCCGCCCCTGCTGCAGGCCAGCTGGCATCAAGCTGCCGACCCCCTGCTGGCCAGCGACATCACAGGGCTAGCCACCTGCGTGTCTGGTCTGACCCTGCGGCCCCTCCCCCCCCTCCCCACCCCCCTACCCCACCCCCCTCCACCCCTCACCCCCGCCAGCCAGCGGCTCAGGCACAGACCCCACCCCCCTCCTCCCCCGTGCAGCACTGCCCACCCCAGGCACCAGGGAGGTGTGCAGCTGGGCGGAAGCTGTGCAGCACATGGTCAGGGGGCTGAGGGGGGTCAGCAGCCCTGGAGCAGGCGCTGCCAATGGGGTGCCCCAGGCCCCTCAACACCTGAGCCAGCAGGGGCTGGGCCGCAGCCTGGATCACATCAGACTCCCTGTCAGCCTGCTGCGGCGACGGCTGTGGGTGCGGCCCCTGAGCCCCTGTGGCAGGTGGTGCCGGGTGTGACTCACAGCCGGGTGGTCACTCTTGTCGTGCCCCATGACCTGACCTGGCAGGCAGCGGAGGGCGATCCTGAGCCCTTTGCTGCAACTGCAGGCAGCCAGGAAACGGAGCAACAACAGCAGCAGCAGCAGCAGGGTGGGTCAGCATACCCTCCCACAGAGGCCACCCCTGGCCCCACTGCCTACTGCTCATCGAGAGGGAGGGGAGCCACAGGGCCTGGCAGAAGGCGAACAGGGGGAAGGGGAGGGGGAGGGGGAGGGGGAGGAAGGGGTGCAGCTGCTGCCTGGGATGGTGGAGTTTGTGGAGGCATGCGCTGCGGCCCTGAAGCAGTGTGCCAGAGGCAAGGCTGTGCTGTACCTTGCCGGCGAGGCGGCGCTGCAGGCCGGTGAGTATGGCCATGCTGCTCCCAAGCCGCAGCCTCATAGCGTTTGCTGTACTAGCCCTCCTGCTCCTGCTGGTCCTGCTCCTGCTGGTCCTGCTCCTGCCCCTGCTCCTTAAGCACTGGCGGTGGAAGCATTTTGCCCAGCTTGTTTCGATACTAGGGTTAACAGTCGACCCTTATAATACCTCCCACGCCGCAAACCTCGGTCCTTCTGGCTGCGTGCTTGCCGCCCTGCCCCTGCCAAGCACTGGCACTCATATGCCAGCTGGCAATGCCTGCCAACCGCGTGTTTTGCTATGCGAGCGCACTTTTCCTGATGCTTTCCACGGTTTGTGCTGTTGCTTGAAATCTGCGGCAGGTGGCGCACTGCACGCCGCGGGGCTGGTGGCCGCCGCCACCGGCGCGTCACTGATGTGTGAGAATGCGTTCGCGAGGGTCGATCGCGGAGCCGGCCTGCCAGTGCTCACGCGGCTGCCTTACTTTCCGCAAGAGTCTGAGCAGTGGGTGCTGCGTCACCCCACCTCCCGGCGCCCTGCCCCTGCCCCATCACGCTGCAGCATTTGTTACATGAGGATCTGCATGTACTTTTATTGTCGTCAGTGGCAGGTGCCACCTTTGACACAGCCTCATACGACGCCTAAGAGTGGCTCCACTGCTCACACTCTAGTGCCTTTGCCGCTCATGTCCGCAGGGCGCTGTCAAAGTTCGACATGGTGGTGGTGGTGGATGCAAAACTGCCAGTTGCCAGTTTTGGCTACAGGTGGGTGGTCTGATCTGGCAACAGGCCCGGCAGTGGCATGCCAGGTGGCAGGCGTCAAGAAGGGATAAGAGGGCTAAAACCACATAGCTGAAGCTGCTGCTGGCCTTTGTAGAGGGCATCTGATGCACATGCCCCCTCCCACCTGCTGACCCCCCCCCCTGACCAAAGCGGACCCCCTCCCCCTCGCCCTGCCCATCCACCCCTATCTGTGCCTATCCTTCCCACCCACCTCCCTCCCCCGCCCCTTCCCCTGCCCCTGACCCCTGCGCAGGGACGGCCCCAGCCAGCTGCTGCCCGCCTCTATGGTCCAGCGTGACGCGGTGTGGGAGCTGGACATGCCGCCTGGGGCACCCCCCGGGACTGTGGCAGCTGCCCTGAAGCTGCTGGCCCGGCAGGTGGCCCCCGCACATGACATCATCCCCGGCCGCAATTGCGGCGGAGTGTTTGCCCCGCCTACCCCCTCCCGGCCCCCACTGCCGCCCCCAGGTAAGCCCAGGCAAGGGGAAGGGGGAGGCTGGGCTGAGAGGTGAGGTAGGGGTGCGGTGAGTTAGGATGTGCACAACGACCAGGCACGAGGCAAAATACCATGGCCAAGGGCATGCAAGGGTGGCTTGTGGAGCTCCCTCCCCTCCACACCTGACCCCCGCCCCCTGCTGGTCCTGGACCTCACTCTGACCTCTGTTGGCCAGCACTTGCTGCACTGCTGCCTTACCCTGACCTGCCTTGCCCCAAGGCCTGCTCCAGCCCCCTCCATACCTCAGCCCCAGCACTAGGCCCTGTCCTTCCCCCTGTCCTTGCGCTTGCCCCCTGCCACCTGGCCTCTGATGCTGTCCCCTGCCCCAACCCCGAATCTGACCCCTGCCCCTGCCCCCTGCCCCTGCCCCTGCCCCTGCCCCTGCTGCTGCCAGGCACACGGCTGAGCCCGCCCGTGCTGTGCACCGTGGTGGCGGCCCTGCAACCGCCTGACTGCATCCTGGTGGACGAGTCCCTGACCAGTGGGGTGGGCTACTGGGACCTGTCTAAGGTGTGGGGCAGGGCAGGGCAGTGGGGGTGGGCCAGGGGGGCTGGGGTGGGTCAGGGGGGCAGGGTTGGGCGGTTTGGTCAGGGGGGACAGGGTGGAGCTGGGGTTATCGCAGGGTGCAGGTTTGGAAAGGGGTGACAGGGGGAGCTGGGGCCCAGGAGGGCCAGGAGGAGAAGAAGGCGAGTTGCCTCTGAAGTGTTCAGGGTATGGGTGGATGAGATGGTGACTGGTAAATGGTGACTGGTGGATGGTGGATGGTGGATGGTAAATGGTGGCAGGGCAAGGGTAGGGAAGGTAGTTGGACAATCCAGGGATTGAGATGGTCAGCCATCCTGCACTGGGGCAGCTGGGGACAGTAGTAGCGCTGAAGAAAGCTTAGACTGTAACGTCTATGTCCTGTGTTGCTCGTATTTTGAGCCATTGCCTGTTTAGGCCCACCTCAGCTGCCTGGTCATGTCTTGGTCAGGCTAGGTGGGTTCTACTCAACATTGCCTGATCAGGCCTATGTCGCCTGGCTGCAGGGCTGCCCTACCTTCACGCACATGACCCTGACGGGTGGCGCCATTGGCAGTGGGCCACCCATGGCCCTGGGCGCAGCGCTGGCCTGCCCGGGGCGGCGTGTGATCAACCTGCAGGCTGACGGGTCCGCCATGTACTCCGTACAGGTTGGTCACAGTACTGACTGGGGCTGGGCCTGGGGAGTAGGAAGGTTGCGGGAGGTGGGGGCTGGGGCTGGGGTGGGGGCGGGTGCTGGGGTACGGTAACCTGTTTGGCGCATTTTGGGAACAATACACTCTTATGGTGACAGGTTAGGGTTAGGGTTTAGGATATAGGGCGCAGGCCCATACCATGCTACATCAGCAAGACGTGTGGATGCTCAGCCCTTGTGTGTTGGTGTGGCGCACTGTGGCGTGCCTGATCAGGCTCTATGGAGCCAGGCAAGGGAGATGTGTGACATCACTACCATCATCTGCGCCAACAGCAGCTACGCAATCCTCAAGGTACACCCCTGCCCCTGCCCCTGCCCCTGCCCCTGCCCCCGCCCCCGCCCCCGCCCCCGCCCCCGCCCCCGCCCCCGCCCCCGCCCCCGCCCCCGCCCCCGCCCCCGCCCCCGCCCCCGCCCCCGCCCCCGCCCCCGCCCCCGCCCCCGCCCCCGCCCCGCCCCCGCCCCCGCCCCCGCCCCTCGCCCCCGCCCCCGCCCCCGCCCCCGCCCCCGCCCCCGCCCCCGCCCCCGCCCCCGCCCCCGCCCCCGCCCCCGCCCCCGCCCCCGCCCCCGCCCCCGCCCCCGCCCCCGCCCCCGCCCCCGCCGCCGCCCCCGCCCCCGCCCCCGCCCCCGCCCCCGCCCCCGCCCCCGCCGCTGCCGCTGCCCCTGCCGCTGCAGCCTAAACGCTTGCTTGCAGGCTGCAGCTTTGCCAGGCCATGACATGACCCTCACATCCACATGTACAGAGCTTGTTCTTCCTTGCCCATGTCGTGCTGGTAGCTGTGCGGCTTCTAGAACTGTCTTCCGCGTCTTGCAGGTGGAATGCGCCCGGCAGCGGCTGCCGACTCCCGGTGCTGCGACCCGGTCGCTGACGGACCTCGGCCACCCCGCCATCGACTGGGTGGCGTTGGCGGCGGGAATGGGCGTGCCGGGGGTGCGAGTCACTACGGCTGGCGAGCTGGAGATAGCAATGCGCAAGTCCTTGGAGAGCAAGGGGCCGATGCTCATCCAAGCGATGCTGTAAACGAACGTAGAGCGCCACTTTGAGACATCGTGACCATCTGTCCGGCCAGGTTGTGTTCTAACAGTATCGTTGTTTTCGGCCTGTGTGCCGTCCTCGCATGATGCCTTACTCTGCTGAAGCGTTGGTGTGTGCAACGCACGTCAATAAGTAGTTGAAGATGGCAATGGCCGGTCAGGGTCAGCCTTGGCGCCAATAGTGATCTGACTTGTGCAGCCTGCTTGGAAGCCAGGTGACGTTTGTATTTTTATCTTTCTGAATATCAGGCATACCTGGTCGTCGTCACTGCGGATACAAATGTCAAAAGCCAGACCACCCCTGGTCACCCCGGCCATTGGCCATGCCAATCCGTGACAGGCCTGCCGCTCGCACCACGCCCTAGTGGAGGATAGCGAAGGCTATCGCGGTAACTCGCGCGCGCTAAAACTCGCGTTTTGGACTGAAGCCTTGTCCCAGTACACCGCCCGCCATTCCCGCGGACTGTGAACATGGTCGCTCGCTGCAGCCTGGGGCTCAACGGGGTGCCACCGTACGTGGGTCGCAGGTCGAAGCGCAAGATTCCCTGGGTTGGGTCGGGACCCCTCATGGCCCGGGCCCTTACTGACACCTGGCGCGAGACCTGCCTAACCCTCCCTCCAAGCAAGCAGAGCATCTCACTGAGGTGTCAGCAGCACCGTGCGTGGACTTTGTTTCCCTACCGTGCACTCTGCTGAAGCCTAGACCCCATCATTTTGGGGCTTCTGTCAAGACCTTAAACTTTTTGGCCAGTGGTCCTTTCCACGTGCTTACACCTTTGTAGGATAGCTGGGCGGGTCTTCATTGCGGGTTGTGCTCCAGGCATCCTCTATCACCTTGTGTGGTACAATTAAGGAACAAATGTGGCAGAGGGTGGATTTGGCATGGGCCGATCTCATCACAGGGGCGATTGGCGGCGTCCTTGAGCACAACCCGGATGGGTTAGACCCTGTGCCGCCGCTGGGCGCCTTCATCGCTGCATTTCTCGCACTGTACGCGAATCTCAAGCCGAAATTTGCGATGGGCCATCCTGGACCCCGACGTCGCGCTGCACTGGCACACCAAAAAGCGATACGTGCAAAGGTGGTAAGCAGCGGCAGTGGCAGTGGCGGGAACCTCCATTGTGACATGTAAGGCATATGACATGTAAGGCCAAGCACCTTCGCTGAAAACCAGCAGCAGCAACTGAGCCAGTATAGCACAAACCGAGCCGGTAGATAAACTGAGCCAATAGAGGAAGTGAGCCAATAGAGCCGAAAAAGTTAACAGTGCCATGCACCCGACTTGCACCGACTTGAGCGAAGCGTGTCGTGACTCAGTCTCGTGGTGTAATGAAACGGCTCGGTAGCATGGCGCACTGCGATGGCCTACTGCGAGGCTGCCTCTCTAGTGCGAACTTTGCTACGGACGCCACGGAGCGCCTCGCCACCCTGCACTAAAACGTGGGTCGCTGCTTGTTTGCGCTAGCTCAATTTTCGACCTGGTGGCGGGCGGTGTACTGGGACAAGGCTTCAGTGCAAAACGCGAGTTTTAGCGCGCGTGAGGTACCGCGATAGCCTTCGCTACCCTCCACTAGGGCGTGGTGCGAGCGGCAGGCCTGTCACGGATTGGCATGGCCAATGGCCGGGGTGACCCCCTGTCGGACACCACCCCCCTTGCCTATCCCGCCTCGAATGTTGACCGACGGGCGGGGCGGGGCGTGGCGTAGCGTGGCGGGGCGTTCTTTGTTACTTTGTTTGTCTAACCTGACATTCAGCACCAGTCAGGCAACCGGTCATTCCTTTTGCTCGCATATCAGAGGTACTCCGAACCTATTGTTCTGATCAGTCGCGAAGCAGAGGTCGCGAAGAGGTCCGATACTTCCCTACGTGATCACGCTGCTGGCTCCAAGCTGGACGCAGCAGGCGCTGTTCCACCTGCCCTGCTGGGGGCTTCTAGTCTGCAGGCCTGGTAGCGCTGCGCTTTTGGCCCTGTGGCCTGTGTCCCTAGTGGGCAGAGGTGGGCCCGACCCTTACATGTTTTCCAACACAAGTTTGGCAGTCACTGCCACAGACCCCCGCTCCTATGCTAAAGGTGTCTTGGCGTGATGCGCTTGACCTTGAAGCTATTGTAGGCACCAGCGCTGGCAGCCGCCGTATCAGTGTGACTGTGGGGCTTCTTTACGCATGCCCCGCTCGGTGTGGCGGCCTTGAGTAATGCAGCCTTGCGCGCCGTGATCGCGGATCGCTTTGCTTGCCCTTTGGGCTTGGTGACGCCTCCCGTGCCTGGGGTCAGGGAGCACACCACCGCATCACGCTTCATCTCATACCTCGAACCCCACTAGCCCTGTGGTGTGATGCAAAGCTACGGTGTGATGCAAGGCAAGCCCCATTGTCCGCCCCACCCTTGCTCTGTTTCATACAGGGCACACTGTTTGGCACAACATTGGCGGCCGCCACCACCGCTGCCACCACCACCACCGCGAGATATGAGCTATACAAAGACATACTTGAGCCCATGCCATACTTGAGGTGCAGGGTTACTGGTTTGCCAGATGTGTGGCCCGACACGCAGCATGCTTGTAGCATGAACCGCAGAATGGGTTGCATGATGGTATAAGAAGATGACGGCTTTACACCATCACAACACTGGGCCTCATGAGGCTGCTTGATCTACAACGGCGCCACCATTCAGCATGAAGTAATGCCACAATGACCCTCTGAATGACATTGGTAAGGAGCGTCCCGGGCTGTATCATATTATATGATATAGATAGGGCGCGGCTCCCCCCGCCTAATATTAGGTATTAGATTATATTAGTTCCGTTTTCATGCGTTATAATAGTTAATAGCCTGCTGTTTAAGAGACTTAGTTCCCTATTATGCTCTTAAAAACGCGGGACGCGGACCATTTTAGAAAAGTGCATAGCTGGTTCAAACTGGCTACCGTTGCAAGTCGCGTATGGTGCTACCACGCCCCGCCCTTCGCTCCAAAACAAAGTGTTGCTCCAGAAGTGCGGCTTCGCCGCACAGAATGTAGCCACAACGCACCAAAACGAAACTAAATTAGATAGTGGAAGCGCCCGGGGCGTTTTAGGCCCCCAAAAACACTCGGCCTCGGCGCTGGAGCGTAACAGCTCTCGACCTCAGCCAGCAGCCGCGTCGCTACGCTCCGCGGCTGCTGGCTTCGGTCTCGAGCTGTTACGCTCCAGCGCCTCGGCCTCGCGTTTTTAGGGCGCCTAAAACTACCGGCGCTTCCACTATCTACTACTTAGATCTAATCCGGCCGGTATTAGATCTAATATGCGTATTAGATGGCGATGTTTGATCATGGGCGCTGTGAGTGCAGCCGTGCGACCCTAGCGCACTGGTCGCAATTGCAAGCGCGTCACATTGTCACTTCCAGCCGGCAGGCCGGCAGCTGCATTGGCATCCAAGCGGCGATGGCCGCAATCAGAAAACAGAAGTACAATGGCAAGAACAGCGACACGTCTGTGGTGATGTTGAAAGTCCAGGCTCTCAAGTTCACCGCAACTTGGGACTTTTAGTTCGTGGAGGGCATCGTCAAAGCATTCTGCAAGCGATGCCCGCGTGCAGTGAACAATGAGGGCGCTAGCGAAAAAAATATCACTCAAACTGAGAGGCAGCACCCGCTGCGATGCACACTATATACGGCACTCGTTGGCAAGTGGCGCATCGATGAGGAAAACTTTAACTACTTTAACAACTTTATGTTACAGCGGACGCCGCGATCTCTGGGACCTCACAGCCCTATAGTAACGGTACGACAGCTGCGGCAGAGCGCAACTGGTCAGCATTGGGCCTGACTTACGAAAATAATCACTGCTACCCACCCATCGCACAGCATTGCCTTCAGATGCACGTGCAATGTCAACAACCGTTGTTTCGGGGTTGAGCAAGCCTCACAGGCGAAAGACACAGCTTGGCGCAAATGAACAATCTACTGAGACCCCCGCGATTTGAACCCCGGTGGGAACCTGCTTTTGCCGTCTAATATTAGGTGCGTATTAGACGCGTATTATATTAGGTCGTCTAATATAGATCTAATATAGATTGACGCACCCTAGATATAGGGCGCGTTTCCAATGCACGGAGAGAAAGAGAAAAGAGATCGGAGAGAGAAAGAGAAAAAGAGAGAAAGAGAAAGAGAAAAAGAGATCGCCGCCAGCCCATGTCCCTCTAACTGCCGCCAACGGTCCGGATCTCTTTTCTCCCGTTTCCAATGCGCGGAGATAGAGACGAATAACTCTCCTAGAGTGAGCTCCATTTCATCTCTTTTTCTCCGCTAGGGTCCTCCAGGCCGACCCCCCCAGGAGAAAAAGAGATGTGACCGAGAGATGTGACCTTTTGCACCGGAGCCGCAGCGAGAGCTGGGTTAGGCTGGGCTGTTTCTCCAGGGCATCGCTGTTTGACGTCCCGTTGCCAATGTCCCGTTGCCGCTTCTGCGTCGCCACCTAAGCCGCAGGAGCTGATGAAGAGGACAAATGCCCAGGAGATGGTCCTCGTCCGTATTGTTGCTGAGGGCGCATCAGCTGTCTAACGAGCACCGCAATTTCAACGCGGAGCAGTGCCATAGAGAGTTGTAGCCCCCCGGAGCATACTTAGCTAGTCCCGCTAGTGCGGAGAGTGCTTGACTAGTTAGCCTGATAAGCCCCGCAGCCTGACTTGCACAACTGCACTGACTTGCACGACTGACTTGCACGGCGCACTTTGTGCACTTGCGCCTGCGATGCTTGACCCCATCATACCTGCCACCATCCCAGCTAACGGGACAATTGCGTCCTTGTTCCCATACCATATGAAAAGATCGCCCCCAGAGCTACAGCCAACCCCCAAAGCTACAGCCGACCAGCCATGGCATGCTCCAAGCACATTTACATCATAGTGAAACACCAGCCGAGCACTGTAGCTCGTGTGTAGATCAATGAAGCACTGTAGCTCGTGTGTAGATCAATGAAGGCGTAGGCGGCGGCTGGAAAGTGGCCTCCATGCATCTCTTCTCTCTTTTCTCCGTCCATTGGAAACGCGTTTGAATTCATGCACATGGGCGATCTCTTTTCTCTTTTCTCCGTCCATTGGAAACGCGCCCATAGACTATGTATCATGATAATATCATTATATTTCATTGTAAGCCCTGTTTCTGCAGCGCAAGACGCCTGTGGGGACCCTATGTCCCTCGCGCACTGGTCGTAACCGTGCGCGCTGAGGTTCGGGTGGCAGTTAGGCGGCAGTTGGCGGGCAGTACTGGGTTCTGGCGGGCAGTGTATCGTGCACCGGCGTCATGGCTGACGCCGATGAGCCAGAGCAGATGTTTAACCGTGTTATGCTGCCATCAAGCGAGGTGCTCCGCAGATGTCAAAAGAGCAAGCACGCTGGCGATTGGTTGTTCCAGTGCAACAGTAAAGGCCATGTAGTTGCTGTGTGCAAGCGCTGCCCGAAAATTCTCAGCGTGGGCAACATGAGCCAAACGGTGGGCCAACACAAGTGCAAAGGTGGCACCGTTGGCGTCGTCAAGCGCACTATGGAACCGACATTTGGTCCCATCCCACCTGAGGAGCGAGGTACAACCCAGCCTCCCGATGTGCAACGCGCCATACGCCGTCGTCTGGGCTTAGCCCTCGTATCTGGGCAGGTCCCGTTTGCTTTCGTGAACAATGTCCACCTCCAGTCCATATTCCAACTTGTGGGCGTGGATGTGCTCAAGGAGAAGCACTATCGAACTGAGGTGTTGGACGAGCTGTACAAGGAGGTGAAGCAAGCTACTATGAAGGAGCTCCGTGAGCTTGTGGAGGTTAGTGTATGCTCCACCCTTCCCATCCCTCCCTGACCACCACACCACCACCTCCCAGGCCATATACCCATCTTCCTCTCTATGCCCCTGGCAGTGCATATGTTGTGCATGTTGACGAGGTAACCCCCTGATACACCATCTTGTGTAGGAGGGCTTTATGATCGTGTCTGACGGCTGGAAAAGCAAGTTTGCGGGCTGTGGCACACCCCTCGTCAACTTCCTTGTGCTGAAACCTGATGGCGGTGTGCTGTTCCTGATGGTGGTGGACGTGTCTAGCAAGCGCAAGGACGCTGAGGCCATCATGGACCTGCACCTGGAAGTGGTAGAGGAGCTACGCAAAGAGCTGGCTGTGGAGAAGGTCACATGCCTTGGCTTCATCATGGACAACACCGCCCCAAACCTGAAGGCCATGCGCATGCTGCAGCAGCACACTCCTACCGTCATCGCCATTGGCTGCTCTGCTCACGCCTTAAACCTCTTGTGCAAGATACTGTCCAAGCACGACAAGCTACAAGCTTTGCAGCAGGTGATGTAGCCTGCCTGCCTGCCAATGTCTTTGAGAAGTTGACCAGTGAGTTGGTTACATGGCAGCAAAGCATCAATTGTGATGGGCAAGGGTAGGAATGTCAACCATGTGGTAAGTGCCAACCATGTGGTGTGCATTGCAGTGGGTTGGTGGAAGAGTTTGGCGCTGGTGATCGAGCTCATGACGCCCATCAGCGATGCTATCCACAGGCTTGAGGCTGACGCCCCCTACCTGAGCCAGGTGTGTGCATGCATGCATATGTGGCCATTTCACACTAGCATGTCTTGTGAGCATGGTGTTGTTGCAACTTCAGGTTCTGCTGATCTGGATGGGCTTGGAGTCCCACGCCAAGCAATGGGCGGTGAAGGTGGTGGAGGAGGGTTGTCCAAGACTGGCTATGGGAGTGGTGGCTGCATTCCAGAGACGCGCTGAGAAACACTACTCCCCGGTTTACTCTGCAGCCTTTGTGTTGGACCCAGCCAACTACAAGAGCCTTGCACCTGGCACCCACCCAAGGCCACCCCTCCACATCTTGACGGGCCCACAGCTGCAGGACGTTACAGCCACGGTGGCGCGCCTAAGCGGTTGTGACGAGGAGGATGTGGAGTGGGAGCTGAAGAAGCTGAAGCTGGCTCAATGGCCCGATGCTATGGCGTCAGATGTGAAGAGCATTGTCGCTCAAACCCGCACAGACGAGGATGGCCGCACAGTGGCGGCATGCATCAGCATGCGCCGCAACCTGTGGAGCTTTGAGGCGAGAACGTTTGTCCCCTTCTGTTCCGAGGCTGCTGGACGCCTCCTATCCATGCATGTCACCACGGCTGCAGCAGAGCGAAACTGGTCGTCATGGGGCAACACCTACGATGCTGGACGGGCTCAGCTTGGCATTGAGTCGGCGGAGAAGATGGTTTACATTAAGGCCAACATCCCCACGTCAAGGTCTCCAGGGCCATCCCTGCTGCTGGCAGAAGGCTTGTAGTAGGGTGTGACGGCAGTAGGATGGCCATGTGTGTCTTGCTGCCGCTAGCGTGGGTGTGAGCAGCAGGCTGGCCATGTGTGGCACTGGGCCTAGCAGCCGCCCAGGACTCTTAGCATGCCATGTGTGGGTGTGAGCAGCAGGCTGGCCATGTGTGGCACTGGGCCTAGCAGCCGCCCAGGACTCTTAGCATGCCATGTGTGGGTGTGAGCAGCAGGCTGGCCATGTGTGGCACTGGGCCTAGCAGCCGCCCAGGACTCTTAGCATGCCATGTGTGGGTGTGAGCAGCAGGCTGGCCATGTGTGGCACTGGGCCTAGCAGCCGCCCAGGACTCTTAGCATGCCATGTGTGGGTGTGAGCAGCAGGCTGGCCATGTGTGGCACTGGGCCTAGCAGCCGCCCAGGACTCTTAGCATGCCGTGTGTGGGTGTGAGCAGCAGGCTGGCCGTAGCAGTAATGTGGCTGTAATGTCTCAGGTTGCAGCGCCTTGCCACTCCCATTGAGAGCGAATGCAGCCCGTTCATGGAGCCTATTCGTGAGTTGCGACCTGTTGCTACGAGCGGGTTGCATCCTGCGAAAACCTTGAGATTCTGCGGTTACCAAGAGTCGAACTAGGGTCGCCAAGGTGACTTGGGATGTATCATAACTGTATCATGATAATCATGATATGCCTAATAGTCCATATACGCGTATCATGAGATATCATGATACATGCCGCTCCCTAGACATTGGCATTTGACACTTTTGCCACAGTGCCATCGACACTTTCATTGACATTGACATTCACATTCACATTCAGCCAGCATAGCGGGCCACCCACCTGTCAATGTCTTGGTGCCCATCAGTTTGGAGCTTCGCACGCCCTTGTCCTTGCCCTTGATCTTCGTGCCCTGCCACAATTCTGGATGCGATGCCAAGGCGCTGCCCAGCTGTCGCGCTGGTGAGCTGCACCTCACTGCGCAAGAGTCGCTTAAAACTGTCAAAGACTAGTATCAGGGGTGCGGCCAATGGGGGGTTGACCACATGGCATTATCAGAATTGGGAGGGTCTGATCAAAAGCCATTGCTGAACATCCGTGACACGGCAAGCAAGGAATGCAAGCAAAACGAAAGGGCCTCTGTGCCTCTGCTTACGACATGCTACCCATCAGCTCGGCTGTGTAAGCTGCAACATTGCACAATAAAATGATAGCTCTTGCACCTCTAGCTGTGCTTCAAGCTCGGCCTGTTGGCGCAACGACCTGCTGTCATCACAAACTTAAAATCATGGCGTGTGACCAACTTGACATCACCCAGCGTAAACCCGTTCTCTCACCCTCGCACCTGCCCTCACCCCGCATTCGGTTCGTGTCGCACAACCTCGCACCATGGCGCGCCTGATGCTGGTATCGGACCTGGATCACACAATGGTGCGAGCTTCAGAGCCATGCGTTTGTCCGCTGCGGGAGCTGCACTTGCCCCTCGGGCCCCGCGCCTCATCCCCAAAGCCCACACTATCCGGCCGCAGGTCCAGAACGAAGATCCCAGTCACCACCGTCTCATCGCATTCAACCATGCCTGGGTCACGAGGTGTGCAGGGCGGGACTCGCTGCTGGTATTCTCCACGGGCCGCTCGCCCGCGTTGTTCCAGCAGCTGTGGCAGGAAGCTCCGCTGTTGACGCCCGGTAAGGCGGCGGGCGAGACCCAGCCCCTGCTGCCCAACACCTGGCAGTCCTGCGCACCTGCACCTGTTCTCCTCGACACCAGCTGGCCCCTACTACGCAGCTGCAGCCCTGCTTTCTCCACTTGATGCCCTGGCCCCAGCTCCCTGCCCCCTTGCCCCTGCCCCCTGCCTCGCCACTACCAACTCCCCCTCCCCACCCCTTCAGCGATGTCATGGTCACACTTTATGTCATGGTCACACCGCATGCCAGGGGCCACCACATGGGTGGCTATGCATGGTCGGCGGCTTGTGCAAGCTCCAGCATGATCGTGTCATTCCGCCACAGCCCCTCAGTGCCAATGGGCCCACACCCAGCCTGCTTGGCTCATACTCCCCCAGCATCGTGCCCCACAGGGCACCAGGCTGTGAATGGCCCGCATGGCTAAGGGCACGATGGGCAAGGGCACCTGCTTCAGCCACCACAGGCACCCAGAGCTCAGGAGCAGCTACAACACAACCAGCAGGAACCCAGCGGTGCAGCAGCATGCAGCCACCAGGGCACAGGGGACCTCAGCTACACTACAAGGCGCCCAGGGGCAGCAAGGGGCTGGGAGGGGCAGGCAGAGGCTGGGAGGGGCAGGCAGCGGTGGGAGAGGGGCGGGGAAGGGCGAGCAGGGGCGGGGAAGGGCAAGCAGGGGCTTCCATGGTCCAGCAGTGGCCTCCGGGTTGTGACGGAGCAGCCATAGAGCTGAAGCTGATGGACGGCCTGCTGCACTGCACTGCCTGATTCACACAGCAGGGAGGGTGGCTGCGGTTGGGCTCAACCCCAGACCCTCAACAGGGTGGCCCACAGCGGGTGGCTTACCCAGCTGCCCTGCTCAGCCAACTCAGTGCGCACCCGGTGCCATGCAACCATGCTACATTCAAGCATCACACATTGAATGTGTGGCAATCAGCCTAACGGCTGACGGTTGAAGCAGAACAAGCCACCATCCACGAATGTGTGGCAGTCTGCAGGAGGAGGGAGGTACGGGCCACTGCTGTCCCTGCCTGGGCCTGCCTCGTGCTGCCTGCTCTGCAGATGTGCTGATTTGCTCTGTCGGCACCGAGATCTGCTACAACACCAGCTGCATTGCTCTGTCACCTCTGCTGCCTGGAGGCAAGGCCAAGAAGATCGAGGCTGGCGGGCAAGGTGAGAGCGCCAGGCCACCCTGAGCATGCCTGTGCCGTTTTCATCATTTCTTTGTTAGTAGCCTTTTAATTGCCTGTCAGTTTCCCGGACTTTCCAGGTCAATTGCCTGACAGTTGCCTGTCGGTCGCCTGTCAGTTGCCTGTTGGGTGCATGTCAGCTGCCTGTAGGGTGCATGTCAGTTGCATGTCAGTTGCATGTCAGTTGCCTGTCAGATGCCTGTTTGGTACGTGTGCCTGTGCCCGACTTGACCCCTCCCAGGCCGGGTTAGGGTTAGGGTTGATCACCCTAACCCTAACTCTAACCCTTGACCCCTCCCAGGCCAGTAGCTGCGCTTGCCACCCTGACAGCCAGGTCACAGACGCTGCAGTGGCCTCTCCACCCGTGTGGCCCATGGCCTCTGCCTGTGTGGTGGTGCAGGTGTCTCAGCTCCGGTGTTTGTCCCAGAGCCGGGCTGGGAGCAGGAGCTGGACCAGGGCTGGGACAGGGCCAAGGTGGAGGCGCTGGTGGCCGCCAGCTGCCCACAGATGATACGCCAGGCAGGTGGATGGGCGTCACTCACCGCTGCGTCATTCTCACCCCTCTTCGCCAACCGCCTGCCTGCCGGCCCACAAGTCAGCCCCCTGCCTGCCAGCCAGCCCCCTACCTGCCGACCAGCCCCCTGCCTGCCGGCCAGCCCAACTGGTCCTATCTAGAATCCAATCTGGGTACAATCTGGGATGGCTGCCCTGCCCTGCCAGGCTTGTAGTTTGGTGCACGGAGGGCAGTGCAGGGTTTGAGGCAGGTGGTATGCAGGGTTCGACCCCCGTACGGGGCCCGTACTTTTGACCCAATTTGGCGAGGGCCCCCGTAACTGGGCCGAAGGCCCAGGACGGGGGCCCGTGATTTTCAAAATTTTGGTTACGGGGGGGAGTTCACGGGCTATCTACGGCGCCTGTTATTCTTAGTTGCGCCCGTACATTTCTGCCATATCTCAAACCTAACTCACGGCTGCGTTATCGACAATGGGAAAGCCAGGCAAGAGAGTAAGGTGCATCTGGAGCCATCGTCCTTTATCTACCACACCTATTTTTTTTGCGCTGTCAAAGTGGTGGGGGCCACATCTGAGCACATCACAGCTGTCATACTGGGTGTGATTGACACCCTCAGCCTTGATGTTGGCAAGCTTGTGGCTTTCTGCTCTGATGATGCCAGCCCCTTCATGGGGGCTCACAATGGGGTCATTGCCAAACTACAGCAACAACATGTCAGCTACATGGTTGGTGTGCATTGTGTTGCACACCGCACAGCACTGGGTGTGGGGGATGCATTTCGTGTGAGCCCCCTGATGCAGCAGCTTGATAGTGCCTTGAGGGGGGTACATAGTTTGTTTGACAAATCTCCCAAGTGGCAGGGCAGGTGGGAAGCTTTTGCCAAGCCATTGGGTGTCACGCTGCTGTAGTTCCCCATCTTCAATCGCACTAGGTGGTTTAGCAGGGCGCAATGTGTCAGTGTGCTTGTAGCCAACTACCACACTCTCCTCCGCTTCCTCAATCTACACCCTGAGTGGGCAGTGGGCAGGAGCTTGTTGATCAGGCTGCAGAAGTTCCGCACCCTTGCTGGTGTGCATTTGTTGCATGACATGATGCAACCACTTGAGCAGTTAAGCAAGCTGTTCCAGAGTGATGCTCTAGAGCCCCACATGCTTGCCTCTCATGTGGCTATTGCCAAGGCAACCCTAGAGCAGCTTTTCATCAGGTCTTCGTTGACAGCATGCACCAGCTTTGTTCGCATGAGGAGGACTCTCTCTAGCGCTGGTGCATGGGCTGTCAATGGTGTTTCTGTGTCATTTAGAGTAGGGGGCGTCAAGTTGTCAAGCATGCAGTCATCCTTTAGGTCATTGGCACAAGCTGTCCTTGGTGAGCTAGATCAGCGCTTTCCCTCCAGCATCCTTAACAGTTTTGCAATCTTTGTGCCACGCTCCTATGTTGGCATGGTTGCCGCTGAGTTGGTTGCTTATGGCCAGCAAGAGCTGCAAGAGCTAGTCAAGCACTTCTGCAATGCAAGTCAGAGGCAGCAGTTGTTTAGGGTGGAGGGGACTGCTGGTGTGGCTCGCTTGGTCCAGCTGCTCACTTTCTTCAAGCGTGAGATGTGGAGGGTTGTCCAGGCCAATCGTAGTGTCACATTGCAAGCAGCATGGGTGCAGCTGATGGAGCTGGGGTATGTGCACTTCCCATTGATGATGCAGTTATCCCAGGTGATGCTCCTCGTGCCATTGCAAACTGCAGTGGTTGAGAGAGGCTTTAGCATCCACCGCATCATCAAGCACCGGCTCACAAACCGGTTGAAGCTGGCCACTGTTGACTCTCTCATGCGCATCAGGCTCATTGGGCCCAGCAAGCACAGCTACCAAAAGGAAGAGGTTTTGATTGCACATGCAGCGAGTGCTATGGATGAGATCTTGAAGTTGAAGGCAGCGGGGAAGCCTGAAAGCATCCTAGCAACTCTATTT
Organism: Haematococcus lacustris; assembly: GCA_030144725.1. Classification (NCBI taxonomy): domain Eukaryota; kingdom Viridiplantae; phylum Chlorophyta; class Chlorophyceae; order Chlamydomonadales; family Haematococcaceae; genus Haematococcus; species Haematococcus lacustris. Next base: position 11,680,034 of record JASKMD010000003.1, read on the forward strand.
GAAGCGGCACTACCACTTGAAGTTGAGCAGCCTAATGTGCCACTAGATCTAGAAGGAGATATGAAAGAGGTAGAATCTCTATGGGGAGAAGAGAGCGAGCAAGAAGAGTGCGAGCATGAGTCAAGTGATGAAGTGGATGAGGACTTGTTTGGCACGGAGGCATGTGGTGTCCCAGAGGACACCTTTGAAGCCTCCTTGTTAGCTGCTGTAAGCTAACATGCCTCTTCCAAGGCGGCCGCAGGCCGGCGAAAATTTTTGGGGTATGAACAGTGTATAGGGTCCCCGTAGTTTACCCTGACATCAGTTACGGGCGCCCTTAGACCAGGTATCACCAACTGTCGAACCCTGGTCCCCTGCCTGCCAGCCCCCTGCCTGCCAGCCAGCCCAACTGGTCCTATCTGGAATCCAGTCTGGGTCCAATCTGGGATTGCTGCCCTGCCCTGCCAGGCTTGCAGTTCGGTGCACAGAGGGCAGTGCAGGGTTTGAGGCCGGTGGTGTGTTCAGGACTTGAACCCTGGGTTGGGGCCGCTTGTATACAGGGTGGATATTCAAAAAAACACTTAGACCCTATGCAGGTTTATTTCATGGTCGGGATTTGAATCCTGGTCTGCGGGAGTGCGTGTGGGTTCATCCTGTGATGTGAGGAGGCTCGGGACCCGGGTTCAAATCCTGACCACCCTGTCTGAAAAGGTTTCTCCCCTGCCCCTGGCTGCAGGCAGCTAGTGAGCAGCGACCTCACAAGCTGAGCTGGGTGGTGGCTGAGGGGGTGGGGCCTGAGGAGGGGGAGCGCCTGGTGGCAAAGCTGCAGGCAGGGCTGGACGCACACGGCCTTACAGCCAAGATCATCTTTAGCGGTGGGTCTGGGTCCAGGGGGAGAGGGGGCCTGCTGCTCTGTGGGCCGGGTGGAGGGGAGAAGGGGGCTGCTGCTGTGTGGGCTGGTTGGGGGGGGGGAGGGGGGCTGCTGCTGTGTGGGTCGGGTGGAGAAGGAGAAGGAGGGATAGGAAGCCTGTGCAACAGATACAATAAAGATGATCTAGATTAAGTGTGACCATGAGAGTGAGTGTGGGTGTGAATGTGATGGATGTGTACAGCTTGTATTGTTGATGATGTCCTGCCACTGTGTGTTGTTGGGCTGTGCAGGGGGGCGGGACGTGGACGTGATCAGCGCACAGGCCGGCAAGGGCCAGGCGCTGGCTTTCCTCATGAAGCGCTTGGCAGCTGCGGGCTGCAAGCCACCTCATGTGCAGGTCAGGCTGCCCTGCAGCTTACACAAGGCGCTGAGGGAAGGTGAAAAGCATGTGAAAATAAGAAATGGAACAATGAAAAATGCAGGGCAAATGGTGGAAGCGTAAAAGGAGGGCGGGACGGAAGGCAGCTCCTCCCTGCTCCTCCACCGCCCCCTCCGCTGTGATTAACTGACTGCTTGTTCGACTTTGACGCTGGTTTAGTTCTCCACATTGATTCTCAAACACACATTTAGCTGAGCACACGCGCATGCAATGTTTTCCCAACACCATAGGGAGGATTCAGCCCTTCTGCCCACTCTCACTCCCTTCAGCTCCTTGTTGGCTTGATTAGGGGTCCGTCTCACCTTGACCATCCCACCTGACCTTGACTTGACTGGGCTGCCCCTGGGGCACGCTTTGCCTCAGCCTGGGCTGACTGACCAGACCCAGCCTGGTGCTCATCACGTGACAGGACTCCACAGGCAGCAAACAAAGGAACGGATCATACCTGCCCAGGCCCATCCTTGCCTATCCAGGCCTGACCTGGCATCTGCCCACCTGCCTGCCGCCCAGGTGAATGGCGACTCTGGCAACGACATCGACCTGTTCAAGGTGCCCGGGGTGGTGGGCTGTGTGGTGTCCAATGCGCACTCGGAGCTGCGCCAGTTTGCCCAGCAGGCTGACAAGGAAGCAGGACCGGGTGGGGCCACCCACATCTTCCAGGTGGGGGGAGAGGGGAGAGGGTGAAGGGGGAGGAGGGTATGGGGACGTGGACAAGGCCAGGGCGAGTGTGGGAGGAGGGAGGGGGAGGACGAGGGGAGGATAAGCAGTACATCCAGCCTTACACCTGCACAAGTCATACACCTGAAGCTGCTGTGTGCCGCATGCAGGCCACCCAGCCCTGTTCAGGCAGAGCAAGGGCAGGGGCGAGGGTGGGGGGAGGAAGGGAGGGTAAGCCGTACTGTCATGTGCTGCCCTGTGCAGGCCACCCAGCCCTGTTCAGGCGGCATCTTAGAGGCCTTGCAGCACTTCAGCCTGCTGCCCCCTGCGCTGCCCGGCAGCAGCTATGGCGGGAGTGCAGCCGCAGCCAGCAGTGACACGGGGGGTCAACAACTGGCTGGTGAGCTTGCTTGAGCCCCTCACGCCTTCCTCCCTGCCCCCCTTCTCCTCTCCCTGCCTTCGCACTCCTCCATTCTATCCGGCTATACCCCTAGGCTAGCTGATGGTGCAAAGTCACTGTCCAGCTTCACGGGCAGGCTGGCTGCTGACCTGGAAGCAGATGCGCACAGCGTGTAGACGATGAAGATTGCCGGCAGGCTTGCAGACTGCCTTGCTGGCTGCTGACCTGCTGGCCTCCTGGCCTGCCTGCCTTGCCCTTGCCCTGCCCAGTCCTAGTGTTGTGCCCCGCTAGGCTGTAGGATGGGGTTGGATCAGCCTTGTTAGATGCCAGAGTGCACCAGGGGAGAGCTGCAGCACCCACAGGGGCCACATTGGGCCACACACCTTACCATAGACTTGGTCTTGATGACGATGGTGGGTTTACACCATTGTCTATAATACAGCTCATATGTTTACAGCTCATATCTTACCATGCCCTCCACCGTTATTGCGCTAATATGGTACCTCGGCCATACCTTGGTGCCACAAGCTGGGGATGTGTGATGCCCTGCCCTGCCCTGCCCTGCCCTGGCCTGCCTGGATCACTCCCCTCCTGCTGCCATGTGGTTGGCTGAGAGGTGGTGGCCCTCCTCCACCTGTGCAGGGGATACAGCGGGGCAGCAGCTGCACAGCGGCGTGACCCAGCAGACCTCTGCAACTGCACCTGACACAGAGACAGCAGGGGCAGGGGCTGGGGCAGGGGCAGGGGCAGGGGCAGGGGCTGGGGTTGGGCCTGAAGCCGACCCTGTTCGCACTGCTGAGCTGGGCATCCTGTTGAGCCTGCTGCCCCCTAGCGAGGCCCAGGCTTTGGCAGCGGAGGAGGATTTGAACCCCGGCACACCCCACCCCCTGGTGCAAACACTGGTGGCGTCACGGGAGGAGGGCGGGGAGGGAGGGCAGGCAGGGGAGGGGGCTGGAGAGGGCCAGGGCCACCTGATGGCGGGCACTCCACCGAGCGCCCTGGGGCTGCTGCCCTCCCAGGACCAGGTCCTCGCCCAGATGCAGGTGCAGGAGCAGCAGGCAGGGGCAGCCGGCCTGGACCGTGTGCGGCTCCAGGGTGCGAGGGAGGTGTGCTGGCGCCTGGGTTGCGGCCTGGCAGAGGCCTTAGCTCACCAGCTGCATGTGCACGCCTTGGTGGCAGGGGCGGGGGGCAGCGCAGGCCTAGCCCCTTCCCCTCCCCCTCCCCCTCCCTCGGCCCTGGAGTTGCGACGCCACCCACAGCTGCGCCTGCTGCTGAGTGGGGACTGCCTGGTGGAATCCAGTGCAGCCGGGGCGGGTCCAGAGGGGCGGGGGGCGGCAGAGCCAGCAGGCCAGGGGGCGGTGCAGGTGGCACAGTCTGAGTCCAAGGGAAAGGACGAGGTAGTGATAGGGCCAGGGGCAGCGGCAGGGCAGCAGGAGGAGGAGGAGGAGGAGGTGGCGGAGCTGTTGTCAGACCTTGCGCCGCGTAGCGTGGCCAAAGAGGCAGCGCAGGCAGAGGGCAGCAGCCTCGGTCACGCCTGGGTCGACCGGTTGGAGGTAGTAGAGGCGGGGGCTGGGAAGGAGGGCGAGGGGGCCCGGGCGGTCGGCAGTAGTGGCAGCGTCTGGGAGGCTGACTTTGTAGTGGCCTGGCTGCAGCCGGCCTGCCCCAAGGGGATGAGGGCCGAGCAGGCATACCAGGTGCACGCCCTGTTGGTGCAGCCCGAAGAGGAGGCAGTGCCGCACGGTTTTCTGGTTACCAGCCTGCAGCTGTGCGGGCCTCTAGAGCAAGCGTCGCAGTGCAGGCCGCAGCTGCCTGGGCTGTGAGGTGGACGGCGGTGGGAAGCAGCGACTCGGGGTACAGCAGTACGTTGCAGGAGGGCAAGAAGCGAGACTGTACCTTGGCTAGTGTGGACAGTGTTTTGTGCGTGGCGTCGTGTCTTGGTCGCTTCGGTTGGTGCGAGCTCATGTTGACAATGTTGGTTGTACGCTTGCGTGCGGTGGCTTGGGAGCATGCTTCGGTGCATTCTACGTCACCGCAGTCTTGACTGCACCGCTTCCGGAGGTGGCCGTGCCGCCAACCTGACAGTAAGGAAGACAGTAACCTGTTTGTGAGAGATGGCGATAGCATGCCAATGAATGGAGCATGCAATAGGTAGCAAAAGCGATGACATTGGCATGGGCTGCAAGGGATGTCAGTATCGTTAGACATGCGCTCGAGCCATCGCCTGCCGGAAGCTGTGCCGCATTTGTTGTGATACAAAGCAATTCATGATATGGACCTTTTCGCCGGCCTATTTGCATCGGATGCTCCTGCAAACGCAAGCGCCCTCTTCTCCAACAACAGTAGCTTTCGGGCGTCCGCACAACCCCGCACAGTAGATGCAGCCCCGCCCGTCGCCGTCCCTTCCCGCAAGCGCCGCGCAGCCAGCGACGTCGAGCAGCCGCCAGCGAGCAGTGAACCCAGCAGAGCAAAAGCGGAGCAGACTGGCAGGGGGCCAGAAGCAGGTGCTGCAGCTGTAACTGCAATCAAAGCAAATAAAGGTAGCAAAAAGGTGAAGGCAGCGACTGAGACACTACAGCCTGAAGTGGATAAGTCACCAGCTCTCCTACAGAAGTCAAAAAAGCCACACAACTTGAACGGCAACAGCAAAGTACATACAGTAACCGCACCACATGGCAAGGAAGGACCTGTTTCAGGTTCTCCAGCCCACACAGCCCACATATCACATATCTCTCAACAGCAGCAGCAGCAGCAGCAGCCGCCAAACACAGCATTGGAAGGAGCAGATAGAGCGGTCCAGGCCAAGAGGGGCGCAAACAGCAAGCCTGCCGACTACTCTGATGACGAGGAGCCAGCACAACCAGCGGCGGCAGCCAAACCCAAGGTGAGGCAGTGTGTAGAGCTAAGCTTTTACTGTAATGTACAGAACATCTACGCGTCATGACACATTATCTTTGAATGCATTTGAGGTGACTGAAGTTTGTTTTGTGGCGGCCCCTCCCGATGCCTCCCTCCCTCCCTCCCTGCCTCTGCAGACCACAGTGCACAGAGGCTGCCCTTAACCCCCAGCACACAACCCCCACAGTTGCCTAAAGACTGGCCAACAACCCCTAAGCACTCTTGGGCTGGAACAATTGGCACACAGAGAAGGACACATAGGGGCGGCATACTGTGCGTCACTTCTGCTGCTGCTGCTGCTGCTGCTGCTCCTGCTCCTGCTCCTGCTCCTGCTCCTGCTCCTGCTCCTGCTCCTGCTCCTGCTCCTGCTCCTGCTCCTGCTCCTGCTCCTGCTCCTGCTCCTGCTCCTGCTCCTGCTCCTGCTCCTGCTCCTGCTCCTGCTCCTGCTCCTGGCGCCTTGCATCATGCGGTACCACATGAAACGGAGCAGGGGCAGGGCCAGGGGCAGGGCCAGGGGCAGGACCAGGGGCAGGGCCAGGGGCAGCGGTAGGGTCAGCGGTAGGTTGCGCCTTTTCGACTTCCCTCCTGCTGCCTCCCACCCACCCTCACCTTCCTGGTTTCTGGTTCCTATCTGTCAATGCTGTTGAGGAGGTTGGTGCCACTTCTGATGTTGCTGCCACTTCTGATGTTGCTGCTGGCACACTGCAGCTGGATCCCGCAGAGCAGGAGGAGCGCCTGAGCCGTACCCTGTTTGTGGGCAACGTGCCGGCAGACACGCCCCCCAAGCTGCTCAAGGCGCTGTTTGCAAGGTACGCCAGCTCATCCAGTGAAGCCCCGCACTGCCTGGCCGCCCTCCCTTCCTTCACCTTGTGATGATACCCGACTGCCACCCTCCCCTTCCCTGCCCCTCCTGGATCCCTCAGACCTCCTCCCCTTTTTAACCCTAACCCTAACCCTAACCCTAACCTCCTCCCCTTCCTAAAGTGTTTTCTAGCCCCCTGCTTGCCTCCCCTGGCTGCCTCCCCTTCCACCCTCTGTCCTCCCTAGCTTAGTCTCTTTCCCGTAGCCATCTTTGTTTTACCCCCCAGCCTGCCTCCCCTGCATACCTCCACTGCCTTTCCCTGTCCTCCCTGGCTCCGTCCTCCCTCCTGTCTTCCCTCCTGCCCTCCTCCTGCCCTCCTGGCCTGCGCTGCTGAACCTGGCTGCCTGCATGCCTCAGGTTTGGCACCGTGGCGTCAGCCCGCCTGCGCTGCGTGCCGCTGGTCAGGGACGCCAAGATGCCCCGCAAGGGTGCCATCATCACAGGCAAGGTCAGCAAGGACCTGCCGCCCTCAGCAGCAGCAGCAGCAGCAGCAGCAGCAGCCCTTGACAAGCCCTGGGGATCACACACTCCATCACACCCCTGAACCCTGAACCCCCATGCACCCCCCCCTGACCCCCCTAGCCCCTCCCCATGAATCGCTCCAGGAACCCTCCCAGCTGGCACCCCTGACTGGAACCTCACCGCCAACTCCCTGTGACCCCTGACCCCTGACCAGCTGGCCTCCCTAGCTGGCAGCTCACAGCCCAGACCCAGCCCCCCTGCATCACCCGCAAGGCCAGGGCAGGCAGCCACTTCCTTGTCCTGCTTTGCTCCTGACACCCACTCCTTGCTTGTTAACAGGACTGGCCCCAGCCCCAGCCCCCATGCAACTCCCGCTGCTCACTCCTTCTCACCCATCGCTCCACACAGCTGTACCCCCTCGAGCATGCCCTCCTTGTGAGATGGTCCGCCCCATCGGCCCTGCTGCCCCTTGCTGCCTGCTTCTCCAGGTGGATGCTGCGCGCGCCCCTGCTGTGGCCTATGTCATGTTCCAGGAGGCGAGCAGCATGGAGGCGGTGCTTAAGGCTGACTGCACCCAGGTCAGGGTGACAGCAGTAGCAGGGATGCGGGCAGGGGCAGGGGCAGGGGCACCATGACCACTTCCACCCTTCTTGCTACCTTCTCTCTCCTCCCCTCCCACCACACTGCCACAGTGACACCCCATGCCCACCACCAGGATCCTCTCTAGCCTGCCTGCCTGCCTGCCTGCCTGCCTGCCTGCCTGCCTGCCTGCCTGCCTGCCTGCCTGCCTGCCTGCCTGCCTGCCTGCCTGCCTGCCTGCCTGCCTGCCTGCCTGCCTGCCTGCCTGCCTGCCTGCCTGCCTGCCTGCCTGCCTGCCTGCCTGCCTGCCTGCCTGCCTGCCTGCCTGCCTGCCTGCCTGCCTGCCTGCCTGCCTGCCTGCCTGCCTGCCTGCCTGCCTGCCTGCCTGCCTGCCTGCCTGCCTGCCTGCCTGCCTGCCTGCCTGCCTGCCTGCCTGCCTGCCTGCCTGCCTGCCTGCCTGCCTGCCTGCCTGCCTGCCTGCCTGCCTGCCTGCCTGCCTGCCTGCCTGCCTGCCTGCCTGCCTGCCTGCCTGCCTGCCTGCCTGCCTGCCTGCCCGCCCGCCCGCCTGCCTGCCTGCCTGTCTGCCTGCCTGCCTGCCTGCCTGCCTGCCCACCACCGCCTGCCACCTGCTCTGCCTGCAGCTCAAGCTTGGGGAGCACCAACTGAGGGTGGACAGGGCCAGCGCTCCCAGCAAGCAGCAGGCAGCAGGGGAGGCCGGGCCGCGGGGCACTCTCTTTGACCACACGCGCTGCCTGTTCATCGGCAACCTCAGCTTCCATGTTACGGTGTGTTACAGTAGTCCTCGTACCTGATGTACACTCATCCACCCTGGCCCGCCTTCTTAACCAACCCTCCCGCCTCCAACTACTTCCACCTGTGCCCCCTCCCTCTACCCACCCCACACCACACCACCCCACCCCACACCACACCACACCACACCACACCACACCACACCACACCACACCACACCACACCACACCACACCACACCACACCACACCACACCACACCACACCACACCACACCACACCACACCACACCACACCACACCACACCACACCACACCACACCACACCACACCACACCACACCACACCACACCACACCACACCACACCACACCACACCACACCACACCACACCACACCACACCACACCACACCACACCACACCACACCACACCACACCACACCACACCACACCACACCACACCACACCACACCACACCACACCACACCACACCACACCACACCACACCACCCCACCCCACCCCACCCCACCCCACCCCACCCCACCCCACCCCACCCCACCCCACCCCACCCCACCCCACCCCACCCCACCCCACCCCACCCCACCCCACCCCACCCCACCCCACCCCACCCCACCCCACCCCACCCCACCCCACCCCACCCCACCCCACCCCACCCCACCCCACCCCACCCCACCCCACCCCACCCCACCCCACCCCACCCCACCCCACCCCACCCCACCCCATCCCACCCCACCTCACCCCACCCCACCGGCTCATGTGCAGCAGTCCTCTGGTGGGTGTAATACAGGTAGAAACCCTGGGCTGCCCTACACCCTTACTGAGTCTAAGCTGGGTCTGAGCCTGTCATATGTCACAGCACCTGCACCCTCACCTGCCTGCCACTGCACCTGCACCCTCACCTGCCTGCCACTGCACCTGCCAGCTGTGTGCATTGCACAGGATGACGAGCTGGCCGCGTTCTTCTGCCGGCCAGAGGCTCTTGAGGGCTGCCCTGAGCTGGCTCCCGCAGCTCACGGTGGACAGAGTGCAGTGGAGAGCGTGAGGGTGGTGCGGGACCCTGCCACTGCCTTGGGCAAGGGCTTTGCCTACGTGCTATTCAGGACCAAGGCGAGTGAGGAAGCACTGTGAGAGGACAGAGGATTGAGGATTGAGGATAGGGGACAGGGATAGAGGATAGAGGACAGAGGGACAGCAGAGTGAAGGCACAGGGCAAGAGCGCGGAGTGGGAGGCAGAGTGAGGGGTTGGGGATTTATTCAGGTGGAGTAGGGTAATGTGTAGCTTATGTCGCTGCCATCACCAAATGCCTGCGCTAAGGCTGGTAGGTGCAGCTGTTTGATGCAGGCCAGTGGCACCACCACAGAAGACCCACCTTGCTGTGTCCCCACTCATGCCCTGCTCAGGCTGCCGCGCGTGCTGCATTGTCCCTGAACGGCCAAGTGTTGAAGAAACGCGCACTCCGCATCACTCGCGACAGCGTGCAGATACACAACAGGCATCTCATGGAGCGTGCCGCAGCCAAATCGAAGGCCGCGCCCAAGACCGGCCCAGCGCGTGGCAGCGAACGCCCGATTGCGTCCCGGCCGACCCGGCCGTCCTCGGGGGCGCCTAGCGGAGGAGGGCGCGGCCCACGACAGCTGGGCAGCGCCTTGGCATCGCAACCGGAGTTGTGGCAGGGCACGAAGACCAAGGGCAAGGACAAGGGCGTGCGGGGCTCCAAACTGATGGGCACCAAGACATTGACAGGTGGGTGGCCTGCTCTGCTGGCTAAATGTCCATCTCAAAGTCAATCAAAGTGTCAATGGCACTGTGGCAAAAGTGTAAGATGCCAATGTCAATCCGAATGTGAATGTGGCACCACTTCATGCTAATTGGTGGCGCTATGCAAGCCGTTTTAGAACCAAGCAGCCTCATGAGGCCCAGTGTTGTGATGGTGTAAAGCCGTCATCTTCTTACACCCTCATGTAGCCCATTCTGCTGTTCATGCTACAAGCATGCTGCGGTGTGCACGTGTTGGGCCACACATGTGACAAACCAGTAGCCCTTCACCCCAGAAGCGATGGGATGGGCTCAAGTATGTACATGTATAGCTCATAGCTTGCGGCGGTGGTGGTGGTGGTGATAGCGGTGGTGGCGGCCGCCAATGTTGTGCCAACACTTGAACAGTGTGCCCTGTATCAAACAGAGCAAGGGTGGGGCAGACGATGGGGCTTGCCATGCACGCCACCGTAGCTTTGCATCACACCACAGGGCTTGTGGGGTTCGAGGTATGAGATGAAGTGTGACGCGGTGGTGTGCTCCCTGACCCCAGGCACGGGAGGCGTCACCAAGCTCAAAGGGCAAGCAAAGCGACCCACGGTCGCGGCGCGCAAGGCTGCATTACTCAAGGCCGCCACACCGGGCGGGGCATCCGTAAAGAAGCCTCACAGTCACACTTACACGGCGGCTGCCAGCGCTGGAGCCTACAATAGCTTCAAGGTCAAGCGCATAACGCCGAGGCACCTTTAGCATAGGAGCGGGGGTCTGTGGCAGAGACTGCCATACTTGTGTTGGGAAACTTGTAAGGGTTTGGCCCACCTCAGCCCACTAAGGCCACAGGCCGAGAGCAAGACTGACAAATCTGAACCAGCCCCATAGATTGAAACCTGGGTCGAATCAAATCAGCGGCACAAGCTGGGTTCATCAGAGGATATGTTTGTTCTGCGACAAAGTGTGATCAAGTTTTCGGCGTTTCCCGTTTATGGGCCCTTGATTACATCCGTTACAAAGAGCATCAAAGATACAAAGAGCATCCAAGTTACAAAGAGCATCCCTTTTGCCAAGATATCCTCCGGAGGTAGGAAATGCGGGGCGTCCGTGCTAACATCGCTGCAGTGCACGTCCAATGGCAGAAGCCCTGGTGATTGCACTACAGGAAAAGACTGTGAAACCGTGCGGAAGCTCCTATGCTTTTTCTTGCTTGCTTTCGTGGCAAAGCTGATGATGGGCAGATACTGTACACAAGGAGTCGTCGGAGCTCCCGCGACAGCAGCTTGGTCTTCCCCTCCCCGCCGGAGCCTTTGCGAGACGCAGTCTACAGAAGCTGCCTGGGCAGCAAAAACCTGCGTTTGGAAGAGCCGGGTGGGTATCCTCAAGATTTGGTTAGGCATTTCCACCCGGCCCACTCGTATACGTTCCGACTTGGTGTTGATCTTGCTACTTGATCAGCCGCAGCGTCTCATAGTTGCACTAGTGCTGCTGCATGGCCGTGCAGAATGCACCCACTTCATTGTGCGTGTGTGCACAGGTACCACTGGATGCACAAGACATAGCTCAGTTCACAGCCCTTGCGAGCACAGCTCTGTGCACCTTGCCGTGCCAAACGGCATGACCAGCTTCCTGACACCAACCACCCAGTCCTGTATCAGCCCTGCTGCCAGCCCCACCACCTTCCAACCCTACCACAGCTCCAGCTGCCCCCCCCGCGTGGGCCGGTGTCTGCTGACCCCCACCTCGCACACGACCTCCGACTCCACCCTGGCCCAGTCAATGTCTCCTGCTGTCACCACATGGGGCTGGGACCTGAGCCATGACATGGCCACTGCCCCTGCTCTCCAGTTCCTGAGCCCCATGCAACCCACCTCTCCCTCCCACAGCTCACCCCCTCACCCCCCAACTATCACCAGGCAGCAGGGCACCAGTAACAGCCCCAAGAACTGCACCAGCAACAATCATGGCTGTGAAACTCCTTCAAAGCTGTTGGACACCTCCAGCAGCCTTCCCCTGGTAACCGCCCTCTCCCCCCGTGCCTGGCCCTCTCTGACCAGCCGCATGGTGTTCAGTGAAGTGCTGGTGCAGCAGGAGGGGGAGGAGGGGAGGACGCCACCCCACAGCAACGACCTGGGGCTGGAGGACTACTCAGGTGCCTCCCAGGGCCCCAGCTCCCCAATGGACCTCCCTGGGGCAGTGGACAGCGACACCCACAACGATGCTGGACAGCCTGCAGCAGGGGCTTGGGCCGCCTGCCCACACCCCCCACGGCCCACATGCTCCCCCCCACACCAGGATGCTGCCTCCCCACTGCCTTCCCACCAGGCTCGGGCTACGGCGCCCTCCACCACCCCAGCGCCCACCCTCCTGCCCTGCTTCACCTCCCAGCGCCAGCGCCAGCGCCAGTCCCTGCGCCTGAGTCTGTCCGTGCCCCTCACTGCCCTGCTGCCCCAAGGCAGTGAAACCTTCTCACCCAGCCATGCGTCCAGCAGCACCCACCTGCACAGCATTTCCCCAGCCTCCCTCCCCACCCCCTCCCTCCCAGCCACCCCCCTGCCGTGCGCCAGCCTGAAGCGGAGCACGGCCTCATGGGGCAAGGACCCCAGCATGGCCACGGAGGGCGTGTCGGCCCGGGCCGGCCAGATGTTGGCTGCCCTTCACTGCCTGGCCTTACGCGATGTGTCCAGCCGCCTGCAGCATGGGGCTAGCCGTAGGCGGTCTGTTGAGATGCGGGCTGATGGCCAGCTCCCCATGGCCTCAACCTCCCCTGCTGCCAGGCATGCCTCTGGCAGCCATGCGTTGCACCGCCAGTGCAGCTGGGTGGCGGGTGGGGCAGGGAGCAGAGTGGGGGGCGGGGAGGGCCACACGGCCCAAACGGGACGCAGGGCCTCAGTGGAAATGGGGCCCATGGCGGCGGTGCTGACTGCGTTGCAGCAGGCCGGCCAAGCACAGCACCTGCCCGCTGAGCTCAGCATGGTGGCAAGGGGGTCGACAGAGGTGGGTGCATCAGGCGGGCGGCTGCTGGCATGCAGGTCAAAGTCCAGGCAGGCGGGCAGGCAGGCGGGGAGGTGGAGTGTGGAGCTGCCACACCCAGGCAGCCCCCCTCAGCAGCAGATGTGTGGCGGTGACAAGGCCGGGGGCAGCAGGTGGTCAGTGGACCAGGGCAGGGCGCGGGGCTGTGTGGGGAGCGCCAGGGAAGAGGTGGGGGAGGCAGTGCCTGTCAACCCCTGCCTGCTGCCGCCCCTCCTCTCCAGTCCCTCCGCCCCAGGCTGTGCCTCGGGTGTGCAGGCCTAGGCCCCGACTCCAGCTTCCCACCAGCTTCCCTGAGCGGCTGCGTGGAAGGTGTGTGGGAAGGGATGTAAGCGGGGAGGCCTTGAGGTAGGGCCTGGAGGGTTGCAGAGCTACAGGGTGGGCCTGGGGTGCAAGGGTGGTGGTGGTGGTGGTGGTGAAGGTGGTGGTGGTGAAGGTGGTGGTGGTGGTATAAAGCAAGGGTGGCGGAGAGGAAGGGGAGTGATGGGCTGGTGCACAGCACGCAACGCATGGCTTGCTAAGGCCAGGAGTGGTGCTGGGGCGGTCGTCCATGTCTGGCCTGATGTGACGTTTTGAACGCAAGTGTGATTTGATTTGAGCATGAGGTGTGAGGTTGCGGATCAGGTTGTGTACAATATGGGCTGTCAAATCCATGCTGATGACATGTGAAGAGGGGTGCATGCGAGATGGGTGGGTCTGTGTGTGTAACTGAATGCCTGGAAGTCAGCGCGTAGGTTGAGGGCTAGGGTTTCAGGGCTAGGGTGTGGGGCCAGGATCCAGAGCTGGACCTCCCCCTGGGTAACCCCTGTTTGGTGAAGCGGCCTGCTGGCTACCAGGCGGTGATGGGCTTAGCGTGGTAGGGCTAGGGCTGTGCAGCAGCCTGATGCAGGGCCGCCCCCCTTGCACTTCCTTCTCCATCCTGGGCTTCTGCTGCTGAAAGCACTGCAGCACTTGCACATGTGCAGTAGGTGGACGTTTGGGGTTGTTGGTTAAGCGGGTGGAGGTTGAGTTGCAATAACAGATGAGCGAAGCAGGCGGGCTGTCAATGCATGGAGCAAGACTGGTTTGGTGCGCATGATAGGAGGAGGCATGTGGCAAGAACAGGAGGACGCCTGAGAGGTGCACGAGGCTTAGCGAGAATAATGGTGCATGGTGGGTTGTGATCTAGGTTTTGCATGCATCCAGGCAGCCATGCAGTGCCCATGCCAGGGTGGCTTGCACCTGGGTCCATTCTCATTGCATGACATGGTGGAGTGAGCGATCACACTGCATCACATGCGCTGCACTCATCCAGTGTCTGGGGTACAGATGTCACGCTGTCACGGCTAAGTGCTGAATACTGGACACATTAGCGCCACATACTGGCAATGCCTGCAATTTTTGAGGGGGTCAAATGAAGCATACTTGTGGGAATGTGTTTGTACATGTCGCTGGAAGTGAAGCTCCACATCAGCGCATCACCTTGGTTGTGCAAGGCAGGGCTGAGCTGAGCTGCCATGTTGATTCGTGCCACAAGCTGTGGGGTTTGTGGTCACCAAGGGTGCGACTGAGGACACTACAATTAATTTATAGTTGAGTAAGATAACACCATGTTCCACGTTGACACACACACAGACAACACCATGTTCCATGTCAAATAGGGTGGATATCTGTGAAGCTGGGTAGTTGTAGAGTGTGCTGGCTCTCCCCATGGTTGCCTCAAGAACGGTTTATACAGTGCTTAATGTTTGTCACAACAGATTTGATTCGTGATGCCTGCAATGCCAGGCGGGGTCTGACGTGCGTGAATTCGTGGTTAACGTGGTTGCTCTGTTGTGAAGGTGTGATGGTGTGATAGCGCGCTATTGTAACTTGACTGACTTGACATGACTGCGCTTCGGAGGGTGGAACACGATGCCGGTGTCGCCTCGCCCCCAACGAGTAGATCCCAAAGTTTGGAGCCAAACCCACCATCCCGGCACGAGCTCATGTCATGCGCGCCTCGCCCTTAAATCCCACCACCTGCTGCCGGGTGGATGAATACATGTCAGCACAGTTCGCCGAGCCGGCGCGGCAGACGTCACGGAAGGGATTCTGCGCGCCGGTCAAAATCCAGCACAACATAGCAGCAAACCCTGTTTGTTGCTAACTCCGCAAGCTGGCGAAGAAGCCGCGCATGCAAGGGCGTGAGACGGACGCCTTCCTCGCAGATTTGGACCAACGCCGTCGTTGCGTCGCCACCGCAAACCGCGCTCCCCGGTGTTGGCAACAATGAGGGCAGCGTCAGGGGCTGCCAGGCTCGCAAGAGCCATGCGTCAGGGTCCTCCACGTCTGCGTGGCCGACCACCCGGCCATTCGCCCCACCGCCGCATGCGTTTTCGCTGTTGTTCCCGCTGCCGTTTCTGCCGTCGCTGGTGCGGGAGCTGGTGCTAACGTCACCGCTGCTGCCTCTCCCGAGCCCATCACCATCGCTGCTGCTTTTGCTGTCACTGGAGCTGCTCTTAGCCGCCTCAGTCCCCATACTGGAGGCGGCACCACTGCCTGGCAGCTTGCCTGGCCTGCCACAAGGCACTGCCGCCACTGCACAATGATACCAGCCAGGGGCTGGCGGCTGGTTCATGCAGCAGGAGAGGGGCAGCAGCCAGCTGCCCCCACCCTCACCCACCACCCCCGGCCACGGCGGCTGACAACCCCCCCCTAGTTGAGAGGCTCCCCCTCCCCCTCCCCCACTCCCCCCCTTCCCCCCCTCCCCCTCCCCCTGCTGCTGCCCCCCCCCTCCCTCCTGGGTCAACGCCTGCTGCTGCTGCTGCTCGCCCCTAGGTCTCCCCTGGTATGCAGCTTGCGGCTGCTGACCCAGCATTGTCAGGCCCAGGGGTGGTGGAGGTGGGGTGGCGGTGGGCAGGGGGGGTGGGGGGGGTGGGGGGTCTGGGGGGGTCAGCAGGGCCATGACCAGGCGGTAGGGGCGGCCCAGGAGGAGCGCCACTGAGGTCATGTCACCCGCAGCCAGGAGCTCACGAACCTACAGCCCTCATGCCCAGGTAGGCAAGTGAGTGAGAGTGTGAGCGGGAGTGTGAGCGTGAGTGAGAGTGTGAGCGGGAGTGTGAGCGTGAGTGAGAGTGTGAGCGGGAGTGTCAGCAGGAGTGTGAGTGAGAGTGTGAGCAGGCAGGCGGGGGGCCAAGTGGGAGGGCAGGTGGGTATGCAGGAAGGTGTGGAAGCAGAAGAGCAAAAGGGCGGGTGGGCGGGTGGGCGCTATTGGTTGTTATGTGTGAATTCTGATTCAAGCGACACAGAGGGAGGGGGGCAGGAGGTTGGTGCTTCTGTCACAACATGCGAGTGTGAAAGTGGGGTGGTGAGAGGGGGTGTAGGTAGGGGTCAGAGGCAGGGGGCCGAGGTGAGGTTCTATGGGCCAGGGGTCCGCATGGGTGGTTTACAGCTTCGCCAGGCGGGTGGGCGGGCTTCAGCAGTGCAAGCAGGAGGTAGGTGCCGGCAGCAAGTGTAGCAAGGCCTGATGTAGCAAGGCCAGCAGAGTGGGTCAGAGGCATCCTGTGAGGACATGCACCTGAGAGGAGGAGATCTTGGGGGGGGCTGTGCCGCCACTGCCACTGCCACTGCCACTGCCACTGCTAGCGGCATCAGAGGCAACCCTGGGTGGCAGTCCAGCCTCCTGCCCCTCCTGCCCCTCCCGCTGCCCCTCCTGCCCCTCCCGCTGCCCCTCCCGCTCCCCCTCCTGCCGGTGCTGCCCCCCATGGGCCCCTGTGTGCTGAGGGCTGTGTGTGGTGCAGGGGTCAGCATGCAGCAGCTGCATAATGCTGACCCGCAGCCCGTGCTGCTCCCCCAGCAGGCGAAGCTGGCCCGCATCGCCCTGCGCCCTGAACCCTGCAGCCAGGCAGCCCAGCGGCAGGCACACAACCCAGCAGCCAAGCAGCAGGTCAGCTACGGGGGTGAGCCAGGGCTGGGTGGGGTAGGGGGGGTTACTGCATCAGGGTGGTGTGAGGTGTGAGACCTGCAGCGAGGGGGAGGCAGGGGCTGGTATGCATTTACATGGTAGGGGGCGAACTGCCTTCCGCCTGCCCTACATCCGCCTGCTCAAGCGCAGTCTCGGGCTACCTAGAATTACTTAGAATTACTTAGAATTCCCCCTCCCCCTTTCCCTCCCCCTTTCCCTCCCCCTTTCCCTCCCCCTTTCCCTCCCCCTTTCCCTCCCCCTTTCCCTCCCCCTTTCCCTCCCCCTTTCCCTCGCCCCTCCCCCTCCCCCTCCCCCTCCCCCTCCCCCTCCCCCTCCCCCTCCCCCTCCCCCTCCCCCACCCCCTCCCCAGCCCCTTTCCCACCAAAGCGGTAGTTGCTGCCCGCCACCACCCCGGCGACTCCAAGGTCATGCGCCAACAGCTCAACGAACTGCGCGGGGCTGAGGCCGCGAATCTCGCGAAAGGGCACGAGCCGCTGGCGGGGCGCCCGCCCCCCACACACCCCCTGCCAGCTGGCCAGCACCCGGGGCCTGTCTGGGGGAGCCACCAGGGGCAGCCGGGGGGGCCAGCCCAGCACCTGGGCCATGCCCCAGAAGGAGAGCAGCAGAGGGTAGGCCCCGTGCTTGGCAGCCTGGAGTTCAGTGGGAGGGGGCAGGGGAGGAGGGGTGGGGCAGGGGTACGGGGGCGGGGGGTGTGGCCTGGAGGCGGGGGAGAGGGGGAGAGTGAAAGGGGCAGAGCAGGGGTGGCAGTCGTGAGAGGGGCAAAGGTGTGGGGCTTGGAATGAGGGAAGAGGGGAGGGGGTAAAAGGAGGGACAGAGGCAGGGGATGTGAGCCAACAACCAGCCTTGCACTAGCCCTCCCCATTTCATCTCGCCCAGCCTTTGCAGCCCCCTTCCCTTGACCTTCCCTTGACCTTCCCTTAACCTTCCCTTGACCTTCCCTTGACCTTCCCTTGACCTTCCCTTGACCTTCCCTTGACCTTCCCTTGACCTTCCCTTGACCTTCCCTTGACCGGCCCCTGACCTTCCCTTGACCTTCCCTTGACCTTCCCTTGACCTTCCCTTGACCTTCCCTTGACCTTCCCTTGACCTTCCCTTGACCTTCCCTTGACCTTCCCTTGACCTTCCCTTGACCTTCCCTTGACCGGCCCTTGACCGGCCCCTGACCTTCCCTTGACCTTCCCTTGACCTTCCCTTGACCTTCCCTTGACCTTCCCTTGACCTTCCCTTGACCTTCCCTTGACCTTCCCTTGACCTTCCCTTGACCTTCCCTTGACCTTCCCTTGACCTTCCCTTGACCTTCCCTTGACCTTCCCCTGACCGGCCCTTGACCTTCCCTTGTCCACCCTTTACCTGAATGGCTAAGGAGCGGTGGCCTAGGTGCAGGGCGTCGAACTTGCCCAGCGCCACCTCCACCTCTGGCGTGCCACAACTGTCCGCCACATCAGCCACTGCAAGCAGTGGAGGACACAGTGCAGGTCAGGGCTGCCAAGGCTCGCTACCCCATGACAGTGCCACATGCAACACCACCCAGGGTCAGCACATGGGTGCCATGGCAGTGGCCTGCATGTGCATGTGCACGGGCATGAACGCCTCATGGGCAACACGCTTGAGTGGTGCCACCCTGAGGCTTGGATGAAACATCCCAGCAGCTTCGTTGCCTTCATCGCTGGCACTACTGGAACTGTTCAACTGGCTTGAGCACAAGCTCCTGGTTTCCCAGCTGCTGGAAGCACTATCGGCAAGCTGGTGCTTGTAAGTGGTTGTGGTAGGGTTTGCTGACAGTTGTGGTGGTTGAGGTGGTTATGGTGCTCATGGCGAAGATGGCGGTGTTGGGTAGGTAGGTGTGCCACCTTACATGGTGATTGGGTCAGGGTGGCCAGCTGTTTGGGTGCAAACCCACCATCGCAGCTCAGGGGGGAGCGCCAGTCGTCAACAGAGCATTGCCTGACCGGGGGACTGGGCAGGGTTGGGGGAGGTGGGGGTGGCAATGGGGCGTGGCTGGTGCCGCTTGCCACATTCTGCTCTTGTTGCGGCTGCTTCTGCTCATCTGGTTGCTGGCCTAGCGGCTTCTGCTGCTGCTGCAGTTCCTCCTGCTGCTGCTGTTGCCTCTGCTGATGGTATGGAAGGCACTCCAGCCGTGGCAGCCACTGTGATTGCTGGTGGTCATCTGGCTGCGCCCCTGACAAACAGCAGCAGGGCGCAGGCGGCACTTCAATGGGAGAACAGCTACCTACAACCAGGCTGGACCGGCTCCGCCTGACCAGGAGTGGACTTCAATGAGGATGAAGAGCTCGCAACCCAGGCATTCGCGTTACAGCACGGCCTCCCTGTCCAACCAGCGCGTGGCCGCGTGTTCCCCCGTGCAATGCATTTGCCACGCGCGATGTTTGGGTTCGCCCCGTCGCACAGTGCGCGAGAGTGCAGCTGGTTCCACATTGGCGATGCGTGCGGGGGGCCGGGACATGCTGTGTTTTTTGTTGAATGCATCATGCACCTCTGCCTCTACTGTGAAGGCTTAAGCCTAAAATTTGACAACATGTCGTTTCGGCTCGCCTGCCGATACCTTGCTGTTATCGTACTGGTGCTCTGCAATGGACTAGCACATGGGCTGGAGGGCACAGGCAACCATACATTAAGCGGTGCAAGCATGGGGTTGGTGATGTCCATGCAGAAGCTCATCACGCAAACATGGGCGTGTTGGCCAGCGGAAGACCGCAGAGTGTGTGCGTGTGACCGCAGAGTGTGTGCATATGCCACCAGACACAATACATCACACCACTGAAAGCAGGCGACGAGTGCGGCATTCTGCACCGGACATCCTGCACATGTGTACGTAACTGTCGAAACGAAAACATCGCACACCGCACAGTGCTAAACCCTTCTTGCTATGAACTCCGGAGAAGATGTGTTTCAGGAAAGCGCATCAAGCGGCCCATCCGACCTTTTCTTGCCCGGTGACGCGGCACCTCGCGATGCCAAGAGCCGACTGGGCTTTACGGCCCCCGAGCCTGCTGACAGCTTCCGAGCCGCATGTGAGCGACGTAGCACGAGAGCACTGTGCGTTCTGATGCAAGAGAAAGGGACAATACAGGCTCGCACTGCACCATATCATGCCGAACAACAGTGGCATACGCATGAGGAGCAGCAACAGGAGCACCAGCAGCAGAGGCAGCAGCAGCAGCATCCACCATGACACCGGCATGATCAGCTGCAGGCCTCCTAGCCGTGGTGGCGCCGCTACCCCTGCCCACCTGGGCACCCACCCTGCAGACGCGCACTTCACCTCCATTGTGATATCCAGCTCCACCATGAGCCTGTTCCGCCACATGGCGGCTCCAGTGACTGCGAGTGAGCCCCCAGCGGCCTCCACACTGCCCAAGTGGTATGTGGTGAGTACGGCACAAGTGACTGTGGCAGCAGCAGCAGTGGCAGCAGCAGTGGCAGCAGCGGCAGCAGATGTGGCAGCAGCAGCAGCGGCAGCAGCGGCAGCAGCAGCAGCAGCAGCATGTATGAGGTAAAAAGGAACAGGAATTGATGTGATGTGTGATGTGTAACTTTCGACAGGAGCGTTTCCGCATGGCCTCTGCCGTAAAGACTGGAGTTGGCAACTTCTTGCGTGACACCGCGCTGCTGGTGGCTGCATCTTATCTGATGGAAGGGGTGGAAGCAGGAATGAAGCTCATCAGGGGAGATAGGGTGAGCTAGCCTAGGGGTAGGGGTGGGTAGGGGTGGGTAGGGGTGGGTGGGTGGGTGGATGGGAGAGGCTGTGTTTGAGTGCAGTAGCCCAGGTGTGACCCTGGTGTGACAGGAATCCCTTACCTCGTCATGGGTTTAGTCAGTCCCAATAGCAGCCACTGATGCCATATACACGCTCTGAGTGTGACCCTCCTTCCTTCTCTGCTGCTGTCCCACATCCCACCACTGTCAGCAGTGTGCTGTACTCTCCACTGCCGGCCATGTCCCCTCCCCTCCTAGCCTGACTGCCGCTGCTGCTGCTGCTGCTACTGCTGCTGCTGCTGCTGTCTGTGCGTGATCAGGATGACCCAGTGAACAAGATGCTCGGTGGAGTGGCTGGCGGGGGGCTGGTGGGAGGTGTGTGGTACCCACGCCAAAGCACCCCTCGACTGCTGCTCACAGGGACGGGCGCCCTGGTAAGCTCTACTTCACGTTGTGTCAGTACAGTGTGTTGCTAGCCATGCAACGCTCAACTGCCCCTTGCTGGTCGCTTCAAACCACTGTTACGTCGGAATAGGTGGGGTCATGAGGTGTTAGGGTTGCACATGCGTTGCACTATTTACCCACATAACAACCACCCCACACCACACCACCTGACATGGGCCTCGCCAGCAATCCCCATCTTATATGTCCCCGTAGCCATCCGGTCACAACAACATACATATCACAAGGTGCATATGGATGCTACCTCCCCACCTGCCTACCTGCCCATACCTCCCCACCTGCCCTGCCCCCAGCCCACCCACCACCTTTGTACCTTGATGGTCCATCATGATGTGTCTTGTGCGTGATGCGATAGCGACTGGAACCAAGAACCTGCTGCTTGTGACTGACTCTTGACCGACTTTACCGAGTGGGCCGTAGCGTGGAATAGCCTTGGCTGCTCTGTATCTAGAGTCTACAAAATTCCGGATGTAGTGTGGTGTTGGTACACACACATTTGTAGGGTGTAGTGTGGTGTTGGCCACACACATTTGTAGGGTTGGCCAGAACCGTAGCGGCGTATATATGTAGGTACGTATTTACAGTATATACGTAGCGTACCCCGACCACCGTGTATCCGTAGGCAGCCGTAGGTACGTCGGTTGACCGTACAATACCGTAGGTTTGACCGTAGTTTTCACGCTTGAGCCGTACACGCGACGGCAAAACCGCGAGATTGCAAAGGACGCAGGACGCACAAGTCACCGTTACTGCCGGTGTGGCCGTAACCGCGGGTCATATATAAGTCGCTGGCATTCATCACACCGATGGCATTCATTGCGTTGGATGATGCATACGAGAGATGTGGCGACCGTAGAACTGCTAGCCGAGCTCACAGCCATGAAGCGGAAGGGCAGCGCCAGCTTCTGGAATAAGATTGAGCCTGTGCTGCGCCAGTCGCATACGAGGGCCCAGCCCAGCCCAGCCCAGCCCAGCCCAGCCCAGCCCAGCCCAGCCCAGCCCAGCCCAGCCCAGCCCAGCCCAGCCCAGCCCAGCCCAGCCCAGCCCAGCCCAGCCCAGCCCAGCCCAGCCCAGCCCAGCCCAGCCCAGCCCAGCCCAGCCCAGCCCAGCCCAGCCCAGCCCAGCCCAGCCCAGCCCAGCCCAGCCCAGCCCCAGCCCAGCCCAGCCCAGCCCAGCCCAGCCCAGCCCAGCCCAGCCCAGCCCAGCCCAGTCCAGCCCAGCCCAGCCCAGCCCAGCCCAGCCCAGCCCAGCCCAGCCCAGCCCAGCCCAGCCCAGCCCAGCCCAGCCCAGCCCAGCCCAGCCCAGCCCAGCCCAGCCCAGCCCGCCCAGCCACCCCTCCCGTCCCGCACCAGATCTTCTCCAAGACCCGCAACCGCCTAGCTCTGGAGAGTGCAAAGATTGCATACATCCCGGAAAACAGCAATGCAGGAATGAAGGTGGTGGTGGTGGTGCTGTCACAAGCATGCCTGGAGGTGGAGGAGGAGGAGGAGGTGATGATGTTGGAAAGGAGGCTGGCACGAGGGGGTTAAACCATGCACACATGGTTGGCAGAGTAGGAGCACATGGCCACACATGCGTGGCACACATGATTGGTCGAGTAGGAGCCCATGGCTGACTACACAACCGCACCCACGGCTGCCACACGAGGGGTTTGGACACATGCTTGGCGCACAGAGTAGGAGCACATTGCTAACGGCATGCATGGCTGGCTGGCATATAGATGTGTCACGACACTGCACTGCTAGTGGTTGAGATTCTGAACATGCTTACCCCTAGCGGGCGTTTCTATAGTTGTTGTGCACCAAATTACATACTCACTTTCGCAAAATGATGACCCTGCCCCTACAGAAGACCCTACGGAACTACGAATACAGTAAATACGTATGAATATACCGTCGTTTTAGCCGCCACATACGGATCTGGCCAACCCTACACATTTGCTATATTGTGTACTTAAGCATGCATTCGCGTAGGAAGCCAGGTGTGGAAGGGAGGCTGAGTGTTGTGCACATATACACCCCAGTGCCCTGCTAAACACCCTGCGCTCTGCGCCCTGTGCTCACCCCTGTGCCTGTGCCCTGCAGGTGGGCTACATGTCTCACCAGCTGCAGGCCACCAGCAAGGCCATCCTGTTGAGGGACCAGCGCAAGCTGGAGCAAGGTAGGGTCCAGCAGAGCAGTACAGCTCTGGTGCACAGTCAGAGGGGCAGTGACCCGGCTGGTGGTCACGGTGTGAGAAGGCAACAAGGGGAAGCTGGCTGGCAGCTGGCAGGCCGAGTGGAAGGCAAGCCACTGGCTGCCAGCTGGCTAAGAAGCTGACATGGTGGAGTTCCCAGGGAGGGTCAGGGTGAGGGTGAGGAAGTGTCAGGGTCACACCATCGGTCACTGAGGAGCGCAAAAGACAGGGCTTAGGTCAGTTGACGCCACCTAGGGTAGGTGGTGGGTGCAGGCCGCACCCTAGGCAGAAGCGTCTCCCTAGTGCATGATGGCTCTGCCAGAGTAGTCTTTTTCTTCTTCTTCTCTCTTCTCACTTGACGCCAGCTGTGCTTTCTAAGAGGCAGGGATGGCGTGGCTCCCTCGGGTGCTGGTGACGCCCACCTCCCTGTGCGCACTATACGCTAGCTGCTGTCTCCTTCTGTCGTGTCTGTCGTATGGCGAGGGATGCGGTGAAACGTCGCATGCAGAACTGCTGGGCGGCGAGATGGCGGAGCTGACGGAGGAGCTGGACACCGCGTATTTGAAGCACCTGCTAAGATTGCGGGAGAAGAAGCTGTCGGAGCTAGCGCAAAAGGCCGCCGATGCAGCCGGCCCTTCCATTCCGCCGGATGGTGATATGGACGCCGGGTTTAGCGGGGCCGTCCAGGGTGCAGTGCGCGGCCCCACCTGGGCGAGCCAGGCGGTCAGCACGCGCGGGACGCCGGCCAGCGCCAGTGCTTCCTTGCCGGATGCTACCACCGGTCCATCCGGTGACGCTGCACGTTTTGGGGATCGGTCCCAGGTGGACAGTTTTGGCAGGAGAGCTGGGGAACGGCTGCGACATGACAGCCAAAGGTTTGGGAGCACAGCAAACAGGGCGGTTACGAACGGGGAGATGACGATTGAGGAAGAGCCGGACGTACCCCGTGGCGCGGCCGGGTTCCGTGACGCGCCCGGTACTCTCACAATTCGAGAAGAGGAGGACCCTCCCCCGCGCTAGCGAAAGGCTGGACCTGCCGCGTGGAAGTGCTGCATTTATGTCCGCATGAGCTCCAACGTGGTTGATGTTCGTATTATGAGCGACACGCGACAGCACATTGTTCGTCGTGATGTAGCACACGATTGATAATGCACGTTGCAGAGTGAACGCCGAACCGATATGTTGCGAAAGCATGAGGCAGGCCGCGGCTGCGGTGTCGGACTGCAGACAATAATTCGCACATGCCAACGTGCGTTGGGGTGGTTGAGCAGCCAATGGGCAAGACGGTAACATCACAGAACGCAGTTGCGAACCCGGCAGCCAGCAGTAAACCGTAGCTAAGAGGGTCAAAGCAGAGAGGTGGACCAAACACAATACAAGGCGCGCCATGCGTGGGTGGGCTGGGCAGCCCATTGGTTTCATCTTACACCCTCAGCTTATTCGTGTATCCAGAATCTGCAGGAGTTTAGTACAGCAGACAGGAGTTTAGTACAGCAGAATGAGAATCACAAGTGGCGGGAACCAAATGCACCCCAAGGTTTGCTAGCTGAATCTGACCAATTAGCAGAGCACATTGTTGACCATCAGTACTGTCTTGCCTTCCTGCCTCGCCTGGCTTTCTCCCACGTCCGTGATGCACTGCATCATGGCCTGTGGTTCAGTGCTCTCAGTTCAGACACTGAAGTCACAAACCCCTATAAGGAAGGGGGCGGCCAAACAGCGGAATGGATGATGACTGAAGCGGTGCAACCAGCCATCATCATGATGCATCACCAGCTCAAACACCACGTCATGCATTAGCCAACAGCGCAGGACGACGGGCTGAGGTGCCCTCGCCACTGTGGCCCCTCTGCTTGTGGAATCCTCACACACCCTGCAGTATCAGTCCTCTCACTCTGAAGACTCACCCTATGGCAGCTGCCTCACCCTCTATGGTCCATGCGTTTATGTCAACCATGCATGCCTAAAAACAGTGTCATGTGCATGCGAGCTATGCTCTTCGTCATGTGTCACCAGACCATTGCCTACTCAGGCACTTACCTCGATCTTCATCGCCATGCAGATAATGTGCCGCCCACCACCCATGCCCATGCTTGCATTGCATGTTGTATCTAGTATGTCATGGAAACAGTTGTGGCTCAAGATGACAAAAGGGCCACACTCCACTCATGCTTCACTGAAGATGACGAACAGTCCAGGCAATGATTGAGCATCCGCTGCTAAGCGTCCCCAATGCTGTTCCACCTACATTCATAGCCGCCCCACTCACATCAGGCCACCCAAGAGCAGTGCCACAGTGTCATTCACGGGCCACCTCCTTCCCTCTCTAGTATGCTGCCCTTATCCGTCCTAACAAGTATCAGGTTTCGCTCGTCTCACTCCGTGTGATGTGATGTGGTGTGGTGTAGTCTGCAGAAGGAGCCAAGCAGGCCAGTGGTGTGGTGTAGTCTGCAGAGCTAGTGAGCCAAGCAGGCCAGTGGGTGGCAGCAGGGATCATCTGACCTCCACCGCGCCCACGACCATGTATGGCCCAAGCCCACCGCCCTGGCGCTGCAGTGCTGGACCCGCTGCAAACCGTCAGCAGCACTGACCTCCTCCCAGCATGCCTCAAACCCATCAGCCTGCACCTGATGGTACTCTCACACTGCACAGAGCTCACTGCCTGCAA
>JASKMD010000003.1:11706191-11828973 GCA_030144725.1 Haematococcus lacustris
GTACCTACAGTACTGTAGATGTCTACAGTACTGTAGATGTCTACAGTACTGTAGATGTCTACAGTACTGTAAGTGGTCTCTCGAGGTACCTCGAGGTACCTACAGTACTGTAGATGTCTACAGTACTGTAGATGTCTACAGTACTGTAGATGTCTACAGTACTGTAGATGTCTACAGTACTGTAGATGTCTACAGTACTGTAGATGTCTACAGTACTGTAAGTGGTCTCTCGAGGTACCTCGAGGTACCTACAGTACTGTAGATGTCTACAGTACTGTAGATGTCTACAGTACTGTAGATGTCTACAGTACTGTAAGTGGTCTCGCGAGGTACCTCGAGGTACCTACAGTACTGTAGATGTCTACAGTACTGTAGATGTCTACAGTACTGTAGATGTCTACAGTACTGTAAGTGGTCTCGCGAGGTACCTCGAGGTACCTACAGTACTGTAGATGTCTACAGTACTGTAGATGTCTACAGTACTGTAGATGTCTACAGTACTGTAGCATGGCCGTATCTCACCAACCGCGCAAAATCACGAATTTTAGTTTCAACCCCCGATCTTACAATGCCTTCTTTAGACTATGTACCAAGTCCGAGGCTCTGTTCGTGTACTCGCGAGGTACCCCGACAGTACTGTAGACCTCTACAGTACTGTAGCATGGCCGTATCTCACCAACCGCGCAAAATCACGAATTTTAGTTTCAACCCCCAATCTTACAATGCCTTCATTAGACTATGTACCAAGTCCGAGGCTCTGAATCTCAAAAATGCTGTTACTAATTTGCCTGAGTGACCCCGGTGCGCAGCATGGCGACGCGAGTCCCGGATCCGGGGGGCGGATGTGCTCAACAAGCAACGGCATCAAGCGCAGTTTCTACGACCGGGACGTGTCAGCCGCGCTGAACATCGCGCCGCATTGCAGCCGGGCCGGGCCGCCCACGCGAGCTCAGCAGCTGGCCGGGCCGCCCCGCCAATGCCTAACCCAGGCGGACGAGGCCAGGAGTGGGTGAGTCGTGCGCGACAAGGGCCTGCTGCGGAAGTGGCAGCGGCGGCACCAGCGGCAGCGATTAGTGTCGATGTGCGTCATGCCATGAGCCAAACAAACAAACAATACGATTGCCCCTTACAAAGGGGATGTGTGTGCGCTAGAGTGTGCATAGGGTAGGGCTCTAGCGAATCAGGTTAGGGACACATCCCGACTCCTAGGTTAGGGACACACACCGGTCACTCACTGCTGTGGAGAAGTGTAGGGGCTCCACAGGATAGGGATACAGCATTGGTGGTATATCCATTCAGATATACCTACTGTCATACAGGTTTCATCAACTGCAGCCGCGCGACAAATTGCAGCAGTTCCGCATGCTCCGCTGACCCCGCAGGGTAAGGATCGTCACGCCGATGAAAGCAGGCATCGAGTTCCTGCTGCCAATCCTCGAAGATGCTGGTGCTCATCGCTTAGACCCAGTTTGCGCAGTTCGTTTGGTGAAAATGATGACATGGAGTACATGCGCCCGCCACGAACATTGCAGTGGGCCAGGGCCAGGGCCAGGGCCAGGGCCAGGGCCAGGGCCAGGGCCAGGGCCAGGGCCAGGGCCAGGGCCAGGGCCAGGGCCAGGGCCAGGGCCAGGGCCGACCCCGAGAAGTGGTGAAAAGCTCTAGGGGGCGTTGCGGGGCGTGGGGTGGGATTCTTCTCCTGCAGCAACTGGTGCTGAAGCTACACACAGGGCCCGCATTCTTGTGGCAGCCAAGATTAGGCAAGTGGCGGCAGTGATAGGCGCAGGAATCTGCCTCACACAGAAAGGATATGTGGCAGAAAGAGTCAACACTTCTACTCCAGGTTTGAGGCACTTCTTCATGTATTCATGATGGGGTAAGAACCCTTGTCGCGCGCGTGTACGCGCTTGCGTTTATGTTAGAAAGGACCGAATGATCCTTGCTCCCGCTCTGCTCAGAGCAGGCCGCGCGTGGTTACGTGTCAGCCAGCTCAGCTCCTGCCAGTTCCGAGGTTTTTCTGCCCATTCTGACCCGATCCCTGTGGAAAGGGTGCAAGATCAGCTTGATGAATTCAGAGCCTCGTGTCGCGAGTTTGCCAAGCGTGAGATTGCGCCACTGGCCAGCGCCATTGACCGGACCAACGAGATGCCAGGTCACCTTTGGCGCGCAATGGGCGAGTTCGGGCTACTAGGTCAGCGGGTCAGGAGGTGAAAGGGGTTTACATTTGAGCTTGCATGGCGCACTGAAAAAAACACGTGTCCCCGTGTTTTCATTGCAGGAATCACCGCTCCTCAGGTTTGAGCTGCACATCTGGGCATTGATCCTGCCTAGCAGCCTTTTGATGTCCCATCATCCCCTCAGCCTCAGCCTCAGCCTCAGCCCCAGCCTCAGCCCCAGCCTCAGCCTCAGCCCCAGCCCCAGCCCCAGCCCCAGCCCCAGCCCCAGCCCCTCAGCCTGCACGAGCCTTGTAACTGCTCTTGACCCCCTTCAACCACCCTCCCCCAAGTAGCCTGCAGGGTGTGGGGGGCAGCCCCTGCATCCTGCACTGTGCAGCCTGGTCTGCTTGGTCTGGGTGGGAGGGTAGCAAAGCCCTGCCCTGAGGCTACTCTCCTCCCTCAAAGCACGCCCACTGTCTTTCTTTCTTTCCCCCCTGCGCCATTGCCTCGAAGGCAGCAGGCAGCAAGGGGTTTGAGAGAGTTGCTCTCTCCCTGGCCCCCGAGGGGGACCGGTTCAACACCCGCCCCCCTCCATACCCCCCTGTTCCAAGTAGAGGCAGCAGGGGGGTTGGGGAGAGTGCAGCCATGGCGCTAAGGGCTGCGGCCTGTGTGCCCTGCCGGCGTGACAGCGTGTTGAGGGGCCGGCAGGGGGCTGCCCTGTAGCCAGGAGTGGCAGTGCACTGCAGTGGCACTGAGCCCTGGCCTGCTGAGTGTCCTGCTGATCAGTGGCCTGCTGTGCCACACAGGAGTATGGGGGGCCTGGGCCTGGGCTACCAGATGCACTGTGTGGCCATGGAGGAGCTGAGCCGCGCCTCAGGAGCAGTGGCCCTCAGCTATGGCGCACACAGGTAGGGCAGGCCCCCCCGGACCCCCTCCCCCTCCCCCTCCCCCTCCCCCTCCCCCTCCCCCTCCCCCTCCCCCTCCCCCTCCCCCTCCCCCTCCCCCTCCCCCTCCCCCTCCCCCTCCCCCTCCCCCTCCCCCTCCCCCTCCCCCTCCCCCTCCCCCTCCCCCTCCCCCTCCCCCTCCCCCTCCCCCTCCCCCTCCCCCTCCCCCTCCCCCTCCCCCTCCCCCTCCCCCTCCCCCTCCCCCTCCCCCTCCCCCTCCCCCTCCCCCTCCCCCTCCCCCTCCCCTTTCCCCATGATTCCCACCCCCCGGCTGCACGCCTGCAGCAACTTGTGCGTCAACCAGCTGGTGAGGAACGGAACCACAGAGCAGCTGCAGAAGTACCTGCCCAACCTCATCTCAGGCAAGCCTGTGCCCCATCTCTGCCCTT
Organism: Haematococcus lacustris; assembly: GCA_030144725.1. NCBI lineage: Eukaryota > Viridiplantae > Chlorophyta > Chlorophyceae > Chlamydomonadales > Haematococcaceae > Haematococcus > Haematococcus lacustris. The sequence continues at coordinate 11,709,678 of JASKMD010000003.1, forward strand.
AATCCACTCTTTCCACGTCTTGGCAGTACACATATAGACGTGCCTCATCCCAATACATCGCCTTAATGCATACATGCCACAAGACAGCAACAGCTCAACCTAACAAGGCGCATCACTACAGTAGTTGTAGACCCCAGCACCCCCCTCACCACTCTGTCCTCATCACACTAGTACACACTTCAGATGTGCCTCAGCCTAAAACATCGCCCACATGACGTAAGCCAACAATAGCCTCAGTACTTTAAGACCTCCAGCACCCCCCTCACCATCACTACCCACCCCCCTGCACCTCCTCACCGCCCTCCTGCTGAAGACTACCCCATAAGGTTGCCATAAGCTTTACCCGCTGGACAGAAGGTCCTGGTCCCAGCAGGATTTGAACCCGCACGCTCCCCACGCTCCCCCCCTTGCCTGGTCCAGCATGCAGGGGAGGCCATAGGCGCGCTGGCAATGAGTGAGTCGGGGTCAGGCTCAGATGTGGTGTCCATGCGGCTGGCGGCCATTGACAAAGGAGATCACTACCTCTTAAACGGTGCGATCCCCTCGCCCCCACCCCTGCCCCCCATTCCCTCGCCCCCACCCCTGCCCCCTATCCCCTCGCCCCCACCCCTGCCCCCCATCCCCTCGCCCCCACCCCTCAATCCCCCGCCCCGCCCCCGCCCCACCCCGCCCTTCATTTCCCTGTCCCCCTGTCCCCCTCTTGCCCTTTTCTTATGTTTTACAGATGACGCATGGTGCATGCTGCATGACGCATGCCGCATGACACGCGGCACCCCTCTTTGACCTGCCCGATGCTGCTGCCCAGCACTGGCTGAAGGCCTTGTGCCCTGAGCTATGCCCTGAGCTGGGCCGTGCCTCAGCTTTGATGGCTGACCTCAACTCAGATCAGGCTGACCTGTCATCCCTCACAGCCCAGGCCCACTGAGGTCAGCCTGGCCCTGGAAGGGCCCTGGGCTGTGAGGGATGACAGGCCCACCCAAGCCCACTGAGGCCAGGCTGACCCCAGCGATTGAGTCAAAGCAGTTGGCCTGGCTGCTGCTGCCCAGGACGCAGTGCTGTTAGCCGCATCTCTCACCTTCCACCCCTCCCTCCCCTCGATGCCTGACCCCAGACTCTGTGCTGCTGAACCCCATCTCACTCAGACAGTCCCACACACAACCTCTTTCCCCCCTCACCCCTACCCTCTCGCCCCTCCTTTCGTACCTTCCTTACTCTGCCCCTCCCCACCCACCCCATCGCACACCTCTCTCCTCACCTTTCCCCCCCTCGCTCCTCCCACCTCTCGCCCCTCCCCCTCCCACCTCTCGCCCCTCCCCCTCCCCGCCCCAACCCCTCTCCCCTCTCCCCTGGCCCTGCCCCCTCCCCCCTCTCCTCCCCCGGCCCCCCTGCACCTCCCCCCCCTTTTTGTTCAGTAACCCCCCTCCCCCTCCCCCTCCCCCCCCCCTCTCACCCCTCCCCCTCTCACCCCTCCCCCTCTCACCCCTCCCCCTCCCCCCCCCGCGCCCCCCTCCCCCCGCTGCCCTGCAGGCACCAAGATGTGGATCACCAACGGGCCCAAGGCCAGCACCCTGGTGGTGTACGCCAAGACGGCGCCTGAGCAGGGCCCACGGCGGCATCACCGCCTTCATCATTGAGCGGGGCATGCCTGGATTCAGCACCGCACAGAAACTGGACAAGCTGGGCATGAGGGGCAGCGACACCTGTGAGGTGGGAGAGGGGGCGGGGAGGGCGCCACGGTGGCAGCTACTAGTGTGGGAGGGGAGGGGTAGCAGGAGCAGGTGCGGGTGCAGGTGCCCACCAGCAGCCACTGCTATCCTGTGAGGTGGGAGAGGGGGCGGGGAGGGCGGGGAGGGCGGGGAGGGCGCCACGGCGGGGCAGCTAGTAAGCAGCCTGCCAGCTGCAACTAGTGTGGGAGGGGATGGGTAGCAGGAGCAGGTGCAGGTGCAGCAGCCACCAGCAGCCAGTGTGGGGGGGGCATCACCTAGGGAGGGGGGGAGAAGGGGGCACCCACACCGGCAGCAGCAGGCAGCATCAGCTATTGTGAGAGGGGGTCGGGTGGCAGCAGCAGCCAGGCTGCTGGCTGCAGGGAGGGGAGGCAGCAGGAGGAGCTGCTGATGGCTGATGCTGGTGCGCCTTGGGTATGGCGGCTATGCGTCCTCTCTGTCTGGGGGCAGCGGGGGGGGAAGGTTCACTGCTGGCTTCTGCTGCTTCTGCTGCTGCTGCTGCTGCTGCTGCTGCTGTTTACTAATGCTGGCTGTGCCCTGGCTGTGCCCTGCTGCCTGCAGCTGGTGTTTGAGAATGTCCAGGTGCCCAAGGCAAACGTCCTCGGAGGGCTGAACAATGGTGAGCGGTACCCCCCCACCTTGACCCAGTGAAAGGCCAGGGACGCAGCGGAGCTGGTGTGTGGGCCCCCAGCCCTTGCTCTTCTCTTCTCACACCATTCCACACCTTCGGGGTTGCCTGTGGCTGTGTGTGCTCCTGGGTCAGGCTGGTGAAGCCCCCACTGCTTTCTACTGCTCCCTGTCGGCAAAGCAGCGGGGAACCAGGATTAGGGTGAGGCTAGGATGTAGGGGTGGTGGTGGTATAGGGATAGAATGGACGGGATGGGATGGATGGGATAGGGTCAAAGTTGGCTAGGGTTCGGGTCAGGGTTGGCTCTTCCACCCGTGTCACTCCCTGGTTGTGCCGCCTCATATCACTGCTTGTTGTGCCACTTGTGCCTGCTGGTGTGCCCTCCCTGCCTGCCCTCTTGTGTGCCCTCCCTGCCTGCCCTCCCTGCCTACCCTCTTGTGTGCCCTGCTTGGCTGCCCTCCCTCTGTCTGGCTGCCCTCCCTGCCTGCCCTCATCTGCCCTGGGCTGCTGCGGCCCAGGCGTGCGTGTGATGATGGAGCGGGGTTAGACTACGAGCGTCTGGTCCTGGCTGCTGGGCCAGTGGGCCTCATGCAGGCGGCTCTGGACATCGCCCTGCCCTACGCAACACAGCGCACCCAGTTTGGCAAGGCAGGTCGCAACATCTGGCAAACTGCTGCTCCCGCCTACCCGGCTTCACTTACCACCCGCACACATACCCCTCGGCCACTCTTCCCCCCACTCCCAGACCACCCCTCCCCCCCTCCCCCTCCCCTCCCCTCCACCGCACCTCCCCCTCCCCCCTCCCCCTCCCCCTCCCCCTCCCCCTCCCCCTCCCCCTCCCCCTCCCCCCTCCCCCGCCCCCTCCCCCGTCCCCCTCCCCCTCCCCCTCCCCCTCCCCCTCCCCCCTCCCCCTCCCCCCTCCCCCTCCCCCTCCCCCTCCCCCTCCCCCTCCCCCTCCCCCCCTCCCCCTCCCCCTCCCCCTCCCCCTCCCCCTCCCCCTCCCCCTCCCCCTCCCCCCTCCCCCTCCCCCTCCCCCTCCCCCTCCCCCTCCCCCTCCCCCTCCCCCTCCCCCTCCCCCTCCCCCTCCCCCTCCCCCTCCCCCTCCCCCTCCCCCTCCCCCTCCCCTCCCCTCCACCCCCTCCCCTCCCCTCCACCCTCTCCCCCTCCCCTCCACCCCTGTTCGTGTGCTGCCCTGCAATGGAGCTGCCGCCTGGTGCGCCGCAGGCCATAGGGGAGTTCCAGCTCATTCAGGGCAAGCTGGCAGACATGTACAGCCGCCTGCAGGTCAGGGCCCACTGCTGGCCCCCTGCCCCTGCACCCTCATCACTCAGCCTGCTCCTGCCCGAGCTCCTGATGCTGCCTCTCACACATCACACATCACTCAGCCTGCTCCTGCCCGAGCTCCTGATGCTGCCACGCACACATCTTCCAGCCATTATGCTGCAGCTGTCATGCAATGTACACATGCTTGGCATGTGCCTGATCTTGATGGTGAAGGGGGGGGGCAGGGTGGGGGTTAGGGCCGCAGGGGGCAGGAGCAGGGGCCAGGGGCAAGGACAGTGTGCCTGGTCTTCCCTGTAGCATTGCGCTTTCCTCCGCTGTTGCTGCAACATTGTTTGTTCAGTCACTGTTTGCCTTGCCTGACCCGCTGCGTGCTATGCGGAACTGTGGTGTGCCCTGAACCACAACTGCTGCTTCCGGGTCTTGCCCCGCCGTGTTCTACCTTGCCCCGCCTGTTCTGCCTTGCCCCACCCTCTTTTGCCCAGCCCCGCCCTGTCCTGCGTTGACTCCCCCTGTCCTGCCTCGACCTGCCCAGGCCAGCCGGTCCTTTGTGTACAGCACAGCAGTCGCGGCGGACAGTGGCAAGCTTGACCGCAAGGACGCGGCGGCTGTCATCCTATTTGCGGCGGAAAACGCCACGCAGTGTGCGCTGGATGCTATTCAGGCGAGTCAAGGGCGATGTAGGGCGCAAGGGCGCAGTAGGGCGCAGTTGAGCTGGGAAAGTCGGCGCCATCAGAGGTCTGACCGGAACTTGTCCAGAATCTGTCCACAACTATTTAGAGCTCAGCGTCGCCTGTTCATCGTCGTTGGAAGGCTACGTCCCCCGCAGGTGTTGGGCGGCAACGGATACATCAACGAGTATGCGACTGGGAGGTTGCTGCGAGATGCCAAGCTGTACGAGATTGGCGCCGGCACCAGCGAGGTCCGCCGTTACCTCATCGGCCGCCAGCTGTTCAACGAGTGCGTGGAAGGTCGATGGGGGTAAGATAATCCTTGCAGAAGGCTGCGGCACGTGCGCAGCATGGCGACGCGGTCCGCGTCAAGGGCTAAGTGTGCTCAGCAAGCAGGTTTACAAGGGCGTAAGATCGGGACGTGTAGCCGCAAACAGGATGACAGCCGCCGGACCATCGGGCGTAAGATCGGGACATGCAGCCGCGCTCTACATTCGTCGCGGTGTAGCCGGTTGGGGCCGCGCCCGGGTAGGCCCGCTCCTATTGGTAAAGGAGTATGGCTGAAGGGTATAAAAGGGTGCTTAGCCACACTACGCATACCAAGTGCGGTGGTAAAAGCCCGGGTGGCAAAGATGGGATGGCACGTGGTGACAGTGTCAGGCGTTCCCAACATGGGGTTGGTAATCTTCATGCAACTGCAGCCCATATACTCCATCATTTGATGTAACGTTTGCTGCGTCTGCTGCAATGCGAAAACGCGCGTTTAATGTAAGACTGGAATTGCCATCGGAGTCATTCGATGCGGGCAGCCACATGTGACCCCGGATGTGTCCCAATCGCAGACCGTGGTTAGCTATACTGGTAAGCCACGCCCTTGGCTATCCGTTAGCGATGCACGACATGTCGGTGGCGCACACCACCGAAGTCCGGCAAACATGGCTGCGCGAGCTTCCTGATGGTGCAGGCCGCTTGGCGAGGATGTGAAGAAACTCGAATTCGTGTGCGACATCGCTGTATCGCTGTAATGGTGGGCGGCACAGTAGGGACTAGACACCCCCTCCAGCTATGACCCGCTATATGTTTTCAACCATTGAACAACAGCCTGGCCTCACACGGATTTTTTGTAGCATACTCATCAACGCGTCCATGGCACCATGCAACTCAATTATTGGGTTTGTATGTGACAAGATGGACCGCTTACAAGGTACACATGCTGAATCAGGCGTTCCCAACATGGGGTTGGCAATCTTCATGCAACTGCAGCCCACCTACTCAATCTTTTGATGTAACGTTTGTTGTTTCTGCTGCGATGTGATATTGCGCGTTTAATGTAAGACTGGAATTGCCATCGGAGTCTTTCGATGCGGGCAGCCACATGTGACCCCGAATGTGTCCCAATCGCAGACCGTGGTTAGCTACACCGGTAAGCTACGTCCTTGGCTATCCGTTAGCGATGCACGACATGTCGGTGGCGCACACCACTGAAGTCCGGCAAACATGGCTGCGCGAGGTTCCTGATGGTGCAAGCCGCTTGGCGAGGATGTGAAGAAACTCGAAACTGTGTGTGGCAGCGCTGTATCGCTGTAATGGTGGGCGGCACAGTAGGGACTAGTCACCCCCTCCAGCTATGATCCGCTTTATGTTTTGCACCATTGAACAAACAGCCTGACCTCACACAGATTTTTTATAGCATACTCACTAACGCGTCCGTGGTACTATGCAACTCAATCATTGGGTTTGTATGTGACAAGTTATACCGCTTACAAGGTACACATGCTGATGGCTACAGGTGCACGAGGAGCCGACCGAGCTTGGCTTACCACTCCGCCACGTGGCCACCACCAACACAGCTTGACCCACCATCTCCCAACCTCGTCCTCACCGCCCACCTCCCAATAGCCCCTCCTCCCAACAGCCCAGCCTCCCCCCTACCTCTCCTTCTCCTCGCCTCCTCCCCCCTACCTCTCCTTCACCCATCTCCTTATCCTTCACCTCCCATCACCCCAAGCCAAGCCCGTAGCCCCGCTCAGCCACTCACCCCACCCCTCTCAGTCCCTAACCATGAAGAAGAAGAGATTAAGCAAGGCGCATAGTGCCCATCTCCATGCACTAAACAAGTCGCCAATATGCATCTGACAAGCAGAAGCAGCAGCTTGCGACCTATTTGCAGGAGCACTGTGGTGCTATGTGGACTTACTACCAGCATCATGTGCAGGCTCAAATGGCCTTGCCCCACCTCTTCGCTGCTCTTGGCAGCTCAGACCAAGCTACGCGCATGGAAGTGGCGATTGATGTGGTGTACCATGCCGAGCTACGGCTGCCGCCGCCTGAGGATGGGCAGCAGCAGCAGCAGCAGCAGCAGCAGCAGCAGCAGCAGCGGATGCAGCAGCAGCAGCAAGAGGACCCTTATGGCACTTGGCGTCAATATGCATCTGACATTCGTGCCATGGCTGTGAACGGCGACCCTGGCAGCCCCGCATTGCGTTTTCACCTCGAACAGTACTACCTTGCCTGCCCCATCTCCAATGCCCCAGTGGAGTTCTTGTTGCAGCTGTTGAAGCATGGTGGTGGCAGGTACATGGAGCTGCCAGCTCTGCTGCAGTTGATGTCCCTACACACATGCAAGGAGGCCATGAAGACTGTGGATGTTCATGATTTGCAGCAGCATATGGGTCAGCTCCGTGCTGAAGTGCGGCGTAAGGAGGATGCCACAGCTGCAGCACAGCGGTCAGCAAAGGCAGAGCGCCAGATCACAGATGCAACGCACAAGGTCGGGAGGGTTGTGATTAATGTGGGTGGCCATGCGTGCCAACAGCGGCTTGCAGCGGCCCATGCCCTTGCCTTGGGGGGGCATGATTATGGCCACACAACTGTCGAGGAGGCAATGAAGATGACAGGAAAGCAGCTTCAGTCATACCTCCAGTTTCACAAGCAGGAGGTACACACGAGCTGGAGGGTACCCAAGCTACTGAGCCACGTGTGCACCCACATCCGTGGGAAGCTTGCTGCAGCTGCGCCCCCTCAGCAGCAGCTGACACCTGCAGGCACCACCACTTCGTACGATTACTCGTTTTATAAGCGGCCTTCAAGAGCATACACCAGTGCTTCACTGCATAGTCTTTCCTTCGGAATGCAGTACAAGCTGCGGCAAGCATGGTTGTGTGTGGTCGCATTGTGGAGCTTGCTGCGATGTGACGCCTTTGAATGGCACCAATGCAGCATAACCCAGCAGCACACTATTTGCGCACTGGGGTTTGGCGAAAGCTGGACGCCTACGCCGCGCAATGTGTCAGGGACCCTAACTATCACAGGCATCCCTGGCTCGTCGGCATCCACATTGAACCTCGGCATGTTGGGTCGCAATTCCATGGGACTAGGCAGGTGCAGCTGGAGCAGATCAGATTTGGTTAGGCCTGGCATCATTTCCCAGTCAGTCAACAGCACTTCTCTTACAACACCTTGTGTTTTGTTATACAGCAAGCGCTCTGAACCTTCAAGACCTCACAGTGGTCACAGACATCGCTGTGCCCAGGGCCAACACGCCCCTAAACTACCTTGTCCCCTCGAACCTCAGTGACTCAGGCACACTCTCCATCACCTACACCAACGTCACGCTGAGGCTGCCGAGCTCCTGCATCTCCTTAGCCCAGTATGCCGCTGCTCTCTGTAGAGGCAACGTGAACTCCAACACCACCATCAACAGATGGGGTGTGGGGTACCGTACCTGGGCCACTGCAGTCGTCATCGCCCGCAATCTAAATCTCACATGCGGGCAGCCCTTGCCTCCCTCCTTCAACCTCATGTGTACTAATGTGCCAGTGACTGAGCCAGAACAGCTGTTGGCAGCGCTGGTTGCCACTGGAGGCATGGCGGTGGGCACAACCAGCTACATCCATATCCTGAGCAACATCTCGCTGCAGGTGACTGGCTGCCAGTAGATGAATAGCTGTGTGAGAGTGTGGCAGCAGAGCATGCAAGCCTGTTTGACAAGGGTCAGGGCTCACTACCATGCCCCGTGGCTCTACGGCTGCTTCTGACATCACATCGCCCTCTCCTTCCCTTGCCCAGCACCAGTGGCTGACTGGCTAGGAGTGTGTGCCAGGTCCTGGCACACTTCGACCAGCTAAGCGCCAGCTACATGTGCCAGCTACATGTGCCAGCTACATGTGCCAGCTACATGTGCCAGCTACAAGTGCCAGCTACAAGTGCCAGCTACAGCACCTCCCTCGTCAGCCCAGCAGGCAACAAGTGTCCACGCAAAGGCAACATGCTGGGACCCTCACCAGTGTTGTGGTGTTTTGTGTTCATTAAGTCAACACCCCCCATGCACATGGCATGTACGCCTTCCACCTACACTATTGCCTGACCCATGGGACGGGGCTTGAACATGTCGTGAATCTGGCTTGACAAACATGCACTGCTGCTATCTAATGACAGCTCAATGGAAAGCCACAGGCACACATGAATCTGCAGGCTGTTGCCTATGAACCATGGGCAGGCGCCCTAGCCACGCCCCGCTGGTGCTCAGACCGAGGGCAGCTGGTGAACGTCACAAACATGGTGGTCATAGCAGGTGCGTGTGAGCTGCCCGGCACCATGCACCGCACTGACGGCCTGGTGAGGCATGTATGTCCCTCCATCAACCTGGGCTCCTCCAGGCATCCAGGCAGGCATCCAGGCAGGCAGGGCTCCCATCCATCCAGGCAGGGTGTGCGGGATAGGGGCGCGCTTCATTCCTTGTTGGTATCTCAGCTACCACCATCAGGCACCTGCTAGGACTGCGACGCATTGCATCACAGGCTGGGAGGAGGGCTGGGAGGAGGGCTGGGAGGAGGGCTGGGAGGAGGGCTGGGAGGAGGGCTGGGGGCTCCACAAGCTGAATTGAATGTGTGGGGGGTCCCTGCAGGACCCTTGCCTGGCTGGCCTGGCTGCATGGACCCACATAAAGCCAGGCAGCCCCCCATGTGCTCTCCACACCACGCTTGTAGGCGTGCCTTCGCCTGGCAACCCCCGCCCCGAGCTGGACTGGGCTGCGTAAGATTGGTGGCAGCCGCTGCAGCTACAGTACGAGACGGCTGAGTGTGCCCCTGACGGTGGCTGCTGCTTGGATGGCCGCAGGTGGTGTGGTGTGATGAATGCGTATGCACCCACAGCGCAAGTCATCCTCCAGAACCTCACTCTGGTCAACCTGCCAGTAGGGGGTCCCGCGGCACTGCCTATGTCACTCTTCACGGCGCTTGGCTTCATGGTGCAGTTTAAGAGGTGGGCATCATGCAGAGCCATGCATGCAGCCAGGCCCAGGCACACCTCGCCCTGGCACTGTCCGTGCCTGGCAGTCACAGTACTCATGGTTTGTGGGTGTGGTGGCAGGGGTGAACCAGGTGGTGGCACCCTGCACCTGAGGCGTGTGAAGGCCAGAGCTGCCAGGCAGCCCAAGGTCTTGCGAGGACTGCCCCTGGCACCCCACCTGGAACTAGGGAGGGGGAGGGGGAGGGGGAGGGGGAGGGGGAGGGGGAGGGGGAGGGGGAGGGGGAGGGGGAGGGGGAGGGGGAGGGGGAGGGGGAGGGGGAGGGGGAGGGGGAGGGGGAGGGGGAGGGGGAGGGGGAGGGGGGAGGGGGAGGGGGAGGGGGAGGGCTGCCAGGCATAGCCCAGGCCTCCTTGGTAGCTGGCCTGCAGCTTTAAGCCGTGATGGCAGTCAGGCAGCGTGCCACATCACTTTCCATCACATCCCCTTTCTATGTAGTAGATAATTGGCGCTCCGAGAGCATTATGCGAAAATAATGGCCGAGGCCGAGGTGGCGCGGACATACATGCCGAGGCGTAGCCGAGGGATGTATGGTAGCAGAGCCGAGGACGAGACCATTAATTCGCTTAGTGCGCGAGGTCAAGGCGGTTATCTAGTATATTTGAGGTTCCCCAATCTCGTAACCGCCCCCCCTCCCCCGTTGACCAACACCATATCTCCCGTTGACCAACGCTATCACCAACCCTTCTCAACACAGCCGCTCTATAAACGCTTCCCGACGCTGATTGCGAGAATCGTACTTTGCCGCTCGACAATTATCAATTGCCGCTCGACAATTATCAATTGCCGCTCGACCATTATCACTTCGCCAGTCGACCATTATGCGTTGCCGCTCGACCAATATGCTTTGCCGCTCGACCATTATGCTTCGCCGGTCGACACATATCGACTGCCTCAACTAGCCTATAACCCTAGCCCACTCCTAAGCGGCTTCCTCCGACCTGAAAAACGACGAAAGACGTAGCTTCTAGTCAACATGCCAGCCTGGCACTTATGAGTAGACATGCCAGCCTGGCAATATGTTCGATAAGCTATCGCGTAGCGTCGCATTGGCTACGTTGAGGTTGCATCGGTAGCGGAAGGAAGTTGTTTTGAATAACTCGCGACTTGCAAGTTGCGACGTGCAAGCCATACATGCAACTAGCACACTCGCGACTTGCGCTTCACTTGCGGAACACGCGGGTCTGCCTGCTAGCACTTTGCGGCCTTGGTAAACTGACCCGAGTTATGGAAAAATATTGACGCCTATATTTTTCCCTATACCTCAAATATGCCCAAGGAACTAGGCAACCTGGGCTGGGCCCACATCATTGTGGACCGCCTAATTTGGGCCTACCCGAGTGGCCGTGTGCCCAAGACGTATACATACATATCTATACAGGGGCGTAGCGGGCTCATACATACACTATATTATATATACATTATCCATATCTGATACATACATACACTATATTATACAGGGGCGTAGCGGGCTCCGGGCCACCTGGAACTTGGTCTGTGTGATATGTGCCACCTGGATTGAGCCCACCCGGGTGACTGCGTGCCCCCGACATGACTGCAGGGACGCAGTGGGCTCAGGGCTGACCAAGCTGCAGCTGCTGTCATGCACCCTGTTCCTCCCCAGCGATGAGGTCAGTGGGTTCACGCCCCCACCCGCACCCGCACCCACACCCCCACCTGCACCCCTACCCACCTCAGCATTTGAGACTCAGCACATATCTATCATGCAGCTAGGGCATGAGGCCCCTCACTGCCACCTCAAACACCTGGCTCCAGGTTGGTTGCAACAAGCAGGTCCTTGACCTCCGTCACCTGCTTGGGGCTTCCAGCCTGCAGGCCTGTTGGGCTTGCTGCTGTTCAGCCGCCTCTCGTAGGGCTGGGGGCTGTTCACAGCTGATCTGACCCAGCTGGTGCGAAACTCGTCCCCGCCTTGAGTCAGGGGAGGCGAACCGGCACCTCTCATCACGGCACACCTGGACTACCTGGCGCGACGCAGCGACTATGAAGAGGAAAACAAGAGGATACAAGAAGCTAGATATGCGCGGCCTGACACACAGCTGCCAACACACACCCGGCAGGGACTGCCGGACCCGCACACCTGGCTACCCCGGTGCACCAACCTACACTCGAAGGCCACCTTCCACACATACCCCATTAACCCGCAGACGGACATCGTCGGGACGGGCAAATGCGAAACCTTCCTCCAACTGCACCCCCACATGACCACCCCCGCGATGAACCTCAGCACGGGAGAGCCCATCATGCCCAAGCACGACCTAGTGCAACATGTAACGGTTCACGATGAGTCGGGCCGCACAATAGGCCTTCTAACCAAACAACAACACCAACACCTACACGCTTGGCTACAACACACACCACACACACGCAACCTGGCCACAGAACTGGTGGCCCTCCATAGGAGACAGGACACACAGAGCAGCCGCCACCCCATGAGACTGGCACAAGACAAAGCCCTCACCACCCTACACACCACACGAAGCTTTCCAAGTACCGTCCAAAGGTGGGCTGATCCACTCACAGTTAGACCAGAAACCACTACCTACTGGAGCCCCGACATCAATGACACGGCCTTTGGGGCACACCACAACTGCCTACTTGTACGTCACACTGGGCTATCCACATGGAATGTACCAGCCGATGATGCGGTGGCCCTGAAATGCGTCAACCATGCTATACACTCAGCACATCAGGAGGAGGCCATGGCCACCATCATGTTGATCCCTGGTAAAAAGGGCATCTCTTACCCCAAGCACATTGACACCTTGAGACGGTACCCAGAGTACTGCCAGCACCTGGCCAGCATACCCCTCACCAATACCAACTGCTCCAAACTTGGCAAACACGCCACCCTCCTCGTCTACGTCATATGGAATGAGGCAGGGCAACTACTCACCACGAAAGGCAACCCACAAGGATGGATGGCTAGCACAGCCACTGCCCTACACCCGGACAGGGAGACACACCCTCTCCTTCGCAGACCCCACAATCAAAAACAGCCAGCCACTCTCCCCAGTGGCCACAAACAGCACCTCCGCCTCCCGCTCGACAGGACTCTACCCACGCTGGGGCACACACGCAGCCAACACCAACTCACACACCACTCCACCACGCTACCACGGATGGCCATCACCGAATGGACCACAGTAGCGTACACTGACGGTAGCTCCATTAAGACATCCGAGCCAGACCCGGCGCGCGTCGGGGCGGGGGTCTATATCCCGGAAAGCAACGCCCTACTTACCATTGCGATGAACGACCTAGAAAACAACACCATCAACAAGGCAGAACTCACAGCGATACACGCGGCACTCAAAGCGGGGGCCAAACGCATCGCCACCGACAGCCTCTGCTCTCTCTACCAGATCCGTCGAGCTCTCGCTAACCCGATGTCCCTTATCAATCATAGACACAACGACATCCTGACGGACATCGCTACCCTCATCATCGACAGCCCCGACACGATCCAGTTCTACAAAGTCCGGGCACACTCGGGCATCATCGGCAACGAAGGCGCAGATGCCCTTGCTAAACACGCAGCGCTACACCCGGAGCAGGCAAACACTCTAGGGTACCACCCGACCATACCTAAAGAGAGGGGCATCTGGCTTAACCACGGGACCGATAGCGAAAATCTCGCCCCGCTGCCGGACTGCCGACAAAGCGTGCGAGCACACATGCACAGCAAGCACAAGTTAGGTCTCGCCAACCAAGACAGCATCTACTACCAGATGACCCAAGATACCACCAAAGCCGCGGCCAAAGGAGCGGGCGAAAGAGTGATGACCGATGCGACCATCTCCACCCCTGCGCAAAGGACCGCCCTACTCTACCGTACTGGAGGGCTCTACAACCAAAAGCTAGCTATGCGTTGGAAGCAGGCGACAGACGACCGCTGCCCACTCTGTGGGGAGGCCGACAGTGCCACACACCTCCTCTCGGGCTGCAGCGAGACCCTGCCACTCGTGCAAGAAAGGCATAACGGTGCTGGCCGCCTCATCGCCAACGCCATCAGCAAAGGATCCCTGGGCGGGTGCATCCGGTTTGCGGACACCGGCAGCTGGGAGAAGGGCGCAAGAGAAAACCTTGACCTCCCTAACGACACACTACACACCACACTACGGGCACTCGGCCTGAAACCAACAGGGACCAAAAACACTACCAGACCAGACATACTCGTGGTGGCGCCACAAAAGAAGACGGGCAAACGAGGCAAAGCCATTAAAAGGATCACCATCGTAGAAATCAAATACTGTGCGGACTCGAGGTGGATGGAGCAACTGGACAAGGCCCTGAATCAACATAAGAAATTGGCACACACCATGCGAAAAATAGGCCACATGGTTGAGATCAGACCAATCCTACTGGGTATAGGTGGTATTACCTATGAAACACACACACGTCAACACCTCATCGCCCTGGGGATCACTCAAACCAACGCCACCAAGCTACTAAACAAGCTCACGAGACATGCGGTAGAAGCAGCCCACACCATTGCCAAAACAAGTTACAGACTAAGAGCTATTAGAAAGGGGGGGGGGGTACACAGTAAGGTTCCTAATCCGGTTAGGCCTATATTGGCCGTTCTCCCATTTCCGCCCTTCAAAACGCGTGCCTTCTTTCATACACGATCGTTGAAGGTTGTGAGGATGGTGTGAGTCGGTTTGGGGCGGACTATCGCGTTTTGTCGGCTGAGATGTGGCTGTCGCCGGTCACGCCCGTTTGAACCCTACCGGCCGTTAAGGCCCCGCGTGCACGAGCGCGACGAGTTACCCATGCGAGCGCCGCCCTTCTAGACACCTTGGTGGGTACCCAATGTAGCACAGCTAGTGCGCTTCTATCTTCTGCTACCCTTTGGCCGCAGCCTTGCGTCGAAAGTATTCTTTCTAAGCTCGCATGTCATTTTTTTGGCCACATGTGCCCAGGTCCTACCACACACCACCAGCCCCTATGGCCAAATCGACCACTGGTGCTTCTCGACAGTCCAGCTTGGCTCAAGACAGCGCAAGCGAGAGGCCCAAAAGGCTCTTGGCAGCTGCTGGTGCTTACTTGAAGGTCAAGAGGGGCCAGCCACAGCCATCCATGGCAGCTGTGGCCCAGGAACATGGCGTTCCATACACCACCCTCCTCAGAGTCATCAAGCGGGGTGGGGTGATTGCAAAACGTGGGCGCCCAACAGCTTTGTCAGCTGTGGAAGAGGAGCAGCTGCGGGACTTGGTAGTGAGGGGCCAGCAGCAGGGTGTGGGGGTCACCAAGACAGCATTGCTTGCAGCTGTGAGGACGACGCAGCGGGTCACGGAGCGCAAGGGTAAAGTGGGCCCCTTCAAGGGGAAGGCCCCTGGCAAGAATTGGCGTCAGGGGTTCATGCGGCATTTAGTTATAATTATTTACTTGAAATATATAATAAAAAACCGATAACAATACATGTCGGGCGGCATTTGAGAAGAGCGTGCACTTGAGAAATGGCTTTCACCCCCCAGACAAGGATAACATGCTAGCAGCAGCAGCAGCCAGCATGGAGGGTGGCAAGCAGCAACCAAAAATCAAACCCTGGGTCCCCTTGACAGTCGACGCCGCAATGTTGCGTGTTGCAGCTCAGCGATCAGCCCAACCGCGGCCCAGCTTACGTTCCCCAAGAGAGGATAGGTTATATTTCATGCATGAGGTGGTTGCTGAGGTAGCAAAGAAAGCTGCAAAGGCCAGCAAGCGATCTTGCAAGTAGCATGCTTGCATGTCCATGTGTACAGTTTTGAGTGCCTCTGGACTGCCACTGGATCATGTTTTTGACGAGCTGCTGGCTTTGATAGGGGCGTTGGGATGGGTAGCTGCTTCTACAAAAGTTGTGGTGCCAATCTATAAGTAGGTGGACAGGAGGAACGACATGTTCACATTAGGGGACTTTCAGTGTAAAACTGGTTTTTTGGGGGTACGGTGCTAAAACATGTCATATCTTTGCTGCTATTGGGCATAAGGAGACGATTGAGGGCACTGTGGAGAGCTGATATGAAGGGTTGCACGGCTATGTGCTCATCTACCATAAATGTACCGAAATGGAGCAGCAATGGGCCTGAGACGCCAAAAATTGTTCACATTAGGAACCTTACTGTGTAGGGGGTCGGTTACTTCTCGAGCTTGATGGTGGGAGCAGGCCGCGCCCCAGGCGGCTGCTCCTCCCTTAATGCACGCCGGTGAATACCGGCGTAGTCTTCTTCTTTCTTTCTTTCTTCTTCTTTCTTCTTAGTCAGGGGAGGCTGCTGAACAGCAGCAAGCCCACCAGGCCTGCAGGCTGGAGGCCCCAAGCACCTTGGGCTGCAGGAGGCTGCACTGAGGGAGGGGTGGGGACAGGCTGACGCCCCACAGTGTGGGACCAGCCACTCCCACCCAACACCAGACCAGCTGGTTGAGGACGCTGAGGCAGGCTAGCTGGCGCTGCTTGTTGTGGATGCCCACCCTCAGCCTGGAGTACTCCACCACCATGGTCTTCACCTTCTTCAGGGCCCTGCACAACACAAGCCATGCAGCCCCGCATGGGTCAGCATGTGTCAGCATGTGGCCGCATGTGGCCGCATGTGTCAGCATGTGTTGCATCTGCCAGTAGCATGCCTGTGGGTGGCCGCAAAGACATAAGACGTCATTTGGTGGGCGCTTCTTGCTGCTGCTGCTGCTGCTGCTGCTGCTGCTGCTGCTGCTGCTGCTGCTGCTGCTGCTGCTGCTGCCGCCGCCGCCGCCGCCGCCGCCGCCGCCGCCGCCGCCGCCGCCGCCGCCGCCGCTGCTGCTGCTGCTGGAGTAGGACCAACTCATACGTATCTTGCCTATATCTTGCCTAATATCTTGCCTACGTGTCATGCCTAATATTTCCCTTATATCTTGCCTTACCTAATGGGTTTGCATGTGGCAAACTGTTCGCCACACATCCTAAGCGAGTGCTGGCTTGTGTTGCATGTGTCTGCCCTCCTCCAGTAGCTTGTGCGCATCACTGACGGTCTCTGCCAGCACTGCTGCCATGACTAGTGTGATGGAGCCCTGTCCAAGGCTCCAGGCAGCGCATGACGCCACCCCTGCTGCCCTTGTTGCTGCACAGCTGTCCTGGTGGATGTGGATAAGTCAGAGCACCTGGCCCTACAATTGGTGGATACCTATAAACTCATTCAAGGTATGACGTCATGCACCACACCTCCAAGGATTATTGTCATGTTTCTTCTCCTGCTCGTGTGGATCGCGGCAATATGGCCGCTAAGTCAGTGCCATGTCACGACCCTGCAGTTTGCATATAGTCGCATATAGTTTACTCCGACTAGTGTAACTAACATTACAGACCACTTGGTTCACCTTTCCGCTGCATCTTTGTTTACTGAGGCTACGCTGTGGCTCTCTCCCATCTATCAGCTCAGGTACTGCTGCTGCAGAGGGCTCAGCTGCATTCCTCGCAACTCATGGCACACACAGACACATGCCTGACTTTGGCAAAACCAACATCACACTAACCCTGATTCTTTGTCTTGCGTCGTCACGTCAAGTGATGGACGTATCCTCCGGTGCATACCCCTGGTTTTCAGGGAGGTTTGGACTTGATGTTGAACTTTGTGTTAAAGGAGATTACTCGACTAACTATACTCCACACCATGCGTACCCCCACCGCAGCCTACCTGGGCCTGACTGCAGACCACCCTCTCCACATCGCTGCTGGTGCACGAGCTGTCTCCTGCGCGTGCCACCCTCAAGTGGACGGATGTGCAGCTGGTCAGTGTAGTGGCTCAGCTGACATCAACACCCATACTGGTGCAGGAAACGGGTGAGTGCCTTCTCCCCCATCGATTGCAGTTTACTTACAACTTACTTTGCTTGCTTGCGCATGCATGCACGCTTGCATGCTCATGTGGCCTGGCTACGCGGCATGTGCCCTTGGCAATAGGGAGCCACCAAATGCTGCTGCACACAGAGGAGGAGGTTGCAGGCCAAGTGCTAAGAGCTGCCGCTCATCCACTCTTTAGCTCAACCATGCACTTGCTGCTGCCTCAGCACATTCAGTGCTTGTCCCACACTGCTCTATAACACTCCAACACATGCAGTAACTCTTAGTCCAACCCTAACCCATTGCTGCCCTTAGCACTGTCTGTCGCCTGCCAGCTCATATGCCTGCTCACACCCAGTAGGTTCTGCTTGATGGGCACCTGGGCAGGCTGGCTCAGCTGCACCAGGCTCAGCTGCACCACAAGGCACGGTCAAAAGGTGCAAAGGGTGACATGAGGTGATGTGG
The DNA here is from genome assembly GCA_030144725.1 of Haematococcus lacustris. Lineage (NCBI taxonomy): Eukaryota > Viridiplantae > Chlorophyta > Chlorophyceae > Chlamydomonadales > Haematococcaceae > Haematococcus > Haematococcus lacustris. The sequence goes on from JASKMD010000003.1 coordinate 11,727,562, forward strand.
GGGTGGTGGTGGTGGTGGTGGTGGTGGTGGTGGTGGTGCAGGTCTGATGCGCCTCAATGGCCTGGGCACCAGCCCCTTCCAGCTGAGGCTCTTCCTGCAAACATTGACCAGCCTGAGGATTCTTGATCTCGCTCCAGATCCGCAACTGGCCTGGCGGGTGGCTCAGCTGACGAGCAGTGTGAGGGCAGCACTGCCGGAGGTGATGACCTGTAGTGACCTGGTAAGTAGCCCCTTCCTGCCCTGCCCTGCATGCAGCCATGAGCACTGCACCATGCAAGCACAAACATGTGCTGTTGCACCTCCAGGCATCATTCTTGTAACCCAATGTACAAGGTCACTAGAAACTTCATGATCTTCCTCCTTCCCTTCCTCCCCCTCCCCCAGCCTCCCCCTCCCCCTCCTCCCCTCCTCCTCCCCCTCTTTTGTTCCCAGCCTGACAGCTTTGCCAGCCTTGGCAGCTGCTAGGAACCAGGCAATGCGTGAATGCCCCTACGGCTTCTAAGCACGACAGGGCCTTGTTGGAGCTGTTCCCAATGTCCTGCCATTGCGAGGTTGTGACGCGCTGTGCTATGCCGCGTGCTGACACCCCGCCTGCAGACATTGCACCAGCGTACAGTCATCATCGGCCACCCTGCCTGGCCCCAGGCGCTGCTGCTCGACCTGGCCGGAGCCCCCTCCTGCATGGCCCAGCAAGGCCCTGACGCGCAGCTCACCCTCAGCAGCCTGGTGCTGGCCAACGCCGCCCCCCTGCTGTCAAGCCTGGTCTGCGGGGCAGCAGCGCGACAGGCAGGCGTCCCATGCACCCCTGCTGCTGCTGCTGACGGTCCTGCTGCTGCAAGGAACCTGAGCAGCCCTGATGCCAGCAGCAGGGCCGTGTGGCAGGCTGTTGGGCTGCCTCCCCTCGACAGTGTGTCACCCCTCCTGCCCCTGTGCACCCCTGCCCTGGCGGACGCACTGGGTGGCTTCACCAGCCTGCTGTGGTTCTTTGCTTCCTCCCGTACCCACCCCACTGAGCAACCTCCCCTGGCCCGTGCCCCGCTGGTGCTGCTGAACGTGACGCTGCTGCTGCCTGACCTGGAGATGCGGGCCATCAGGGAGCTGGCTCAGGGCGGCAGCACGCGGGTCAACCTGCGGCCCGACACCCTGGACCTGCTGGGAGCACAGCTGGCAGACCAACAGGTGAGGACAGCCAGGAGGGCATGGGCGTGCGGGTGGGCGAGCAGATGGGAGGGTGCATGGGCGGGGTGCATGGGCTATGACGATCATTCCCATGCTCAAGATGCTCCAACGTGCTGCGATTAGTGGCAGCAGCCCACTCCGCTAAATGGCAGCAGCCCACTGGGCCTTAATCTACGCCGTCAGCAGATTCCCAGGCTGGGAGGAGGGCAGTGTGGAGGGCAGCATGGATGGCAGCGAGGAGGGCCTGGCGCGCTCGCTGACTGGGTCACATGCGTTTGCATGCTGGACGCCACCCCACACCCACTTCCTGCCTGTTCAGCTGCCAGTGGCTGCCTCAGCAACTGACTGACTGACTGACTGACTGACTGACTGACTGACTGACTGACTGACTGACTGACTGACTGACTGACTGACTGACTGACTGACTGACTGACTGACTGACTGACTGACTGACTGACTGACTGACTGACTGACTGACTGACTGACTGACTGACTGACTGACTGACTGACTGACTGACTGACTGACTGACTGACTGACTGACTGACTGACTGACTGACTGACTGACTGACTGACTGACTGACGGACGGACGGACGGACGGACGGACGGACGGACGGACGGACGGACGGACGGACGGACGGACGGACGGACGGACGGACGGACGGACGGACGGACGGACGGACGGACGGACGGACGGACGGACGGACGGACGGACGGACGGACTGACTGACTGACTGACTGACTGACTGACTGACTGACTGACTGACTGACTGACTGACTGACTGACTGACTGACTGACTGACTGACTGACTGACTGACTGACTGACTGACTGACTGACTGACTGACTGACTGACTGACTGACTGACTGACTGACTGACTGACTGACTGACTGACTGACTGACTGACTGACTGACTGACTGACTGACTGACTGACTGACTGACTGACTGACTGACTGACTGACTGACTGACTGACTGACTGACTGACTGACTGACTGACTGACTGACTGACTGACTGACTGACTGACTGACTGACTGACTGACTGACTGACTGACTGACTGACTGACTGACTGACTGACTGACTGACTGACTGACTGACTGACTGACTGACTGACTGACTGACTGACTGACTGACTGACTGACTGACTGACTGACTGACTGACTGACTGACTGACTGACTGACTGACTGACTGACTGACTGACTGACTGACTGACTGACTGACTGACTGACTGACTGACTGACTGACTGACTGACTGACTGACTGACTGACTGACTGACTGACTGACTGACTGACTGACTGACTGACTGACTGACTGACTGACTGACTGACTGACTGACTGACTGACTGACTGACTGACTGACTGACTGACTGACTGACGACTGACTGACCGACTGACCGACTGACCGACTGACCGACTGACCGACTGACCGACTGACCGACTGACCGACTGACCGACTGACCGACTGACCGACTGACCGACTGACCGACCGACCGACCGACCGACCGACCGACCGACCGACCGACCGACCCGACCGACCGACCGACCGACCGACCGACCGACCGACCGACCGACCGACCGACCGACCGACCGACCGACCGACCGACCGACCGACCGACCGACCGACCGACCGACCGACCGACCGACCGACCGACCGACTGACTGACTGACTGACACCATCACAGGTGCTCCCCGCTGCCTGGCCCCCCGGTGGCCTGACCTTCCCATCATTCTCTTGGTCAGTGCTGCGCTTGCTATGCATCACCTGCACCAGCAACCCAACTTCCTCAACCGTCCCCAACCGCCAGCTGCCATGCTGTTGTGACCCTTACATGTATGATGATAACACTATCAGAAGATAACCCTGCTGAGCACACAATGCTAGACGATGGCATGTGTGACGTTGGGCTGATGTGCAATAGGTAAAGAGTGACCTACTAAGCACACAATGCCAGACGAACTCCGCGACAGCTCTCGAGACATCAGGGCTGCAACTGCCCTTCAACTGCCAACTGTCTGAGCATGCAACGTGTCCAACGCTGCCCAGTGTGACAGCCGCACTGCGGACAGAGTTTGAATATATGGCGCACCAGCAGCCTTGCCCAAACAAGCATGCCCCTCCCTCCCGCCCCACACACCTGCCCCACCGCTGCTGCCTTGCCCTGCCCCTGCCCCTGCTCAGGTTTGGCATCCGTGGCCTGGACGTGACGTTTGGACCCTACACCACAGTCAACAGCCAGGGCCTGCCCTGGACGCTAGCCAACGGACGCAGCATCCCACACAGCGGCCTGAGCAGCCTGACCACCGCAGTCCAGCCTGACGGCCCCCTCCTGCTGCCCCTGCCCCTCCAGCCACCTGCTGCCACTGCGCCACACCCACCACCTCCGAGCCTATCCCTAGGGCCAGCAGCAGACGAGCCAGTCAGCACTCCTGAACAGCCTGGCAGCTGGCCTGAGCTCACCAGCCCCGCACCCACTAGCCCCTACCCCAGCCCCAACACCTACCCCAGCCCCGACCCCAGCTCTAATCCCAGCCCAGACCCCACCCCTGCTGATCTCACCACCACCATCTCCATCATCATTGGCGTCATGGCAGGCCTGACCATTATGGGCCTGCTGCTGTGTTATGTGGCGCCCACCTGCCTGCGCAGCTCAGCCGCGGCCAAAGACTCTGGGCTGGGCCCACACCCCACCCCCTCCCCTGCCTCCAGCAACAGCCTAGGTGGGAACTGCTGTCGTCTGGCCTGCTCTGCCTGGAGAGAGCACCTCTCTGCGAAGGTGGGTGGGGCACCTGAACAGCCTAACCCCTCGGTTGATTTGCTCAACATGTTGACTACTCTGACGCTGCGACAATTCAGTCGCCTCAATATGACGCTTCGATCTGACGCTCTGACGCTTCATTCTTCTGACAGTTTGGTCCTATGACATTTGAGGTCTCACTTGACCTGGCAGGTGTGAGCCTCCTATATTTGATTTGCCTTTCTACCTTGTTGAAATCAGCTACATCAGCTTGTGTTACAGCGTTCTTTTGGCATGCCCTATATCCTTTCACTGCCCCTTGCGTGGCCGCTCTCCCTGCAACGGCAGCTGCTACTCTGTTATGCACCTGCCTGTTGCTGTTGCCTGCCCGTGTCCGTCGTTCCCCTGCTGCAGCCGGCTTGCTTGCAGGTGCTGAAGCTGGCTTGCACGGGCGGGGGCACCACCCCCAAATCCAAGGCTTGCCGCTCCACTGCCTTGCGCCCCCACAGCCGCCTCCTGCAATCCACTAGCCCTTGGGCTGTGGTAGGCAGTGATGCCGACTCCAAAGATAGCTCCCTAGCAGCTGGTGGCTCGCCCCGCTTCCGGCCCGCCACCGTGGTAATGGAGTGCAGCAGCGCACCTAAAGACCTGAAGGCAGGCCAGGACTCGAGTGGCCCCTGTGCCCTCCCACTGGCAGCGCTGTACAGCTCAGCGTCCCAGTCTCCGTCTCACGGCAGCAAAGCAGGCGGCATCCAGGACGCGTCGCCGCTGTCGCCACCAGGCTTGTACCTTTGGGAAGGTGTCAGCAGGTGTCAGCTGGCCACACAGGCTGGCCCAGGCCAACCCACACCCCTCCGCCCTCAGCCACACCCTCCAGCAGCCCACACCCCTCACCCCTCCCCCTCACCCCTCACCCACACCCCTCACCCCTCAGCCCCACCCCCCACCCACCCTCCAGCATGCGTCCACCCAAGCCCTACCGCCTGTGGCAGGAAACCGCTCCTCCCTTGTGCAGATGACATGAGTCGCGCAGCGCAGCCGCAGCTGCCCCAGCAGAGCGCAGGCTCAGCCCCTGTACAGCTTGACGCCCAGTCAACCAGCCTCCCAGTCGACAGGGAGGCGGACAGCACCGAGAGGCTGGCTGCCCCAGGCACTGCGGCAGGGGCTGGGGTGCCGGCGGAGGGCCGGTGGCTCCTGGCTGGCGGTGCCTCAGCGCGGGCAGGGAGTGGGGCGCTGGTGGTGCGGGGTGAACCCACCACCAGGTGTGACCAGTGTGGCACAGCAGAGGCCCTAAGCGCCACCGAGTGTGTACTCCTCAGCGAGGCGGAGGTGCAGCAGGAGCTGCGGCTGGAGGAGCAGCTCGGGGCGGGGGCGTTTGGCACGGTGTACCGGGGCACCTGGCGGGGCATGCAGGTGAGCGGCCCTGGGCCAGCACGGCCAGTGGCTGCAGCAGCAGGTGACAGCTGGGGTGGGGGGAGGGTGGGAGTGGGTGGTGTGGGGAAGGGTCTTTGACAGTGCTTGAAATAAACAAAACACGTGATTGCTCCGTCGCCCCAATCCTTCCCCTAATGCAATGCATCCCCCACTGTTGTGGCCTATCTCTATTGTTTGTCACCATGACGCTTGACCCTGCACTTGTTGCATGCACCTGACCCTGTCTAGGATCGCCCATCTCCAACCTGCCTAAACTTGCCTAAACCTGCACCGCCCACCAAGGACCGGGTTGTTGTGCCGAGACTGCCAGGCAGCAATGACAGTCTGGGGCAGTGCATGCAGGTTGCCGTGAAGCGCATGGTGTTCTCCTGCTTGGCGGGCGAAGCAGGCATCGCGGCTCAGCGTCAACAGGTGTTGAGGGAGGCTGAGCTGAACACACGGCTGGCGCACCCCAACCTGGTGGCCACCTACGCCTACTGCCTCACCACCCTGACCAGCAGCAGCAGCAGCAGCAGCTGCCAGGCAAGTCTCAAGCTAGTTGGGTGGCGGAGCTGTTGTGCCACTGTAGGGAGTCATCAACACCGTTGTGTTGGGATGGGGCCAAGCTAATGGTGCTTGCCACCCCGATATGCTTGAGCAAGCATTGGCCACACCCACTCTGTGCAGACCTGGGTGGAGATTGCACAGGGTCTTGCACAGGGCTACGTGTGCAGTGGCAGACCTAGAGCCTCAGAATTCGAAAGGGTGCCCCTGAGCCTGCTGGAGCCAACCCCCTGCACTACTGCCTGACACCCCTAGAGGCTGCTAGCCAGATTGGCATGCAGGCAAGCACCATGACGAAAGGTGACACAGCTGAAGGCAATGCACACTCCACTATGCCACAGCAGGCTCCTGCTGCTGCTGGGCGATGGGTGCTGGGTCACACCAACAGCTGCTGGGTGATGGTGCTGGGTGAGACTAACAGCTGATGAACGGGGTAGGGGTAGGGGTAGGGGTAGGGGTAGGCTTCGTTGGGTGCAACAGCTGATGGACACCCTAGACCCTGTCAGGTGCACAGCCTGAGCTGCCTGCTCGCCACGTGTTGCTGATCCCTTGCAGGCTCTCACTGACACTGCGCTGTACCTGGTGGGCGAGCTGTGCACGCATGGCAGCCTCTGTCAAGTCATCGAGTCTGGCAGGTGTGTTGTAAACATCCCAAAACACAGCAGTATAAGAAATGAAAAGAAGCTGAATGCGCCAATGGCTGCAAGCTTCCGCCTCGGCTGTGCATGACACCCCTGCACGACGTCAGGAGTACAATGTGATGGGGGCTCCTGCGAGGCTTCACGAGGTTCAGAGCTGTGTTCCAACAGCCATACCTCATGAGTGGCCATGCAGCTGCAAGGTGATAGCATGCACGTCACCTGCTGCAGGGCTGCTGCTGTTGGGCCGTTGGCAGTGTTGTTATCGGCGCTCGTGTTATTAGCGCTCGTGGCGCACAGTTGTGAAGTGGGCTACTGGCTGCCAGGGTGCCGCCTGCATGGTTGCCTGCTGTCCGGCAAATCAATCCCAATTCCAGTACAGTGAACAAAATCCAGAACTTTTGACTTGTAAATAAGTTTGCGAGTAATGGTGAAAATCACAAGTATTGCAGTACTGCAGTATATATATCATTGGCAGACTGCTGTCCGGCCAGCTGGCTTGATGACCGCTGGCTACTGAGCACATGCTGAGTGCAGGTTGTGGGACGCTGAGCTCCAGGCGCCCCGCCTTGGCCCTGTCCTCACCGTGCTGTGCGACATCGCTGAAGGCATGGTACGAGGCACATGATTGGTTGGTGTGTTGTGTTGTGCTGTGATATGCTGTGATATGCTGTGTTGTGCTGTGCTGTGCTGTGCTGTGTTGTGCTGTGCTGTGCTGTGCAGTGCTGTGCTGTGCTGTGCTGTGTTTGTGATGTGTGGCTGCTAGGCGTGAGCGCAACCATGCAAGCACAAGTAGTTGCTGATGTGCTAGCACTGTGCGCATTATTGTCACGATGAGGGTAGGGTAGTGTGGTGAGAGGATCTCTGGCACCTAGGAGACCACTCGACAATTTGTGGAGAAGTTGTTTCCACCCCCACCTCCCAACCCCTGCATGGAGGGGGCTGCCGAACAGAAGAGCTGCTGCAGTGTCAGCACTGCCAGTACTGGCCAGCTTTACCTGCACCGTCAGCTTGCCCACCCTGCCTGTCAGCACCTGGTCCTTTCCGCTGCCTTTGCTTGTAGGCCTACCTCCATGGCCATCATATCCTCCACAGGGTGCGTGGCCTCAATCTTTTGTTGAACATGCGGTGCCCTTATGTGTGCACATCACTTGCCGGCCAGCTCTACCCTGGAAAATTCTCCTTTGCCCTTGCCCTTGCCCTTGCCTCAACCTTGTTTTATACATGTTTCTTCCCTTGCCCTTCCGTGTCTTGTCTCACCCTATACTGCCAAGCGACCTTGCAAAGCGGTAGGTGCGGCAGCTAGGGCTCCTGCAAACCCGTGTCAATTCCGGGCGTTGCCCATACTTCACCGCCCACCTCTGTGCACCCACTCGTGTGCTTGCAGGACTTGAAGCCCGACAATGTGCTCCTGCAGGATACCGCCAAAGGCGTCGTTGCCAAGGTAAGGTCACAGCCCAGTGCTCGGCCAAGCAACCCTTAGCAGGCTAGTCTCAGCTCTGGCAGAGCACGGAGCCTTGCTGCCAACCACAACGCTCTGCTTGCCCCTTAGGTGGCGGACCTAGGTTTGGGCGCCATCTTGACAGCGGGCACGACGCACCTCAGCGATGCCCGCGTCGGAACCCAGCTGTACATGGCACCGGAGGTACTGCAAGGTCGCACCAGTCCGGCCGGGGACGTGTACAGCTTCGGCGTCGTAGCTTGGGAGATGCTGCACGGTCGTACCATGTGGACCCGCCTGCACCAAATGTAAGTACATAAGCGTGCGCGCCTATGTCCTTGTCTAGGCACCTGCAGGCTGGTTGTTACGCGGGTGTATGATGCACCGGATGTGCAACCCTATCATCTCGCGAGCACCTATCGTGACGCAACACGGGTAGGACTTCATCGTTGTGGCGAAGCCGGTAATGCGCCTCTCGCGCCTTATTTTGCATTGACCGGTCTTTGACCTACCTGTTTTGCTGCTGCTTTGTCCACTGCGGCTTGCATCTGGACTCCCTGCCCTGCAGCACCCAGGAGCCGCGATATCTGCAGTGCCTTGACCCGCACCCGCGCTTGTTCGACCACGGTTGGCCAGTTCCACCGACAGCAGCTCCACAGCCGCCTGCAGTCAAGGGCCTGAGGGACATGGTGGACTGCTGCTTGCAGCGGGAGCCCCATGCCAGGCCCTCCTTCCAAGACCTGTTACACTGGCTGGCATTGCTGCAGCAGCTTCACTCGGGGCAAGTGAACGCTACATGATGTTGGCAACAGACAGTTTCAAGTACTTGCTACATGTGTACCTTCCCTATCAATAAACAGGTTCACGTAACTGACATGCAGACGTGCACATTGCCCGCACTGTCCATACCACCACCAGCATTGTGGCAGCCATGGACACGCCGCTGGAGATGTTCGGAAGGACAAGGCAGGCCTGCAGTGGGGTCTTCATGTGTTTTTTGTGTTTGCTTGTGAGTCTATACAGTGCAGATGATGAGAAGACCCTTATCAGCTGCACCTGCTGCTCCCCATCCTGTTGTGTTGCATGTTGGCTGCTGTTGTGTTATGAAGTGTTGTGTTCAGAGCCCACCACCTGTTGAAGGCGATAATGTCTAATACTCCCAACCTCGTTTTCTGACCTCGTTTCTGTCTGATCATCTCGCATGAAGAATAAGCACCCCATGCTGGGAGTTCATTCTATTCCACACTGCTAGCCGAGCCAAACCAAGGATACCCTCAACTATTGAAAACAAGGGTGTACACGGCGCATATATAGGGACCAGCACAGTGTTGTATTGTTCGCATCTAAATTTGTTGCGAGAATCAAAACCAGATGGGAGCCCGACGCCACATTGCCCAACCCCCAGGGCATCAGCCAGCGCCTTAGACACTCGTCAGCGCCACCTTACCAATCAACCCCGCCGTCCAACACGCAAGCAGCAGGCATATGCTGAATGCAGATGAGATCCCACATTCTGGAGAGGACTGGCCTTGGCCAGGCCAGCTTGACAGACATGTTGTGTGTCAGCTGCAGCAGCACCTTGGCCCTCAACCTTGAGCCTTCATTGCAGTCGAACACACTAATTGTGGACCACTACAAAACAATATTTTGTCTGTGTGGAGTTCCCATTGCATGGCATGCTCATGGCCTATACATGGTCATGGTCGCCTACCACCTACAACATTGCCTGACCCGTTAGGGCTACACCGTAGAGTTGGCATGACAAAACATGCACTAATTGTAAGCTGATGACAGCTTCAAGCGGGGGGGGGCACACACTACTGTGCCACAGCAGGCTGCTGCTGCTGGGCCTTGGGTGGCTTGTCTCGCAGCCGCTTGTAGCCCAGGCCAGGGTACTCCTTGCCCTTGGCTGGCAGAGCTCCCTGCTCTGGCCACCAGCACAGCTCTAGTGGCCGCCACTTGCTCTCCCCAATGCGCTGCATGTTCAGCGCTGCGTTGCTGGCAAGGCACTTCCTCAGGCCAGGGCTCAGGGTGCAGGGCCAGCATGAGGGCGCCCACCACAGCAACCACTACTAGTACTATTCTGGAAGCTGTACATCACAACAGCCACATCACTTTCCACCACATCCCCTTCCCATGAGTAAGGCGCAGTCAGTGCTGCTGCATAGCTGAACAAGGATGAATTGCCCTAGATCCACTTGCTGGTCATGAATGCAAGAAAAGGCTCTGTAGAGCCAGCGTGAACTCCAATTCCACCATCAACAGATGGGGTGTGGGGTACCGTACCTGGGCCACTGCAGTCGTCGTCGCCCTCAACCTAAACCTCAGGTGCAGCAGCATGAGCATGGCACTCACTGAATGTGCAACAGGCTGCTGCTGCTGCGTCTGCTTGTAGTCCGTGCCGGAGTGCTCCCTGCCCTGCCTCTCTACAGTGCAGATGATGAGAAGACCCTTATCAGCTGCACCTGCTGCTCCCCATCCTGCTGTGTTGCATGTTGGCTGCTGTTGTGTTATGAAGTGTTGTGTTCAGAGCCCACCACCTGTTGAAGGCGATAATGTCTAATACTCCCAACCTCGTTTTCTGACCTCGTTTCTGTCTGATCATCTCGCATGAAGAATAAAGGCCCCATGCTGGGAGTTCATTCCATTCCCCACTGCTTACCGAGCCAAACCAAGGATACCCTCAACTATTGAAAACAAGGGTGTACACGGCGCATACATAGGGACCAGCTCAGTGCTGTATTGTTCGCATCTGGGTTTGTTGCAAGAATCAAACCCAGATGGGAGCCCCGACGCCACATTGCCCAACCCCCAGGGCATCAGCCAGCGTGCCCCCTCCCCTGGTAGCTTCAGCTGCCCTAGCCACCAACACACAATAAACAGGCAAAGCATGGCCCGCGCATGTCACACATGTCACGCATGTATCAACCCGAACACTTCGAATCGAACATGGGCACATGTCATGAGCGTTTCAGACCCGGTTTAAACGTATGGAGAAAAGTGCACATGTCAACACCACTAGTGTGCCCCTTGCTGGAGGGTGGCCATAGCACCGGCCTGTCAAAGCACTGGCTGCAGGCTGAGCGCTCCAGGCGGGGGCTCCCCTGCCACGTTTCAGGGCTGCATCCCTCTGGCCTTTTCTAGTTTCAACTTGCCCTCACAGGGCTGGGGTGCGAGCCCTGCTGTGCCCGCCCCTTGTTCGCATGCACTGGGAGTTTTTGTGGGTCCCATGCACATGCACTCATGCTCAACCACCCCACAGCGCTAGGGCCAGCTTGCGGTGGCGCTCACCAGGCCCTGCACTCCAGCGTGGAGGACGGCAGAAGCTCATGCCACTGCCTGCTCATCTAGGCCTGGGCAGGGTCAGGGGCGGGTGTCAAGGCCAAGGCAGTGACAGTGCCCTGCAGGCAGGCAGTGAAGCCCTTGTGACGCCCTTGGCTTTGGCCTTGGCCTTGCAGGCGGGCAGTGCAGCCCTTGAGCACTCTGCGCCCCTGCTTGCTGCAGCCCTTGTGCGCTCTTGTGCGCCCTTGCAGCCCTTGAGCCCCTGCTTCTTGCAGCGTGCTGGGTGCAGGTGAGGGTGCAGGTGGAGGCTGTAGGTGGGTGCGGCTGCCAACCTGCGTGTGCAACTGCCACGGCTGGCCAGGAGCCCCAGCAGCTGCCCGGCCTCTGGCCGCTGGCCAGGAGCAGCAGCCCATTGCCACCGCTGGCCAGCACAGTGACACCACATGCCCTCCGTCCTAGGTCCACCCTCGTGGTTATTGAAGGTGAAGATGGAGTCGAGCTGCTGCTGCTGCTGCTGCTGCTGCCCGCTGCGGCTGTTCCTGCTGCTACGGTTGTTGCTGCTGCTGCGGCTGCTAATCCTGCCAGGCCCAGCCAGGCCCAGCTGCTCAGCACTGCCGTCTGGCTGCAGCCTAACCCCATAGCCACTAGAGTCGGCCACCGTGTGCATTGGCCTCCCCTGCAACAAACTGCCGGCAACAAAGCTCCCAGGGGCCCAAGGCTGTGTGAGGGCGCCAGCAGTGCCCCTCACCTCCTCCTCCCAGGTACTCGGGACCCAAGCAGCCCTGGCTGGCTGGCACTGGCTTTGACCGGCCTGGCTGTGTTGCTCCGCACATGGCATACTCAAGCGGTGGGCCAGGCAATCTCGCTGGCCATGTGACCTTCACCCTGCCCCACCCTTACTTACGCTTCCCCAGCCCACCCTGCCCCAACTGAGCCCAGTCCTGCCCAGCCCAGGCCAGCCCCGCTATTCCTGCTCACAAGCACTGCGCAACCTCCTTTTCCCTCCTCCCATCAAACACTGTCTGAGCTGAAGACCGTCTGCTCTGCCAGAACTGGCAGGCCAGCCAGCAGTCGCTCAGTGCGGTGCTCAGGCTCCATCCGCCGCTCATAGTCCACGTGCACAAAGGCCCGCTCCACCAGGTCCAGTGCCTCCAGCTGCAGCACCAGGCCAGTAGGGGGAGGCAGGCAGGGGTGTAGGCGGGGCAGGTGGTCAGAGGGGGAGGCAGGCAGGGTGGCAGGCGGGGTGGTGTGCGGGGCAGGGTGGTGGTGGTGGTGGGGGGGGGGGGGGTGTCTCACCCTGTTCTGCAGCTCCAGGCTGATGTCGTGCACCTCCCTGAGCGTGTAGTGCAGCGGCATCACCACCTCAGCCTCCACCATGTACCTGGGGGGGGGGGGGGCAGCATGACCCTTGAAGGGGGGGGGGGCAGCATGACCCTTGAAGGGGGGGGGGCAGCAAGACCCTGGATGAGGGGGGGCAGCAAGACTCTTACACACCCTCTGCCAGGACCCTCATCAGCTGCAGCCCCCTGCTGCCCCCTGCTGCTGTAAGGGAGTGCCACACCCTCGGCCAGTGGCCCCCTCGCCCCCGCCCGGCCCAGGGCTCTGCCACCACACACACACACACACTCACACTCACACACACTCACACACACTCACACACACTCACACATACACACACACACACACACACACGCGCCTGCCTCAACCCCAGCTCACCATCACGCACCTGCTGCCGAAGTGGAATGCCCTGCAGGCAGGCATCACAGGGCAGTTCCAAGCCTGTGGTGGAGGTGGAGAGGGGAGTGGGTAAGGGGTAAGGGGTGGGGGTGGGGTGGGGGTGGGGAGAGGGGGTGGAGGGGGTGGTGTGGGGAAAAGCTGGTCGGCATAGTCACGGCTACCACACTGAAAGGTCCACCCACTGGTCTGAAACTGTAGTGCCCTGAGCCTGTACTGCCTTGAGCCTGTACTGCCCTGAACCTGTACTGCCCTGAGCCTGTACTGCCCTGTCTTCATGGCTCCTCAACCACCCAACAGTGCCCTCCTCACCCTTTGCTGACCTAGCCAAGACGAAATGGCTCAATTTGTTTGCAACTTGCATGAGAGCGCAAAGGACAAAGCACACCCTTGCAGCCGCCTACCCAGCCACCCTCCTACCCCTTCCTTGTTGACAAGAACCCCCTCAGTCACTCAACCCACTGTCCTTAACCAACCAACCAACCAACCAACCAACCAACCAGCCAACCAGCCAACTGACCAACCACCTTAAGCAGTCCACCTCCATCTGTGGGTTGTGAGCGTCTGCGATACGCTTCAGGTGCTCCAGCAACTCCAAGGGCGCCCCAACGCCCACAATCTTTTCCACCTGCGACAAGTTGGGGAGAGGGGGAGGGGCATGGGGTGGAGGGGGAGAGGGGGAGGGGCATGGGGTGGAGGGGGAGAGGGGGAGGGGCATGGGGTGGAAGGGGAGAGGGGGAGGGAAAGCTAAGCCTATCAGTCTTTTCTTCCTTCTCTGCCTTTACGTGTGTGGGGTACAGTCTTTCTGAAAAAATGGTATCGCATCGCATCGCACCGTCAGGTGTGTGTGGTGAGGTCTTTCAATGTAGGAGTGGCCGCAATCAGGCAACTCTCTGTGTAACAGTGGCCCACTGCGCAACCCAGGCCCCTGGCGGGTCCCCACCCAGCACCTGGACAGCTGGGGTGTAGGAGTGTGTATAGAGAGTTTCACGTATTTGGTACATGTGTACGTCCCCTTTTCAATAAACAGGTTCACGTGCTTGACATGCAGACGTGCACATTGCCCGCACTGTCCATACCACCACCAGCAATGTGGCAGCCGTGGACACACCGCTGGAGGTTTTTGGATAGTCTGCAAGGACAGGGCATGCCTGCAGTGGGGTCTTCATGTGTTCTGTGTGTATTACTTGTGAGTTGGGAGCGACCGCCAACCTAGAAGCCATTTTTCTAGGTTTTTTCTAGGTCCCTCTTGCCCAGAATTCTATGGGCGCGCCCTATTTGTGAGTCTATCCAGAGCAGATGATGAGAAGACCCATATCAGCTGCACCTGGTGCTCCAAACCCTGTTGTGTTGCATGTTGGCTGCTGTTGTGTTACGAAGTGTTGTGTTCAGAGCCCACCACCTGTTGATGGTGATAATGTCTAATACTCCCAACCTCGTTTTCTGACCTCGTTTCTGTCTGAATATCTCGCATGAAGAATAAAGACCCCATGCTGGCAGTTCAGGCTACCCCTCCCATTGAACCACCACGTAAGGGACATTTGACTTTGCGGCGTGCCTGGTGAGAGTTGAGCTGTCATTTTAACGCGGAACGCCTTACCTTCGCGTTGCGCTTGCGCCTGCGCGCCCGAGCTGCTGGCACCCTACGGTGACCGGCAGTCTGCCAGGCACGCGAACGGTTTCGCTCTGCGCAATGGGCCTTTGTAATGCTGCTTCACAACACCCACAACGCAGGATGCAGAGTTCTCCGCTGCGGTACACTGCGGTACACTTAACGCATGGAGCCCAGTTTTCTCAACATCATCCTACACAGCCTCCCCCTACACATGAATCTCCACCCAGCCAGTGCTGCCAGTTGGCGTAGACCTCATACAACACCCACAGCGGGCAGCCTGGCTCCCCTGCCGTTTGTAGGGGTGATACTTGGGTGATACTTGGGCTGGCTGGACCCCTGCAGCTGGGACTGTGATGGGTGCAAGGGTGGTTGGTCTGGGAGATGGTGGGGGCAGGGCGCATGGGCTGGCCCAGGCTGTGCAGGTGCTTGCGTGGGTGTGGAGCTGAGATGGGGCATGGGCTGGAGCTGGCTGGCTGGCTCCTGCCCCCGCAGCCGCTTGGCAAGCGCAGCTGCAGCAGCCTGGGCGCAAGTCCTATGGGCCAGTGGAATCAGTGCGGGCTTCAGGTTGCTGCAGGCCATGATGACTTCAGACATCTGAGCTGTGACATGGCCGATGGCTTGTAGACTCTGTCCGGAGCTGTAGAAAGCTGCCTCCCCCTCCACATGGATCTCCACCCAGCCTGTGCTGCCAGCTGGCGTACACGTTGCACAACACGCACAGCGGGCAGCATGGCCCCCCTTCCGTCTGTAGGGGTGGGTTTTGGAGGACAAGCCCATGCCTGCAGGCATGTGCACACGCCAGCTCCTAAAACCCCTCTTGGTAATTGGAGACAATAGATGAGAACTTGGCAGGGGGTCCACAGCTAAGTTCCCTAGCCAGTGACGCAGGGCTGGAGAGTTTGATTTAGTTTTATGGTGGTCATACTGGCATCAACAGAGTGGGCAACATGGAGGAGAGTTAGCCCACCTCTTAGAGCCTAATCAACAAGGGATCGGTGCAGTTGCCACTGCTGTGCTCCTACTGTGGTCTCCTCCTAGTTTCAGAGCCCCTGGGCCAGCGCATGTTGGTCACGATGTTGGACATGAAGTCGGGCTCCTCGCACATCGCGCACTATCCATCGCGTTAATCAGGGACTCACAGATACTGGGTCAGCGTACATCAAGTCCGCAGGCTCGGTAGGGTCGGATACCCGGCAACATGCCCGACCAGCTCAGCGTGTGGCTCAGCGCGGCAGCATTCCGACGCTTCAATCCGCGTGTCAACCCGTGCAAAAATGAGTCCGGAAATGCCGTTGTCCCTTATCGTTAGGGGGGTTGGTGGTTCAATGGGAGGGGTAGCCTTCATTCTATTCCACGCTGCTAGCCGAGCCAAACCAAGGATACCCTCAATTATTGAAAACAAGGGTGTACACGGCGCATATATAGGGACCAGCCCAGTGCTGTATTGTTCGCATCAGGATTTGTTGCGAAAAGCTAACCCAGATGGGATCACCAACGCCACATTGCCCAACCCCCCAGGACATCAGCCAGCGCCTTAGCCACTCGTCGGCGCCACCTTATTAACCAACCCCACCGTCCCACACGCAAGAAGCAGGCATGTGTTGCATGCAGATGAGATCCCACATTCTGAATAGGACTAGCCTTGGCCAGGCCAGCTTGACAGACATGCTTGTGTGTCAGCTTCAGCGGCATGAGCATGGCACTCATTAATGTGCAACAGGCTGCTGCTGCTGCGTCTGCTTGTAGTCCATGCTGGAGTGCTCCCTGCCCTGCCCTAGTAGCTTCAGCTGCCCTAGCCACCAACACACTATCAACAGGCATAGCATGGCCCTCGCATGTCACACATGTCACGCATGTATCAACCCGAACACTTCGAAATCGAACATGGGCACATGGCATGAGCATTTCAGACCCGGTTTAAACTCATGGAGAAAAGTGCACATATCAACACCACTAGTGTGCCCTTTGCTGGAGGGTGGCCACAGCACCGGCCTGTCAAAGCACTGGCTGCAGGCTGAGCGCTCCAGGCGGGGGCTCCCCTGCCACGTTTCAGGGCTGCATCCCTCTGGCCTGTCAGCCTTTTCTAGTTTCAACTTGCCCTCACAGGGCTGGGGTGCGAGCCCTGCTATGCCCGCCCCTTGTTCGCATGCACTGGGAGCTTTTGTGGGTCCCATGCACATGCACTCATGCTCAACCACCCCACAGCGCTAGGGCCAGCTTGCAGTGGCGCCCACCAGGCCCTGCACTCCAGCGTGGAGTACGGCAGAAGCTCCCTGCCACTGCCTGCTCATCTAGGCCTGGGCAGGGTCAGGGGTGGGTGTCAAGGCCAAGGCAGTGACAGTGCCCTGCAGGCAGGCAGTGAAGCCCTTGTGCAGCCCTTGTGACGCCCTTGCAATGAAGCTCTTGCGCCCTTGCAGTGAAGCCCTTGTGCGCCCTTGCAGCCCTTGAGCGCTCTCAGCCCTTGCTGCTTCCTGCAGCGTGCTGGGTGCAGGTGAGGGTGCAGGTGGAGGCTGTAGCTGGCTGCGGCTGCCAACCTGCGTGTGCAACTGCCACGGCTGGCCAGGAGCCCCAGCACCAGTAATACCACATGCCCTCCCTCCTCCTAGGTCCACCCTCATGGTTACTGAGAAGTCGAGCTGCTGCTGCTGCTGCTGCCGCTGCTGCTGTTCCTGCCAAGCCCTGCCTAGCCCGGCTGCCCAGCACTCCGCCCCTCAGCCACTGGAGGCAGCCTCTGTGCGCATTGGCCTCCTCTGCAACAAACTGCCAGACTTCAGAGCGCTCAGAGCGCTCCCCAGGGGCCAAGGCCCAAGGCTGTGCGAGGGCACCAGCAGTGCCCCTCACCTCCTCCTCCCAGGAATTCAGGACCCAAGCAGCCCTGGCTGGCTGGCACTGGCTTTGACCGGCCTGGCTGCTTTGCTCGGCACATGGCATACTCAAGCGGTGGGCCGGGGCATCTCGCTGGACCAGTGACCTTCACCCTGCCCCACCCTTACTTACGCTTCCCCAGCCCACCCTGCCCCAACTGAGCCCAGTCCAGCCCCGCCCCAGCCCCGCCCCGCCCCCTCCAGCCCCGCCCCGCCCGGCCCCACTGTTCCTGCTGCACTGCGCAGCTCCCCTTCTCCCTCCTCCCGTCAAACACTATCTGAGCTGAAGACCGTCTGCTCTGCCAGAACTGGCAGGCCAGCCAGCAGTCGCTCGGTGCGGTGCTCAGGCTCGGTCCGCCGCTCATAGTCTACGTGCACAAAGGCCCGCTCCACCAGGTCCAGTGCCTCCAGCTGCAGCACCAGGTCGGTAGGGGGAGGCAGGCAGGGTGGTGTGCGGGGCAGGTGGTCAGAGGGGGAGGCAGGCAGGGTGGTGTGCAGGGCAGGGTGGTGGTGGTGGTGGTGGTGGTGGCTGTGTGTCTCACCCTGTTCTGCAGCTCCAGGCTGATGTCGTGCACCTCCCTCAGCGTGTAGTGCAGCGGCATCACCACCTCAGCCTCCACCATGTACCTGGGTGGGGGGGCAGCATGACCCTTGAAGGGGGGGGGGCAGCATGACCCTTGAAGGGGGGGGGGCAGCATGACCCTGGATGAGGGGGGGCAGCAAGACTCTTTCACACCCTGTATCAGGGCACTTATCAGCTGCAGCCCCCTGCTGCCCCCTGCTGCTGTAAGGGAGCGCCACACCCCCGGCCAGTGGCCCCCTCGACCCCACCCGGCCCAGGGCTCTGCCACCACCCACCCACCCGCCCCGCCCGCCCGCCCGCCCGCCCGCCCGCCCGCCCGCCCGCCCGCCCGCCCGCCCGCCCGCCCGCCCGCCCGCCCGCCCCGCCCGCCCGCCCCGCCCGCCCGCCCGCCCCGCCCGCCCGCCCGCCCGCCCGCCCGCCCGCCCGCCCGCCCGCCCGCCCGCCCGCCCGCCCGCCCGCCCGCCCGCCCGCCCGCCCCGCCCGCCCGCCCGCCCGCCCGCCCGCCCGCCCGCCCGCCCGCCCGCCCGCCCGCCCGCCCGCCCGCCCGCCCGCCCGCCCGCCCGCCCGCCCGCCCGCCCCGCCCGCCCGCCCGCCCGCCCGCCCGCCCGCCCGCCCGCCCGCCCGCCCGCCCGCCCGCCCGCCCGCCCGCCCGCCCGCCCGCCCGCCCGCCCGCCCGCCCGCCCGCCCACCCACCCACCCACCCACCCACCCACCCACACACACGCATTTATACACACTCATACACGCGCCTGCCTCAACCCCAGCTCACCATCACGCACCTGCTGCCGAAGTGGAATGCCCTGCAGGCAGGCATCACAGGGCAGTTCCAAGCCTGTGGTGGAGGAGAGGGGGAGTGGGCAAGGGGTAAGGGGTGGGGGTGGGAGAGGGGTGGGAGGGGGTGGGGTGGGGGAAAGCTGGGCACCCACTGGTCTGAAATTGTAGTGCCCTGATCCTGTACTGCCCTGAACCTGTACTGCCCTGAACCTGTACGGCCCTGAGCCTGTACTGCCCTGTCTTCATGGCTCCTCAACCACCCAACAGTGCCCCTCTCACCCATAACTGACATAGCAAAGACGAAATGGCTCAATTTGTTTGCAACTTGCACGAGAGCGCGAGGGACCAAGGTCACACTATCTCACACCCTTGCAACCGCCTACCTAGCCACCCTCCTACCCCCTTCCTTGTTGACTAGAACCCACTCAGCCACTCAACCCACTGTCCTCAACCAACCAACCAACTAACCAACCATCCGACCAGCCAACTGACCAACCACCTTAGGCAGTCCACCTCCATCTGTGGGTTGTGAGCATCTGCGATGCGCTTCAGGTGCTCCAGCAACTCCAAGGGCGCCCCAACGCCCACGATCTTTTCCACCTGCAACAAGTTGAGGAGAGGGGGAGGGGCATGGGGGGGGGAGGGGGAGGGGAGGGGGAGAGGGGGAGGGGTGGGGGGGTGGGGAAGGGAAAGCTAAGCCTATCTGTCTTTTCTTCCTTCTCTGCCGTTAGGTGTGTGGGGGAAAGTCTTTCTGTATGAAGGGTATCGCATCGCATCGCACCGTCAGGTGTGTGTGGGGAGGTCTTTCAATGTAGGAGTGGCCGCAATCAGGCAACTCTCTGTGTAACAGTAGCCCTCCGTGTAAGAGCCACCCACTGAGCAGCCCAGCCCCTGAGAGCCCCACCCAGCACCTGGACAGCTGAGGTGCAGGAGAGTCAGATGTGTGTGGTGCAGCAACGCAGAGCCATGTGCTGGTCATGGTTATGGTAAGAGTGAGGGCACCTGACGGGCTGCACCCTGCACCCTGTGGCTCAGACCCAGTGCGTCACAGTGCAGCACAGGGCTGGGCCAGGCAGGCTAAGCAGCTGGCTGCTGAGCAACCGATCATGACGGACAGAGGTTAGTGATGGGGCGACAGTGTGAGGGGCGGGGCGAGGCGGGGCGGGGCGAACCGGAGCGGGGCAGTGCAGGGCGGGCGGAGTGGGGCGGGGCGAACCGGAGCGGGGCAGTGCAGGGCGGGCGGAGTGGGGCGGGGCGAACCGGAGCGGGGCAGTGCAGGGCGGGCGGAGTGGGGCGGGGCGAACCGGAGCGGGGCAGTGCAGGGCGGGCGGAGTGGGGCGGGGCGAACCGGAGCGGGGCAGTGCAGGGCGGGCGGAGTGGGGCGGGGCGAACCGGAGCGGGGCAGTGCAGGGCGGGCGGAGTGGGGCGGGGCGAACCGGAGCGGGGCAGTGCAGGGCGGGCGGAGTGGGGCGGGCGAACCGGAGCGGGGCAGTGCAGGGCGGGCGGAGTGGGGCGGGGCGAACCGGAGCGGGGCAGTGCAGGGCGGGCGGAGTGGGGCGGGCGAACCGGAGCGGGGCAGTGCAGGGCGGGCGGAGTGGGGCGGGGCGAACCGGAGCGGGGCAGTGCAGGGCGGGCGGAGTGGGGCGGGGCGGGGCCCTTAGGGTCTTGCCTGTGTCTTAGCGATGTCGTACCATCTCCACAGGATGAAGAGGGAGATGGCAATGCCGCCAGCTGGGTCTGCCCACCAAGCACTTGGCACCTGTGCATGCATGCGCCATGCGCCATGAAAGACGTGAATTGCCCCTGCCACTGCCACAGCTGACCAGCCTCCAGCCTTAGCTCCCAAACCATCCCTTCACCATACCACCACCCACCCACGAAGATTGAGGAGAGCTGCACCTGCCCCAGCCCCTGCCCCTGCCTTCTCCTACCGTGACCCACACCCCATCCGTCCACCAAACCAAACCCTGGCCCTTCACAAGGACAGTGCAGAGGCAGCCCTGCTGGCTGAGGTCTAGCCTGACCTGGGCTCTGTCACTGCTGCTAGGCAGGCTAGCACCCCTGCCCTGCCCTGCCCTGCCCTGCCCTGCCCTGCCCTGCCCTGCCCTGCCCTGCCCTGCCCTGCCCTGCCCTGCCCTGCCCTGCCCTGCCCTCCATGACGGACAGAGGCTGCCAAGGCTAGAGGCTGAGGCCCAGGCTGAGCTGGGAAGCAATGCCAACCCTGACCTGGGAAGCTATGGCAGCCGTGATGATAGCGCCCACATTGCTCATCACGTCATTCAGGTGGTCCTCTGCCAGAGCTAGCATGGAGTCTGGGATCAGGGGGGCAGCAGGGGGGCAGCAGGCAGCAGCAGCAGCAGCAGCAGCAGGGGGGCAGCAGCAGCAGCAGCAGCAGCGTCAGGATCAGGGTCAAGGTGCAGGGTCAGGGTCAGAGGCATCAGCACCAGCATCAGCACAACTTTCTGCCAATGTTACCCGGCTATGCTCATCTGACCCACCATCCCTACCCCCACCATGCCTCCCCTCCTGCCCCTTCCCCCTCCCATCCTCCCTCTCCCCCCTCCCTCCCCTGCTGTCCCTGCCCCTCCCCCGCACCACTCTTGTGCTGCAGGTTGACACAGATGACGTAGCACGCAAGCTTCAGCACCGTTGCCACACGCAGCACGCCAAACATGATGGCCCCAGTCTCCAGGTCAGGCAGCTGGTGCAGGGCCAGGCCCTTGTACAGCGCCATGCCTGAGTCCTCCACCTGGGTCAGGGGCAGGGGGCAGGGGTTGAGGGTCAGGGTCCAGTGGGGCAGAGGGTCAGGGGTCAGGGGCTCCACTACTCCACCTAGCCTTGCTTGGCCCCAGGCCCCTGCCGCGCAGCACAACACCACTGCCCTAGGCGTCACCTCACCCTAGGCTGTGTCACCCCAGGCTCACCACCACATAGGCCGCCACGCTCATGATGCAAGCGCATGCAAGCACGCCGATGGTCTCCAGCCGGGTCTTGCCCACCGGGAAGCGTGGGTCGCGCTTCTGCAAGCGTGACCCGCACACTAGGGGTCAGGGGTCAGGGGTCAGGGGTGCCAGGGGGTCAGGGGTGGAGGGTTCAGGGGGGCAGGTGATGCTGGCTTTGTAAGCAGGGGTTTAGTGTTGTGGGCATTGCAGCAGCAGCACTCATCAAGCCAGCTATGACAGTATGCCGGCCAGCAAGGATGCCGACCAGCATGTCGTGCAGCAAACATGCCAGCTGCAAGGGAGACCGATGCAGCAGCAGCAGCAGAACCCCCATCTGAATGTGAACTCACACTGACCGTGAGGGCTAATCGTGAGGGCTGGGGCCAACCAGGGGGCGGGGGCGGGGGCGGGGGGCGGGGGCGGGGGGCGGGGGCGGGGGCGGGGGCCCGGGGCGGGGGCGGGGGCGGGGGCGGGGGGCGGGGGCGGGGGCGGGGGCGGGGGCGGGGGCGGGGGCGGGGGCGGGGGCGGGGGCGGGGGGCGGGGGCGGGGGCGGGGGCGGGGGCGGGGGCGGGGGGGCGGGGGCGGGGGGCGGGGGCGGGGGCGGGGGCGGGGGGGCGGGGGCGGGGGCGGGGGGCGGGGGCGGGGGCGGGGGCGGGGGCGGGGGCGGGGGCGGGGGCGGGGGCGGGGGGCGGGGGGCGGGGGCGGGGGCGGGGGCAGGGGGCGGGGGCGGGGGCGGGGGAGGGGGAGGGGGAGGGGGAGGGGGAGGGGGAGGGGGGAGGGGGAGGGGGGAGGGGGAGGGGGAGGGGGAGGGGGAGGGGGAGGGGAGGGGAGGGGGAGGGGGAGGGGGGAGGGGGAGGGCAAAGGGAGGAGGTGCAGGGCGTCCCTCGCAGCTTGCTGCTTAGCCTGCCTGGCCTAGCCCTGTGATGCACTGTGAGCGCAGTGGCTTAGCCTGCCTGGCCTCAGCTGCTTAGCCTGCCTGGCCTAGCCCTGTGATGCACTGGGTCTGAGCCACAGGGTGCTGGGTGCAGCCCGTCATGTGCCGTCACTCTCACCCTCACCACAACCATGACCAGCACATTACCTTTGCCTGTCGGTGTTGCTGCACCACACACACCTGACCCTCCCACACACCCAGCTGTCCCAGGTGCTCGGTGGGTCTCTCAGGGGCTGGGCTGCTCAGTGGGTGGCTCTTACACGGAGAGTTGCCTGATTGCGGCCCACTCCTACATTGAAAGACCTCCCCCCACACACACCTGACGGTGCGATGCTATGCGATACCCTTGCTACAGGAAAGACTTCCCCCAACACACCTAACGGCAGAGAAGGAAGAAAAGACTAATAGGCTCAGCTTTCCCTCCCCCACCCTCCCACCCCCTCCCCCTCTCCCCCACCCCCTCCTCTCCCCCTCCACCCCATGCCCCTCCCCCTCTCCCCAACTTGTCGCAGGTGGAAAAGATCGTGGGCGTTGGGGCGCCCTTGGAGTTGCTGGAGCATCTGAAGCGCATTGCTGACGCTCACAACCCACAGATGGAGGTGGACTGCCTAAGGTGGTTGGTCAGTTGGCTGGTCGGTTGGTTGGTTAGTTGGTTGGTTGGTTGAGGACAGTGGGTTGAGTGGCTGAGAGGGTTCTAGTCAACAAGGAAGGGGGTAGGAGGGTGGCTAGGTAGGCGGTTGCAAGGGTGTGAGATAGTGTGACCTTGGTCCCTCGCGCTCTCGTGCAAGTTGCAAACAAATTGAGCCATATCGTCTTTGCTAGGTCAGCGATGGGTGAGAGGGGCACTGTTGGGTGGTTGAGGAGCCATGAAGACAGGGCAGTACAGGCTCAGGGCCGTACAGGTTCAGGGCAGTACAGGTTCAGGGCAGTACAGGATCAGGGCACTACAATTTCAGACCAGTGGGTGCCCAGCTTTCCCCCACCCCACCCCCTCCCACCCCTCTCCCACCCCCACCCCTTACCCCTTGCCCACTCCCCCTCTCCTCCACCACAGGCTTGGAACTGCCCTGTGATGCCTGCCTGCAGGGCATTCCACTTCGGCAGCAGGTGCGTGATGGTGAGCTGGGGTTGAGGCAGGCGCGTGTATGAGTGTGTATAAATGCGTGTGGGTGGGTGGGTGGGTGTGTGGGTGGGTAGGTGTGAGTGTGTGTGTGGGTGGGTGGGTGGGTGTGAGTGTGGGTGGGTGGGTGGGTGGGTGGGTGGGTAGGTAGGTGTGAGTGTGGGTGGGTGGGGTGGGTGGGTGGGTGGGTGGGTGGGTGGGTGGGTGGGTGGGTGGGTGGGTGGGTGGGTGGGTGGGTAGGTAGGTGTGAGTGTGGGTGGGTGGGTGGGTGGGTGGGTGGGTGGGTGGGTGGGTGGGTGGGTGGGTGGGTGGGTGGGTGGGTGGGTGGGTGGGTGGGTAGGTAGGTGTGAGTGTGGGTGGGTGGGTGGGTGGGAGTGGGAGTGGGAGTGGGAGTGGGAGTGGGAGTGGGAGTGGGAGTGGGAGTGGGAGTGGGTGGGTGGGTTGTGGCAGCGCCCTGGGCCGGGTGGGGTCGAGGGGGCCACTGGCCGGGGGTGTGGCGCTCCCTTACAGCAGCAGGGGGCAGCAGGGGGCTGCAGCTGATAAGTGCCCTGATACAGGGTGTGAAAGAGTCTTGCTGCCCCCCCCTCATCCAGGGTCATGCTGCCCTACCCTCATCCAGAGTCTTGCTGCCCCCCCCCCTCATCCAGAGTCTTGCTGCCCCCCCTTCAAGGGTCATGCTGCCCCCCCCCCCTTCAAGGGTCATGCTGCCCCCCCCCTTTCAAGGGTCATGCTGCGCCACCCCCTTCAAGGGTCATGCTGCCCCACCCCCCCAGGTACATGGTGGAGGCTGAGGTGGTGATGCCGCTGCACTACACGCTGAGGGAGGTGCACGACATCAGCCTGGAGCTGCAGAACAGGGTGAGACACACAGCCACCACCACCACCACCACCACCACCACCCTGCCCTGCACACCACCCTGCCTGCCTCCCCCTCTGACCACCTGCCCCGCACACCACCCTGCCTGCCTCCCCCTCTGACCACCTGCCCCGCACACCACCCTGCCTGCCTCCCCCTCTGACCACCTGCCCCGCACACCACCCTGCCTGCCTCCCCCTCTGACCACCTGCCCCGCACACCACCCTGCCTGCCTCCCCCTCTGACCACCTGCCCCGCACACCACCCTGCCTGCCTCCCCCTCTGACCACCTGCCCCGCACACCACCCTGCCTGCCTCCCCCTCTGACCACCTGCCCCGCACACCACCCTGCCTGCCTCCCCCTCTGACCACCTGCCCCGCACACCACCCTGCCTGCCTCCCCCTCTGACCACCTGCCCCGCACACCACCCTGCCTGCCTCCCCCTCTGACCACCTGCCCCGCACACCACCCTGCCTGCCTCCCCCTCTGACCACCTGCCCCGCACACCACCCTGCCTGCCTCCCCCTCTGACCACCTGCCCCGCACACCACCCTGCCTGCCTCCCCCTCTGACCACCTGCCCCGCACACCACCCTGCCTGCCTCCCCCTCTGACCACCTGCCCCGCACACCACCCTGCCTGCCTCCCCCTCTGACCACCTGCCCCGCACACCACCCTGCCTGCCTCCCCCTCTGACCACCTGCCCCGCACACCACCCTGCCTGCCTCCCCCTCTGACCACCTGCCCCGCACACCACCCTGCCTGCCTCCCCCTCTGACCACCTGCCCCGCACACCACCCTGCCTGCCTCCCCCTACTGGCCTGGTGCTGCAGCTGGAGGCCCTGGACCTGGTGGAGCGGGCCTTTGTGCACGTAGACTATGAGCGGCGGACTGAGCCAGAGCACCGCACCGAGCGACTGCTGGCTGGCCTGCCAGTTCTGGCAGAGCAGACGGTCTTCAGCTCAGACAGTGTTTGATGGGAGGAGGGAGAAGGGGGGATGCGCAGTGCTTGTTTGCAGGAACAGCGGGGCGGGGCGGGGCGGGGCGGGGCTGGGCGGGGCTGGCCACGGCAGGGCGGGACTGGGCTCAGTTGGTGCAGGGTGGGCTGGGGAAGCGTAAGTAAGGGTGGGGCAGGGTTGAGGTCACAGGGCCAGCCAGATGGCCTGGCCCACCGCTTGAGTATGCCATGTACCGAGCAAAGCAGGCAGGCCAGTCAAAGCCGGTGCCAGCCAGCCAAGGGCTGCTTGGGTCCTGAGTACCTGGGAGGAGGCGGTGAGGGGCACTATTGGCGCCCTGGCACAGCCTTGGGCCTTGGCCCCTGGGGAGCTCTCTGAGTCTCTCTGTGAAGTCTGTCAGTTAGCTCCAGGGGAGGCCAATGCACACGGTGGCTGACTCTAGTGGCTGAGGGGCGGAGCTGCAGCCAGGCGGCCGTGCTGGCCAGCCGGGCCAGGCTGGGCATGTCAGGAGCAGCAGCAGCAGCAGCAGCCGCATCATCAGGAACAGCAGCAGCAGCAGCAGCAGCAGCAGCAGCTCGACTCCTTCTTCACTCTCAGTAAACATGATGTGGACCTAGGAGGGAGGGCGTGTGGTGTTACTGGTCCTGGGGCTCCTGGCCAGCCGTGGCAGTTGCACACGCAGGTTGGCAGCCGCAGCCACCTACAGCCTACACCTGCACCCTCCCCTGCACCCAGCACGCTGCAGGAAGCAGGGGCGCAGAGCGCTCAAGGGCTGCAAGGGCGCACATGAGCGCACGAGGGCTGCAGCAAGCGGCGCAGAGCGCTCAGGGACTGCACTGCCCGCCTGCTAGGCCAAGGCCAAGGGCGTCACAAGGGCCTCACTGCCTGCCTGCAGGGCACTGTCACTGCCTTGGCCTTGACACCCGCCCCTGACCCTGCCCAGGCCTAGATAAGCAGGCAGTGGCAGGGAGCGTCTGCCGTACTCCACGCTGGAGTGCAGGGCCTGGTGGGCGCCACCGCAAGCTGGCCCTAGCGCTGTGGGGTGGCTGAGCATGAGTGCATGTGCATGGGACCCACAAAAGCTCCCAGTGCATGCAAACAAGGGGCGGGCATAGCAGGGCTCGCACCCCAGCCCTGTGAGGGCAAGTTGAAACTAGAAAAGGCCAGAGGGATGCAGCCCTGAAACGTGGCAGGGGAGCCCCCGCCTGGAGCGCTCAGCCTGCAGCCAGTGCTTTGACAGGCCGGTGCTAAGGCCACCCTCCAGCAAAGGGCGCACTAGTGGTGTTGACATGTGCACTTTTCTCCATGAGTTTGAACCGGGTCTGAAATGCTCATGACATGTGCCCATGTTCGATTCGAAGTGTTCGGGTTGATACATGCGTGACACGTGTGACACACGCGGGCCATGCTAGGCCTGTTGATAGTGTGTTACTGGCTAGGGCAGTTAGGGCTACCAGAGCAGGGCAGGGAGCACTCCAGCATGGACTACAATCAGACGCAGCAGCAGCAGCCTGTTGCAAATTAGTGAGTGCCATGCTAATGCTGCTGCAGCTGACACACAAGCATGTCTGTCAAGCTGGCCTGGCCAAGGCCAGGCCTCTCCAGAATGTGGGATCTCATCTGCATGCAGCATATGCCTGCTGATTGCGTGTTGGACGGCGGGGTTGATTGGTAAGGTGGCGCTGACGAGT
Organism: Haematococcus lacustris; assembly: GCA_030144725.1. Classification (NCBI taxonomy): domain Eukaryota; kingdom Viridiplantae; phylum Chlorophyta; class Chlorophyceae; order Chlamydomonadales; family Haematococcaceae; genus Haematococcus; species Haematococcus lacustris. The sequence goes on from JASKMD010000003.1 coordinate 11,754,885, forward strand.
GTCTAAGGCGCTGGCTGATGCCCTGGGGGTTGGGCATTGTGGCGTCGGGGCTCCCATCTGGTTTTGATCCTCGCAACAAATCCTGATGCGAACAATACAGCACTGAGCTGGCCCCTACATATGCGCCGTGTACACCCTTGTTTTCAATAATCGAGGGTATCCTTGGTTTGGCTCGGCAAGCAGTGTGAAATGGAATGAACTCCCAGCATGGGGTCTTTATTCTTCATGTGAGATAATCAGACAGAAACGAGGTCAGAAAACGAGGTTGGGAGTACCAGACATAATCACCTTCAACAGGTGGTGGGCTCTGACCACAACACCTCACAACACAACAGCAGCCAACATGCGACACAGCAGGATGTGGAGCAGCAGGTGCAGCTGATTTGGGTCTTCTCATCATCTGCTCTGTATAGATTCACAAACAATACACCAAAAACACCTGAAGACCCACTGCAGGCCTGCCCTGTCCTTGCAGACTTATCCGAACATCTCCAGCGGCGTGTCCATGGCTACCACAGTGCTGGTGGTGATATGGACAGTGCGGGCAATGTGCACGTACGCATCTCAGTTACGTGAACCTGTTTATCAAAAACACATGTACCAAGTAGTACTGAAGTACTGTTTATTGCCGACATTATGTAGCGCTCACTTGCCCCGAGTGAAGCTGCTGCAGCAATGCCAGCCAGTGCAACAGGTCTTGGAAGGAGGGCCTGGCATGGGGCTCCAGCTGCAAGCAGCAGTCCACCATGTCCCTCAGACCCTGGACTGCAGGCGGCTGTGGGGCTGCTGTCGGTGGAACTGACCAACCGTGGTCGAACAAGCGCGGGTGCGGGTCAAGGCACTGCAGATATCGCGGCTCCTGGGTGCTGCAGGGCAGGGAGTCCAAATGCAAGCCGCAGTGGACAAAGCAGGCAGCAAAACAGGTTGGTCAAGGGCCGGTCAGCGCAGAAGAAGGCGCGAGCGCATTACCGGCTTCGCCACATCGATGAAGTCCTATGTTGCGTCGGGATAGATGCTCGCGAGATGTTAAGGTCGTACATCCGGTGCATCATACACCCGCGTAACAACCACCCTGCAGTTGCCTAGACCAGGACATAGGCGCGCACGCTTATGTACTTACATTTGGTGCAGGCGGGTCCACATGGTACGACCGTGCAGCATCTCCCAAGCTACGACGCCGAAGCTGTACACGTCCCCGGGCGGACTGGTGCGACCTTGCAGTACCTCCGGTGCCATGTACAGCTGGGTGCCGACGCGAGCATCGCTGAGGTGCGTCGTGCCCGCTGTTAAGATGGCGCCCAAACCTAGGTCCGCCACCTAAGTGGCAAGCAGAGCGTTGTGGTTGGCAGCAAGGCTCCGTGCACTAGCCTGCCTGCACTGGTAACGGTTGCTTGGCCGTGCACTGGGCTGTAACTTTACCTTGGCAACGACGCCTTTGGCGGTATTCTGCAGGAGCACATTGTCGGGCTTCAAGTCCTGCAAGCACACGGGTGGGTGCACGAAGGTGGGCGGCGAAGTATGGGCAACGCCCGGAATTGACGCGGGTTTGCAGGAGCCCTAGCCGCCGCACCTACCGCTTTGCAGGGTCGCTTGGCAGCAGAGGATGGGACAAGACACGGAAGGGCAAGGGAAGAAACATGTATAGCATAATATTGAGGCAAGGGCAAAGGCAAGGGCAAGGGCAAGGGCTAAATTCTTCAGGGTAGAGCTGGCCGGCAAGAGCTGTGCACACGGAAAGGCAAGTGCTGTGCACACAGAAGGGCACCGCATGTTCAACAGAAGACCGAGGCCACGCACCCTGTGGAGGATGTGATGGCCATGGAGGTAGGCCTACAAGCAAAGGCAGCGGAAAGGACCAGGTGCTGGCAGGCAGGGTGGGCAAGCTGACGGTGCTGGTAAAGCAGGCTCTGCCTGTGGCCTTCTGTCTTTTGGTAGTGCCCCATTTGGAAGTGCTCTTTGGAGGTGCCCTTTGGAAGTGCGAGAGTGAGTGACATCGCCTTCTGGCTATAAGTAGGTATCAGCAGGTGTTAGTAGACATGAGCCTAGTGGCGCAATGCCTCCGAGGAAGCGGCCACTGGAGCAAGCGCACCAAGGCTGAGCCGGCAGCTGAGCCCACAAAGGGCAAGGGCAAGGCAGCCAAAGCCAAGCCAGCAGCGCAGCCAGGCAGATGGCTGGACAGGGACTGCAATGCAGCGTTGAACATGCAGCGCATTGGGGAGAGCAAGTGGCGCCCACTGGAGCTGTGCTGGTGGCCACAGCAGGCAGCTCTGCCAGCCAAGGGCAAGGAGTACCCTGGCCTGGGCTACAAGCGGCTGCGAGACAATCCACCCAAGGCCCAGCAGCAGCAGCCTGCTGAGGCACAGTAGTGTGTGCCCCCCCCCCCCCCACTTTAAGCTGTCATCAGCTTTCAATTAGTGCATGTTTTGTCATGCCAACTCTACGGTGTAGCCCTAACAGGTCAGGCAATGCTGCAGGTGGTAGGCGACCATGACCATGTGTATGCCATGTATAGGCCATGAGCATGCCATGCGATGGGAACTCCACACAGACAAAAACACTGTTTTGCAGTGATCCACAATTAGTGTGTTCGACTGCAATGAAGGCTCAAGGTTGAGGGTCAAGGTGCTGGTAAAGCTGATCAGTGTACTGGGTAAAGCAGTGCTGACACTGCAGCAGCTCTTCTGTTCGGCAGCCCCCTCCATGCAGGGGTTGGGAATTGGGGGTGGAAACAACTTCTCCACGAATTATCGAGTGGTCTCCTAGGTGCCAGAGCCCCTCTCACCACACTACCCTACCTTCATCGTGACAATAATGTGTGCAGTGCTAGTACATCAGCATCTACTTGTGCTTCCATGGTTGCGCTCACGCCTGGCAGCCACACATCCCAAACACAGCACAGCACAGCACCCAAGCATGTGCCTCGTACCATGCCTTCAGCGATGTCGCACAGCACGGTGAGGACAGGGCCAAGGCGGGGCGCCTGGAGCTCAGCGTCCCACAACCTGCACTCAGCATGAGCTCACTAGCCAGCGGTCATCAAGCCGGCTGGCCGAACAGCAGTCTGCCAATGATATGTATACTGCAGTACTGCAATACTTACGATTTTTTTCACCATTATTCGCAAACTTATTCACAAGTCAAAAGTTCTGGATTTTGTTCACTGTACTGGAATTGGGACTGATTTGCCGGACAGCAGGCAACCATGCAGGCGGCACCCTGGCAGCCAGTGGCCCACTTCACAACTGTGCGCCTAGAGCACCAATAACACGAGTGTCAATAACAAAACTGCCAACGGCCCAACAGCAGCAGCCCTGCAGCAGGTGGTGTGCATGCTATCCCATTGCAGCTGCATGGCCACTCATGAGGTATGGCTGTTGCAACACAACTCTGAACCTCGTGAAGCCTCACTGGAGCCCCCATCACATTGTAGTATTGTATTGGCGCATTTAGCTTGTATTTATTACTTATATTGTGTTTTGGGATGTCCACAACACACCTGCCAGACTCGATGGCTTGACAGAGGCTGCCATGCGTGCACAGCTCGCCCACCAGGTACAGCGCAGTGTCAGTGAGGCCCTGCAAGGGACCAGCAACACATGGCGAGCAGGCAGCCCAGGCTGTGCACCTGACAGGGTCTAGGGTGTCCATCAGCTGTTGCACCCAACGAAGCCTACCCCTACCCCTAACCCTAACCCGTTCATCAGCTGTTAGTCTCACCCTGCACCATCGCCCAGCAGCTGTTGGTCTGACCCTGCACCACACCCGGCCCTGTGCAAGACTATGCACTCTCCACCCAGGTCTGCACAGTGTAGGTGTGGTCGATGCTTGCTCAAGCGTATTGGGGTGGCAATTGCCATTAGCTTAGCCCCATCCCAGCACAACGGTGTTGATAGCGACCTGCAGTGGCACAACAGCTCCGCCACCCAACTAGCTTGAGACTTGCCTGGCTGCTGCTGCTGCTGCTGCTGGTGGCCAGGGTGGTGAGGCAGTATGCGTAGGTGGCCACCAGGTTGGGGTGCGCCAGCCGTGTGTTCAGCTCAGCCTCCCTGAGCACCTGCTGACGCTGAGCCCCAATGGCTGCTGGGCCCACAAAGCTGGAGAACACCATGCGCTTCACGGCAACCTGCATGGACAGCCCCAGACTGTCATAGCAGCCTGGCAGTCTCGGCAGTCTCGGCACCGGTGTCTGAAGTGCCCTTTGGGTGTGCGAGAGTGAAGCGCCCTTTGGAGGTGCCCTTTGGAAGTGCGAGAGTGAGTGACATCGCCTCCTGGGTATTAGTAGGTATCAGCAGGTGTTAGTAGATATGAGCCTAGTGGCGCAATGCCTCCAAGGAAGCGGCCCAGTGCCGCGGAGCAAGAGCCGCTTCCGATTGAAAGCCCGCGAAAACGAGGTTCGTCGTAGTCGCAGTGTGGTCCGTTGCAACTGTGCAGTCCAGTGAGCTCCGCGCTGCTCACATCGCTACTGTTCATGCCAGCGCAGGTCCTAGCGCCCCTCCAGGCAAACAACGCGAGGAGCGAAGGGCTGAATGGAAAACCCAGCGACGACAGGTGCGCACCCCCGCCTTGTATGCCCCAACACTGTTTGTGTCCCCGCACTGTTTGTGTCCCCGCATTGTTTCCCGGCCTGTCAAAATGTTGATTGTAATTGGCTGCAGGTCATCAAAGTCCCGGGTGGCGCCGTGCTGCGCGGGTGCAAGAAAACCAAGCGCAAGCTATTGGCGCAATTCCAGCTGAGGGCCGAGATCCATTCTCAGCTCCGCGTAATCGCCTCCCTGTTTGTGTTGCGGATATTTCTGACGTGCCTGGTGGGCTACCCCACCCCGGGGTTCCGCAGCGCCGCCACAACTCCAGCCGTGCAGCCTCCCCGTGCCCCTGGCCTGGGCTACAAGCGGCTGCGAGACAATACATCCAAGGCCCAGCAGCAGCAGCCTGCTGAGGCACAGTAGTGTGCCCCCCCCCCCACTTGAAGCTGTCATCAGCTTTCAATTAGTGCATGTTTTGTCATGCCAACTCTACGGCGTAGCCCTAACGGGTCAGGCAGTGCTGTAGGTGGTAGGCGACCGTGACCATGTGTATGCCATGTATAAGCCATGAGCATGCCATGCGATGGGAACACCACACAGACAAAACACTGTTTTGTAGTGATCCACAATCAGTGTGTTCGACTGCAATGAAGGCTCAAGGTTGAGGGCCAAGGTGCTGGAGAACCCCATGCGCAACGAACGGCAACCTGCATGGACAGCCCCAGACTGTCATGGCAGCCTGGCAGTCTCGGCACAACAACCCGGTCCTTGGTGGGCGGTGCAAGTTCAGGCAGGTTGGGGATGGGCGATCATATGACAGGGTCAGGTGCATGCAACGAGTGCAGGGTCGTGGGTCATGGAGACCAGCAAGGGAGATAGGTCAGAACAGTTTGTTTTAGGCACTCTTAAAGACCCTTCCCTACACCAACCACTCCCACCCTCCCTCACACACCCTAGCTGTCACCTGCTGCTGCAGCCACTGGCCGCACTGGCCCAGGGCCGCTCACCTGCATGCCGCGCCAGGTGCCCCGGTACACCGTGCCAAACGCCCCCGCCCCTAGCTGCTGCTCCATCCTCAGCTCCTGCTGCACCTCCGCCTCGCTGAGGAGTTCACACACAGTGGCGTTTGGGGCCTCTGCTGTGCCAGACTGATCCCAGCTTGTGGGTTCAATTAGCTCAATTAGCGAGGTGGTAGGGCTTGGGTGGACGCATGCTGGAGGGTGGGTGGGGGGTGGGGCTGAGGGGTGAGGGGTGTGGGTGAGGGGTGAGGGGGAGGGGTGAGGGGTGTGGGCTGCTGGTGGGTGGGGCTGAGGGCGGAGGGGTGTGGGTGAGGGGTGAGGGGGAGGGGTGAGGGGTGTGGGTGAGGGGTGAGGGGGAGGGGGGAGGGGTGTGGGCTGCTGGAGGATGGGGCTGAGGGCGGAGGGGTGTGGGTAGGCTTGGGCCAGCCTGTGAGGGCTGCTGACACCTGCTGACACCTGGGGAGGGGTGAGGGGTGTGGGGGCCCAGCCCAGAGTCTTTGGCAGCGGCTGTGCTGCGCAGGCAGGTGGGGGCCACATAACACAGCAGCAGGCCCGTGACGGCCAGGCCTGCCATGACACCAATGATGATGGAGAAGGTGGTGGTGAGATCAGACGGGGTGGGGTCGGGGCTGGGGCTGGGGTAGGTGTTGGGGCTGGGGTAGGGGTAGGGGCTAGTGGGGGCGGGGCTGGTGAGCTCAGGCCAGCTGCCAGGCTCTTCAGGAGAGCTGACTGGCTCTTCTGCTGCTGGCCGTAGGGGTAGACTCGGAGGTGGTGGGTGTGGCGCAGTGGCAGCAGGTGGCTGGAGGGGCAGGGGCAGCAGGAGGGGGCCGTCAGGCTGGACTGAGGTGGTGAGGCTGCTCAGCACGCTGTGCGGAATGCTGCCGCCATTGGCTAGCGTCCAGGGTAGTCCCTGGCTGTTGACAGGAGTGTAGGGGCCAAACGTTACGTCCAGGCCACGGATGCCAAACCTGAACAGGGGCAGGGGCAGGGCAAGGCAGCAGCGGTGGGGCAGGTGTGTTGGGCGGGAGGGAGGGGCATGCTTGTTTGGGCAAGGCTGCTGGTGCGTCATATATTCAAACTCTGTCTGCAGTGCGGCTGTCACACTGGTCAGCACTGGACATGTTGCATGGTCAGACAGTTGGCAGTTGAAGGGCAGTTGCAGCCCTGATGTCTTGAGAGCTGTCGCGGAGTTCGTCTGGCATTGTGTGCTCAGTGGGTCACTCTTTACCTATTGCACATCAGCCCAACGTCACACATGCCATCGTCTAGCATTGTGTGCTCAGCAGGGTTATCTTCTGATACTGTTATCATCATACATGTAAGGGTGACAACGCCATGGCAGCTGGCGGTTGGGGATGGTTGAGGAAGCTGGGTTGCTGGAGCAGGTGATGCATAGCAAGCGCAGCACTGACCAAGAGAGTGATGGGAAGGTCAAGCCACCGGGGGGCCAGGCAGCGGGGAACACCTGTGATGGTGGCAGGCAGGCAGGCAGGCAGGCAGGCAGGATGTGGGTGTGGGGTGGCGTCCAGCATGCAAACGCATGTGGACCAGCCAGCGAGCGCACCAGGCCCTCCATGCTGCCCTCCATGCTGCTGCGGTTAGCCGATGCGATTAGCCGGCGCTGGGGTGTCTTTTGGAAGTGTCTTTTGGAAGTGCTCCTTGGAGGTGCCCTTTGGAAGTGCGAAAGTGAGTGACATCGCCTCCTGGCTATAAGTAGGTATCAGCAGGTGTTAGTAGATATGAGCCTAGTGGCGCAATGCCTCCGAGGAAGCGGCCCAGTGCCGCGGAGCAAGAGCCGCTTCCGAATGAAAGCCCGCGAAAACGAGGTTCGTCGTAGTCGCAGTGTGGTCCGCTGCAACTGTGCAGTCCAGTGAGCTCCGCGCTGCTCACATCGCTACTGTCCATCGCTGTTCATGCCGGCGCAGGTCCTAGCGCCCCTCCAGGCACACAACCTTCCTCACCCCCTACAACCAGCTGCAGCGGCGGCTTGGCCGCGCTAGGCAGAACAAGCACTTCATCCTCAAGCCTGCCTTTGACGACCCCAGCAACCAGGAGCTACTAGCCAAGCTGCAGCAGCTGGGCAGCACCCAGCTGACTGGGGACCACAACACCGTCAGCCATCACTCCATGCAGCTAGCAGTCGCCATGCAGCAACACTACTCCAACCCAGGCAAGTGGTGGTGACCCTGACCCTGACCCTGACCCCGACCCCGACCCCGACCCCGACCCCGACCCCGACCCTGACTCTGACCCTGACCCTGACCCTGACCCTGACCCTGACTCTGACTCTGACCCTGACCCTGACCCTGACCCTGACCCTGACCCTGACCCTGACCCTGACCCTGACCCTGACCCTGACCCTGACCCTGACCCTGACCCTGACCCTGACCCTGACCCTGACCCTGACCCTGACCCTGACCCCTCTGACCCTGACCTGGCCATGACGTGACCATGACGTGACCATGACCTGACCTGCATGCACATGCAGAGCGCTATGTCAAGCTATACGCCAAGGCAGCCAGGGCCCGGCTAGGCTGGAGCGGGGAGGAGGCTCAGCTCTTCATCAAGCTGGCATGCGGGTACAGCCTCAACACCGACAGCCCTGAGCTGCAGGCAGCCACCCTGGACAAGGGACATGTGAACGACCTGATAAAGGAGGCAGCCAAGCAGCGGAGACTGCTAGCCCTGGAGGAGGGAGACTCCTTGCAGGACACCGTACACCTCTCCTGCCGCATGCGCCATGCGGTGCATGTGTGCAGGTGCCTGGAGCAGTGGCAGCAGCCCCCCACCCCACCCGTACCAGGGCAGCCAAAGCGTGGCGGGCGTAGGGTAGGTCTTAGGGTCCTGACCTGCCCACCCCCCTTCACCCTCACCCCCTTGGCCAGGGTAGGGGTGCACTTCGTCAAGGTGGACAGCAGGGTGTTGCATGGGGTGTGCCAGCAGCTGGGGCTCACAAGGGAGACAGAAAAGGTGTTCACCGCAGAGCCAGCCCGTAGCAACCATTGGGACAGGTGGTTCAGCACAGGCAAGCTGGCCAACCAAGGCTTTGAGTTCGAGAGGACGGTGGAGACTGATGGTGTCAGTGTATGTGTGCACTACACCCGCCCCCTCCCAACCCCTCCTGCTCCACCCTCAGCAGCAGGCCCCTCCAGCAGCAACAGCAGCCCAGCGGCAGCCCCAGGTGCAGCAGCTGTAGCGGCCCATGAGTTGGGACTGCCCCGCATTGGCAAGGGCCTAGCTGAGCAGCGTGAGTTTGTGTTCAATCCAGCCACTCAGACTGGGGTAGGCATCGAGCCTGGCGTCACCCAGGCAGTCAGTGCAGCCTCAGGGGTGTGGGATCCAAGGACAGGCAAGCTGCTGGCTGACCAGCTGCGCCGGTGGAAGCTGACTAAGGGCCAGGTCAAGCATGGCAGTGGCCTGAACAATGCCCGCCGTGACACTGAGCGGTGGCTGGCTCCTATCAAGCCCCACCTCCAGCACCTGGCAGCTGCAAGCTCAGCCGGCACCTCCCTGGAGGCCAACCTGAAGCACATCACCGTCACCCTGGCCACCTGGGACGCAGTGTGGGAGGTGTACCTGGACCCCAAGTGGGCAGAGCAGCGGTTGAGGCTGTACGGAGCCCAGGACAGGGCGCTGGAGCAGTTCTTCAAGAAGGTGAGGGTGGGTGGGAGGGAGGGTAAGGGACTGAGAGGTGGTGGGTTGGGCATGAGTAGTTGACTGTGCCATGCCTAACTGTGTGCCACCATGTCAGCCACCCTCGGTCTGCCTTGTGTGCATGGCTGCAGTTGGAGGGAGGACATGGCAGAGGTGTCCATGCAGCACCATGGGCGTGCCAAGCAGCTGGTGGTGTTCTTTGGCGCAGCTACCATTGGCACCAGGGGTGGCTGGGGTGCTGATGCGGTGTTGCGGGCCTGCTGCAAGGTGGTGTGCAGGCCCAGGGGCACAGACCAGCGGCGGGGCAGGGTGGTGCTTGTGGATGAGCACCGCACCACCCGGGTCAGCTCAGCAGTGAACGGGCAGCAGCCCTGTGAGAGGCAGCTGAACAAGCGCAGGGCCACCAGGCCTGCAGGCTGGAAGCCCCCAGCAGGTCAGGTGGAACCACGCCTGCTGCGCCCAGCCTGGAGCCAGCAGCGTGACCAGCCGGTGCGGGGCCTGGTGTGGTGCCCGGTAGTAGCCCCCCACAAGCCCCCACAGGCCCCACGCAGCAGCCAGGCAGCCACACCGGCAGCAGCCTCAGAGCCTGGGCCCAGCACTCCCCTGCCAGCCAAGCGCAGCAAGCGCACCAAGGCTGAGCCAGGGGCAGCTGAGCCCACAAAGGGCAAGGGCAAGGCAGCCAAAGCCAAGCCAGCACCACAGCCAGGCAGGTGGCTGGACAGGGACTGCAACGCAGCGCTGAACATGCAGCGCATTGGGGAGAGCAAGTGGCGCCCCCACTGGAGCTGTGCTTCTGGCCAGAGCAGGGTAAGCTGCCAGCCAAGGGCAAGGAGTACCCTGGCCTGGGCTACAAGCGGCTGCGAGACAAGCCACCCAAGGCCCAGCAGCAGCAGGCTGCTGTGGCACAGTAGTGTTTGCCCCCCTTTGTTGAGCTGTCATCAGCTCACAATCAGTGCATGTGTTTCATGCCAACTCTACGGTGTAGCCCTAACGGGTCAGGCAATGCTGTAGGTGGTAGGCGACCATGACCATATGTATGCCATGTATAGGCCATGAGCATGCCATGCGATAGGAACTCCACACAGACAAAAACACTGTTTTGTAGTGGTCCACAATTAGTGTGTTCGACTGCAATGAAGGCTCGAGGGTGAGGGCCAAGGTGCGGCCCTACATGTTGCCCTTCTCCCTGCCTGGGAATCTGCTGACAGCGTTGATTGGATGATCAGTGGGCTGCTGCCATTTAGCGGAGTGGGCTGCTAGCACTGATTGCAGCACGGTGAAGCATCTTCAGCATTGGGATAATCGTCATAGACCATGCACCCCGCCCATGCACCCGCCCACCCACCCGCTCGCCCACCCGCACGCTTGCCCGTGCCCTGCTGGCTGTGCTCACCTGTTGGTCTGCCAGCTGTGCTTGCAGCAGGTCCAGGGTGTCGGGCCGCAGGTTGACCCGTGTGCTGCCGCCCTGAGCCAGCTCCCCTATGGCTCGCATCTCCAGGTCAGGCAGCAGCAGCGTCACGTTCAACAGCACCAGCGGGGCACGGGCCAGGGGAGGCTGCTCAGTGGGGTGGGTGCGGGAGGAAGCAAAGAACCACAGCAGGCTGGTGAAGCCACCCAGTGCGTCCGCCAGGGCAGGGGTGCACAGGGGCAGGAGGGGTGACACACTGTCGAGGGGAGGCAGCCCAACCGCCTGCCACACGGCCCTGCTGCTGGCATCAGGGCTGCTCAGGTTCCTTGCAGCAGCAGGACCGGCGGGAGGGGTGCAAAGGATGCCTGCCTGTCGCGCTGCTGACCCACAGACCAGGCTTGACAGCAGGGGGGCGGCGTTGGCCAGCACCAGGCTGCTGAGGGTGAGCTGCGCGTCAGGGCCTTGCTGGGCCAGGCAGGAGGGGGCTCCAGCCAGGTCTAGCAGCAGCGCCTGGGGCCAGGCAGAGTGCCCGATGATGACTGTACGCTGGTGTAGTGTCTGCAGGCGGGGTGTCACATAGCACAGCGCAGCACAACACGTCACAACCTCGCAATGGCGGGACATTGGGAACGGCTCTAACAAGGCGCTGTCGTGCTTAGAAGCCGTAGGGGCATTCACGCAGTGCCTGGTTCCTAGCAGCTGCCAAGGCTGGCAAAGCTGTCAGGCTGGGGACAAAAGAGGGGGAGGAGGGGAGGAGGGGAGGAGGGGAGGAGGGGAGGAGGGGAGGAGGGGAGGAGGGGAGGAGGGGAGGAGGGGAGGAGGGGAGGAGGGGAGGAGGGGAGGAGGGGAGGAGGGGAGGAGGGGAGGAGGGGAGGAGGAGGAGGGGGGGAGGGGAAGGCGGAGGATCATGAAGTTTGCAGTGACCTTGCACATTGGGTGACATGTTTGTGCTTGCATGTTGCAGTGCTTATGGCTGCATGCAGGGCAGGGCAGGAAGGGGCTACTTACCAGGTCAGTACAGGTCATCACCTCCGGCAGTGCTGCCCTCACACTGCTTGTCAGCTGAGCCACCCGCCAGGCCAATTGTGGATCTGGAGCGAGACGAAGAATACTCAGGCTGGTCAGTGTTTGCAGGAAGAGCCTCAGCTGGAAGGGGCTGGTGCCCAGGCCATTGAGGCGCATCAGACCTGCACCACCACCACCACCACCACCACCACCACCTCATGTCACCCTTTGCCCCTTTTGACCGTGACCTGTGGTGTGGCGCACGCCTGGTGCTATTGAGCCAGCCTGCCCAGGCGACAGGGTGGCGACAGGCCAGGCGCCCATCAAGCACAGCGTACTGGATGTGAGCAGGCATATGAGCTGGCAGGCGACAGACAGTGCTCAGGGCAGCAATGGGTCAGGGTTAGACTAAGAGTGACTGCATGTGTTGGAGTGTCAGAGAGCAGTGTGGGACAAGCACTGTATGTGTTGAGACAGCAGCAAGTGCATATGAACTTGCAGGCGGCAGGAGGTGGAAGCTGGAAGGGCAGCAACGGGTCAGGGGCTGGGTTGCTAGTCCAGAGGGCCGAGGTCTGGGCAGAAGAGATTGCCAACCGCAAAGCAGGCATTGCTGAGGGCAGCAATGGGTCAGGTCATAGACTAAGAGTGAATGCATGTGAACGTATTAGAGAGCAGTGTGGCATCAGCATCAGCATCAGGATCAAGACATAAGCACAAGCATACAAAGCATACATAAGCATCAGTATGTACTGAAGCAGCAGCAATTGCATGGTTGAGCTAAAGAGTGGATGAGCGGCAGCAGCTCTTAGCACCTGGCCTGCAACCTCCTCCTCTGTGTGCAGCAGCATTTGGTTTCTCCCTATTGCTGAGTGCACATGCCGCGTAGCCAGGCCACATGAGCATGCAAGCGGGCATGCATGCAAAAGCATGCTTGTAAGCAAAATGCAATCGATGGGGGAGAAGGCACTCACCCGTTTCCTGCACCAGTATGGGTGCTGATGGCAGCTGAGTCACTACACTGACCAGCTGCACATCCGTCCACTTCAGGGTGGCACGCGCAGGAGACAGCTCGTGCACCAGCAGCGATGTGGAGAGGGTAGTCTGCAGTCAGGCCCAGGTAGGCTGTAGTGCGGGTACGCATGCTGTGGAGTATATATGGCTTTTGCAAGTGCTCTTTGGAGGTGCCCCTTTTGGAAGCGCCCCTTTTGGAAGTGCTCTTTGGAGGTGCCCTTTGGAAGTGCGAGAGTGAGTGACATCGCCTCCTGGCTATAAGTAGGTATCAGCAGGTGTTAGTAGATATGAGCCTAGTGGCGCAATGCCTCCGAGGAAGCGGCCCAGTGCCGCGGAGCAAGAGCCGCTTCCGATTGAAAGCCCGCGAAAACGAGGTTCGTCGTAGTCGCAGTGTGGTCCGCTGCAACTGTGCAGTACGGAGAGCTCCGCGCTGCTCACATCGCTACTGTTCATGCCAGCGCAGGTCCTAGCGCCCCTCCAGGCAAAAAACGCGAGGAGCGAAGGGCTGAATGGAAAACCCAGCGACGACAGGTGCTTAATACACAATGGATAATCGGCGGGCCGAGTACATTATGCGAAAATAATGGACGAGTCCGAGTCGACGCGGACATATACACCGAGGCGCAGCCGAGGTGTATATGGCCGCGGAGACGAGGACGAGTCCAATAGATTCGCGTAATGAGCGAGGTAAAGGCGATCATCTGGGGTCCGCGGCCCTATAATGATACAAAAGCGTACCCCGCGGCCCGGCAATTATACAAAAGCGTACCCCGCGGCCCGGCAAGTATACAAAAGCACAGTCAACGCTGGGTCAATTATGTCGCAATAACTTCAATTTACCCGGATCTAAACGGTTTTTGCCCATGTTTTAGAAGGCTGTAACAAAGGCAACCGACGCCCAATTATGTTCCAACCGTCAATTACATCAAAAAGTGCGGCTGCGCCGCAAAAACTGCAAGGAACAGCGAAGCTTTCGCGTGGAGGGGGTGCGGTGGCGCTTGAAGAGGCCATCCTCGCTCTTATAATTGAAAACCCGGTCGGCTGGCTGCAGTTCCGCCCCTGAGATCGCCCAGTCACACCGGTCACAGCGACCACTGCGGCTTCGCCGTGTGCATCGCCGCTGTGTTGCACTGCTATGCTAGCCTTGTAAATTGAAGTTATACAAGTTAACTGCAACGCCTCAGCTTTTCCGGGTTTGTAAACGACCTCGGCCTCGCAGTTCCTCGTGAACGCTCTCGACCTCCGCCAGGGGCCTCCGGCCCCTGGCGTCGGTCTCGAGCGTTCACTCGGAACTGCTTCGGCCTCGGTCGTTTACAAACCCGGAAAAGCTTCGTCGTTGCAGTTATCCTCATCGTAATTGAGTTTTTCTCAATTGTAATCGTTAATAGACCTCGTTTTAAGAATCGTTAACTGCAGCGACCTGGTGTATCAACAAAAGTGGTTGCCAACGAACACGTAACAGCCGGCCAACACCATCGCAGGTGACAAGAAGCATCACATTGCGCGGCTTCGCCGCGCCTACATAGCTTCGCCTACGTAAAACTCAATTACACTAGATAATGGAGTCGCTAGGGTCGTTTCAGGTGGTTTAAAAAGGCGAGGTCGAGGCCCTGGCGCGGGACAGCTCTCGACCTCAGCCAGCGGCCACGTCGCTACGCTCCGTGTCCGCTGGCTTCGGTCTCGAGCTGCCCCGCGCCAGGGCCTCGACCTCGCCTTTTTAATCCGCCTAAAACGACCCGCGACACCATTATCTACTACTTTTATACATCCAAACGGCTTAGCGGCTAATGCGGTACGCTTGCCTTGTTCATCCCGAGCTAACCAAGCCTGCCCGGAGCCTAAAGCTCGGTGTTTACATGCCAGGCTGGCATACATAAACATACTTGCCAGCGTGGCATCACCTCCAAGCTAAGCTTCCGCGCTTAGTCGTATTGGTGAGGTGCTATCGCGCAAGTCGCGGAACAGGTCGTTTGACTCGCGACTTGCAACTTGCAATGTGCAAGCCATACATGCAAGTTTCGAAAAGCTGCAGAGTACGCGTAGCTAGCTATCGGAGGGGTCCTCATGGCTGGAGTGCGACTGAGATCGGTAGCATAGTGGCTCCGTCCACCCCCGAGTTATGGGAAATTATTTGATCCTATATTTTGCATACACCTCAGATATCAAGTTAAACATCAAGTCCAAACCTCCCTTAAAACCAGGGGTATGCACCGGGGGGTATGTCCAGTATTTGGCGTGACGTCGCAAGACAAAGAATCAGGGTTAGTGTGATATTGATATTGCCGAAGTCAGGCATGTGTCTGTGTGTGCCATGAGTTGCGAGGAAGGCACTTGAGACCTCTACAGCCGCAGTACCCGAGCTGATGGATGGGAGAGAGCCAAAACGTAGCCTCAGCAAACAAAGGTGCAGCGGAAAGGTGAACCAAGTGGTCTGTAATGTTAGTCACACTAGTCAGATCAAAGTATATGCGACTATATGCGACTATATGCAAACTGCAAGGGTCGTGACATGGCACTGACTTAGCGGCCATAATGCCGCGATCCACGCCAGCAGGAGAAGAAACATGACAATAATCGTTGGAGGTGTGGTGAATGACGTCATACCTTGAATGCGTTTATAGGTATCCACCAATTGTAGGGCCAGGTGCTCTGACTAATCCACATCCACCAGGACAACTGTGCAGCAACAAGGGCAGCAGGGTGTGCGTCATGCGCTGCCTGGGGCCTTGGACAGGGCTCCATTACACTGCTCATGGCAGCAGTGCTGGCGGAGACGAGCAGTGAGGCGCAAAAGCTACTGGAGGAGGGCAGACACATCACACTATTGTGCCATGCCCTGGTGCCCTGCAACACAAGCTAGCACTCGCGTTGGTTGTGTGGCAAACAATATGGCGCATGCAAACCCGTTAGGTAAGGCATAGTAGGCATGATATTATGCAAGATATTAGGCATGATACGTATGAGTTGGTCCCACTCCAGCAGCAGCAGCAACAACAACAACAACAAGCGTCCACCAGCTGACGTGTGATGTCTGTGCGGCCACCCACAGCTGCTGGCAGACGCAACACATGCGGCCACATGCGGGGCCGCATGGCTTGTGTTGTGCAGGGCCCTCAAGAAGGTGAAGACAAAGGTGGTGGAGTACTCCAGGCTGAGGGTTGGCATCCACAACAAGCAACGCAAGGTTCCCTGGCTCCCCTGGCTCAAGGTGCTTCCAGCTTCCAGCCTGCCAAGCGGTCCTTGATCTCCTTCACCTGCTTGGGGCTTCCAGCCTGCAGGCCTAGTGGGCTTGCTGTTGTTCAGCCGCCTTCCCAGGCTCAAGGTGGGGACGAGTGCCGCACCAGCCGGGTCACATCAGCTGTGAACAGCCCCCAGCCCGGCAAGATGCGGCTGAACAGGCCCAACAGGCCTGCAGGCTGGAGGCCCCAAGCAGGTGAAGGAGGTCAAGGACCGCTTATTGCAACCAACCTGGATCCAGGGGGTTCAGGTGGCAGTGCGGGGCCTCATGTGGTGCATGGGAGATAGGTGCTGAATCTCAAATGTTGGCTGCTGAATCTCAAGTTGCAACTCTTTGGAAGTGCCCCTTTTGGAAGTGCTCTTTGGAGGTGCCCTTTGGAAGTGGGAGAGTGAGTGACATCGCCTCCTGGGTATAAGTAGGTATCAACAGGTGTTAGTAGATATGAGCCTAGTGGCGCAATGCCTCCGTGGAAGCGGCCCAGTGCCGCGGAGCAAGAGCCGCTTCCGATTGAGCCTGCTGAGGCACAGTACTGTGTGCCCCCCTATTTGAGCTGTCATCAACTTTCAATTAGTGCATGTTTTGTCATGCCAACTCTACAGTGTAGCCCTCTGGGTCAGGCAATGTTGTAGGTGGTAGGCGACCATGACCATGTGTATGCCATGTACAGGCCATGAGCATGCCATGCGATGGGAACACCACACAGACAAAACACTGTTTTGCAGTGGTCCACAATCAGTGTGTTCGACTGCAATGAAGGCTCAAGGTTGAGGGCCAAGGTGCTGAGGTGGGCAATGGTGCAATGGGGCAATGGAGTGGCAAAGGGGTGCAGGTGGGGTGTGGGTGTGGGTGTGGGTGCGGGTGGGGGTGTAAGCCCACTGACCTCATCGCTGGGGAGGAACAGGGTGCATGACAGTAGCTGAAGCTTGGTCAGCCCGGAGCCCACTGCGTCCCTGGAGTCATGTCAGGGGCACGCAACCACCTGGGTGGGCTCAATCGAGGTGGCCCATATCATACAAAAAGAAGAAGAAGACTACGCCGGTATTCACCGGCGTGCATTAAGGGAGGAGCTACCGCCTGGGGCGCGGCCTGCTCCCACCGTCGAGAAGCAACAGACCTCCTTACCCCCCCCCCCCTTTAGTAGCTCGTAGCCTGTAGCTGTTCTTGGCAATGGAGTGGGCTGCCTCTACCGCATGTCTCGTGAGCTTGTTTAGTAGCTTGGTTACGTCGTTTTGGGTGACCCCAAGGGCCAAAAGGTGTTGGCGCGTGTGTGTTTCATATGTAATGCCGCCTATACCTAATAGGATTGGTCGGATCTCGACCGTGTGGCCTTCCTTGCGGATGGTGTGTGCCAGTTTCGTGTGTTGGTTGAGGGCTTTGTCCAGTTGTTCTGCCCATCTGGAGTCTGCACAGTATTTGATTTCTATGATAGTGACCCGTTTGATGGCTTTGCCGCGTTTGCCCGTCTTCTGTAGGGGCGTCACCATGAGAATGTCTGGTCTGGTGGTATTTTTGGTCGTTGCTGTCTTGAGGCCAAGCGCCCGCAGTGTTGTGTGTAGTGTGTCGTTAGGGAGGTCCAGGTTGTCTTTTGCACCCTTCTCCCAGCTGCCGGTGTCCGCAAACCGGATGCACCCGCCGAGGGTTCCTTTGCTGATGGCTTTGGCGATAAGGCGGCCGGCCCCGTTGTGCCTTTCTTGCACAAGTGGTAGGGTCGCGCTACAGCCCGAGAGGAGGTGTGTGGCACTGTCAGCCTCCCCACAGAGTGGGCAGCGGTCGTCTGTCGCCTTTTTCCAGCGCATAGCCAGCTTTTGGTTGTAGAGCCCTCCGGTTCGGTAGAGTAAGGCGGTTCTTTGCGCGGGGATGGAGATGTTCGTGTCGGTCATCACTCTTTCGCCCGCTCCCTTTGCCGCAGCTTTGGTGATATCTTGGGTCATCTGATAGTAAACGCTGTCTTGGTTGGCGAGGCCTAACTTGTGCCTGCTATGCATGTGTGCTCGCACGCTGTGGCGGCAGTCCGGGAGTGGGGCGAGGGTTTCGCCGTCGGTCCCGTTGCTTAGCCATATGCCCCTCTCTCTACGTGTTGTCGGGTGGTACCCTAGTGTGTTGGCTTGTTCCGGGTGTAACGCTGCGTGCTTAGCAAGGGCATCTGCGCCTTCGTTTCCGATGACGCCCGAGTGGGCCTTGACTTTGAAGAATTGGATCGTGTCGGGGCTGGCGACGATGAGGGTGGCGATGTCTGTCAGGATGTCGTTATGTCTATGATTGATGAGGGACATAGGGTTAGCGAGGGCTCGGCGGATCTGATAGAGGGAGCAGAGGCTGTCGGTGGCAATGCGTCTGGCTCCTGCTTTGATTGCCGCGTGTATCGCTGTGAGTTCTGCTTTGTTGATGGTGTTGTTCTCTGGGTCGTTCAGTGCAATGGTAATCAGGGCGTTGTTTTCTGGAATATAGACCCCCGCCCCGACGCGTGCCGGGGCTGGCTCGGATGTCTTAATGCAGCTCCCGTCAGTGTACGCTACAGTGGTCCATTCGGTGATGGCCATCCGTGGTAGCGTGGTGGAGTGGTGTGTGAGCTGGTGTTGGTTGCGTGTGTGCCCTGGCGTAGGTAGGGCCCTGTCCAGCGGGAGGCGGAGGTGCTGTTTGTGGCCACTGGGGAGGGTGGCTGGCTGTTTTTGGTTATTGGGTTTGTGATGGAAAGGGTGTGTCTCCCGGTCCGGATGTAGTGCGGTGGCTGTGCTAGCCATCCATCCTTGCGGGTTGCCTTTGGTGGTGAGTAGTTGCCCTGCCTCATTCCATATGACGTAGACGAGGAGGGTGGCGTGTTTGCCAAGTTTGGAGCAGTTGGTATTAGTGAGAGGTATGCTGGCCAGGTGCTGGCAGTACTCTGGGTACCGTCTCAAGGTGTCAATGTACTTGGGGTAAGAGATCCCCTTTTTGCCAGGGATCAACATGATGGTGGCCATGGCCTCCTCCTGGTGTGCTGAGTGTATAGCATGGTTAACGCATTTCAGGGCCACCGCATCATCGGCTGGTACGTTCCATGTGGACAGCCCAGTGTGACGTACGAGTAGGCAATTGTGGTGTGCCCCAAAGGCGGTGTCATTGATGTCGGGGCTCCAGTAGGTAGTAGTTTCTGGTCTAACTGTGAGTGGGTCCGCCCACCTTTGGACGGTACTTGTAAAGGATCGTGTGGTGTGCAGGGTAGTGAGGGCTTTGTCTTGTGCCAGTCTCATGGGGTGGCGGCTGCTCTGTGTGTCTTGTCTCCTTAGGAGGGCCACCAGTTCTGTGGCCAGGTTGCGTGCGTGTGGTGTGTGTTGTAACCAGGCGTGTAGGTGCTGGTGTTGTTGTTTGGTCAGGAGGCCTGCTGTGCGGCCCGACTCGTCGTGAACCGTTACGTGTTGCACTAGGTCGTGTTTGGGCATGATGGGCTCCCCCGTGCTTGAGTTCATCGCGGGGGTGGTCATGTGGGGGTGCAGTTGGAGGAAGGTTTCGCATCTGCCCGTCCCGACGATGTCCGTCTGCGGGTTAATGGGGTACGTGTGGAAGGTGGCCTTCGAGTGAAGGTTGGTGCACCGGGGCAGCCAGGTGTGCGGGTCCGGTAGTCCCTGCCGGGTGTGTGTTGGCAGCTGTGTGTCAGGCCGCGCGTATCTAGCTTCTTGTATCCTCTTATTTTCCTCTTCATAGTCGCTGCGTCGCGCCAGGTAGTCCAGGTGTGCCGTGATGAGAGGTGCCGGTTCGAGGGTGGGGCGCCAGTGAACTCGTATAAGGTCCGAGTGCGCTGACTGGCGCATATTCGTTTTGAACTCGTTGCTGCCAAACTTGCATATTGGGCACAGCCAGTGGCTTGGTTCCTTGTGTCCCGACAGGAGGGCTTCCTCAAGGCAAGCTGGGTGGTAGGCCCTCTTGCAGTTGTGGCACATTGGGCTGTCTCCTCTTGGTAGCCAGCATAGCTCACATGTGCATACGTCTTTAGCCTCTTCCCTACTGATGGGTTCTATGTGTGTGGGTGTATAGCCTTCTTCTGCACATAGTGGTAATGCCCATCTATCTATGACTGTGGGCTTCCAATGCACCTTGTAGTAGTTTTCCTTGTTAATGCCGTCCCATTGCCAGCCCTCTATGTTGGTAATGGCCTCTTGGTGGCCGTACATGGCCCCTAGTATGCAACCTAGGTTCTTGGGTTTACATCGGCAGGCTTTATCCACCTTCCAGCTGGAGAGCCCTGGAAGGTCAAGGCCTACTATGCGCACGATGTCCTTCGGGATAGTTTGGATCTGTCTGCCCTCAGTGTTCCGTTTCGTGCCCGCCTTGGGTCGGGTGGGCTTCGTTGGAGGCGATTGTGCTTCTTTGTTCTCTCGTCTTAGCAGCCGGGAGTTGCTCTTGATGGCCTCCTGGGCTGCGGGCGGTTGTGTTGCGGTCACGTGCGTCGGGTTGGGCGGTTGTGTTCCCGATGTGGGCTTCTTGGCAATCACATACGCCCTGATATCAGCGTAGCGGTGCTTTGTGTCTTCTTCGACGTCGGTTGGTGCAAGCTCCGTCAAGCCCGCGGCCCATGGTTTAATTAGTCTTTGCGCAGCGGGCAGGTCGGAGGTGGTGTCTCGTTTGGCTGCGATGTCTTTCGCCTCTGTTGTGGTTGGGCATCTGTCCTGGGTCGCCATGGTCGTTAGTCTGTTGAGGGCGATATAGTGTTTTTGTTTGACCTTGTTGTGGAAGCGTTCTTTAAGCATCTTTCCTGAGATGATGTAGGTGCTGCCAGCGATGGTGTGTTGGAGCTCTGTGGCATGTCGGATGCCCAGACTTTTTGAGGCACGTCATGCAGGCACTAACTATGTCAAGTGGAAGGGCGCTAGTATTCTGTGTGATGAGTTGTCCAAGTAGTTTGGTTTCCTTAGGGTAGAGGTTTTGTCCTTCCTGAGTGGCAGTGAGTTGCGCCGTGGTAGCATGCAGGAGTTGTCTGGCGCGTAGGGTGTGTTGTAGCACAATGGGGGCTGGCGGTGAGGCACCTCCACGCGGTGGCCCTGGTAACAATCCGCGTTGACTTCGGTCGCACGGATTGGCTAAGCTACCTCACCACCGCACCCAGCGGTATATAAATTGGGATGCAACGGGACAGCCTTCCCAGGCTTGAACGGGCACCGCTTTGTCCAGCGGAATACAAATGAGGTCCGGGTGCCGCACACGACCGCTGCGGGTCATCGAGCTGTTGTGGAGTTGCTGGCGTCGTCAAGGAGGGAGCAGAGCTACCTCAACGCGGGACGTTGGCTGACAGCTGAAGTTTGGACTTTTGGAGCCTGAACTTCAGCTTTTAGAGCGACATCCGGCGGACAAGGCTGGAATTGCTCTCGTCAACGAGGAGAAGAGATAAGGCCAGCTGCCGAGTGCACTAGTCTTTGCTCCTCTCATGCCTCTTTGTTTGCCTTGGGTGCTAGCTGTGGTCTGTGGCTACAGCTAGGGCAGCTTGATGGGGACATGTCCAGCCTGTGTCCAACGTTTGGAGGTGGGAGCAGGCCGCGCCACAGGCGGAAGCTCCTCCCTTAATGCACGCCGGTTTGTACCGGAGTAGTTTTCTTTCTTTCTTTCTTTCTTTGTAGCACAATGAGGATGCGGTGTCCATGCTTGGCAGCTTGAGCGTAGAGCCAGGTAATCTGTTTGTGTAGTATGCTTCTGGTTATGTGGGCATGTATAGTGTCTGTGGACTGGAGACTGTGCAAGAGGGCTGTAGTGTTTCTGGTATGGTACTCTTTGGCTGTTGAGCTGATGCCCAGGCCGAGCTTGTCGATGTCCTCCCTGACGACGGCATTGGTTGTGCCTAGTGGGAGTCTAAGTTTTTCCTTAATACATTGGTTGATTGCTCTGTCGTAGAGGTCTAGATCTCCTGGTGTGCATGGGACCACGCAGAAACTGTAAGCCAGACTGGGGATGATGGCTGTTTTGATGATGTGGATGGCTTGTCTCGCGCTGGCAAACGAGCGTCGTAGTCTTTCTAACTTCTGTCTCAGTTGGGACACCATGGCTATGTGTTGTGGTTTCCAGTTGAGCGTCATGGTAAGTAGGACACCTAGGTAAGTGAAGGGGGCGGTCGGTTGGAGGTAGGTGACAGGCTTCCCTTGTAACTTTACGACTTGTAGTTCTCTGCGGGCTTGCTTTTCCGCTTCTGCCGTGGTGCTGCATCTGCCGGATTGGTGCGCTTTGTGGAGCGCCGCTGTGGCGATGGTTTTGCTGTGGGATATGATGAGGTGGCCCCAGTCCGAGTAGGCGGAGAGCTTGTCGGCCTGGCAGCGTAGATTGCTAATTGAGTTGCATAGGATAGCGATGTCGTCTGCATAGTCGATGCTGCCGATGGTAAATCGCCCGGCGCTGTCGGTTGTATCGGATGTGAGTTTGTACCCCCGCGCTCCTACTTGGAGCCAACGCAGTAGGGGTTCGATGTAGATGAGGAATAAGAAAGGTGATAGGGAGTCGCCCTGAATGGTACCCCGGTCAACGGGTACCGGGTCGGTGTGACCGTACGGAGTGTTGAAGCGTGTCGTTGCCCCCGTGTAGAGGTCCCGCACCGCATCTGTAGCGTCGGTGGGAAAGCCTAAATCATGCATAATCCATAGCAGTTTGTCTTGACAAGTGGTGTTGAAGGCGCTAGTGAAGTCGACCAGGAGCGCATATATATCTACTTTGGCTAGCTTGGCGTCTTCGAGGGCCATGACCAGCATTTGGAGCTGTTGTGTGGTGTCCCTATGGGAGCGGAAGCCTGCTTGGCAGTTACTTAGCATCCCATTAGCTTCAGCATATTCGCACAGCGCTCTAGTTATGAGGCTGGTCCAGAGTTTGTAGATGGTGTTGGCTAGCCCCACAGGTCTGTAGGCGTTGAGGTCTGTTTCTTGGCCCTTGTCTTTGTACACTCACGATAAATAAGGCCGACGCGGGGGCCTTTTTTGCATCGGATGGACTTTCTGCTCCGATAGAACGATAGAGCGTTGAGTTTAAGGGGGACCTCGCTCTTGAATGAAGTCCTAACTCGCAGCGGTTGCGAAGATACATCGATCCGCGCGCGAGGTACCCCCCCCTTTTTGGAAATCTGCACAGATGTTGGTTAATTGAGCCCGGAATCTGTGCAGATGCATGCCGATGCCTTTAGGAAAAGCGACATCTGTGCAGATGCCGGTTATTAAATCTGTGCAGATGCTAATAAAGGCGACATCTGTGCAGATGTCGGTAATTAAATCTGTGCAGATGCACAAAAGGGCGACATCTGTGCAGATGCCGGTTATCATTTAAGGACGACATCTGTGCAGATGCTAATAAAGGCGACATCTGTGCAGATGCCGGTTATTAAATCTGTGCAGATGCTAATAAAGGCGACATCTGTGCAGATGTCGGTAATCAAATCTGTGCAGATGCACAAAAGGGCGACATCTGTGCAGATGCCGGTTATAATTTAAGGACGACATCTGTGCAGATGCTAATAAAGGCGACATCTGTGCAGATGCCGGTTATTAAATCTGTGCAGATGCTAATAAAGGCAACATCTGTGCAGATGTCGGTAACTAAATCTGTGCAGATGCACAAAAGGGCGACATCTGTGCAGATGCCGGTTATCATTTAAGGACGACATCTGTGCAGATGCTAATAAAGGCGACATCTGTGCAGATTCCGGTTATTAAATCTGTGCAGATGCCAATAAAGGCAACATCTGTGCAGATGTCGGTAATTAAATCTGTGCAGATGCACAAAAGGGCGACATCTGTGCAGATGCCGGTTATCATTTAAGGACGACATCTGTGCAGATGCTAATAAAGGCGACATCTGCACAGATAAATACCTCGACATCTGCACAGATGCCAAGTAGTGCAGATGTGCACATGAAGGCTACGCAAAGGCACCGCGAAGGAAGCAAAGTCACCGCGAAGGAATCAAGACTCTTCCATTATTTAACAATCTGTGTGATATCTGCATGAAGTTTTCGCAAAGGTGGCGCGAAGGAAGCCAAGGAACCGCGAAGGAGCCTAGATTGCCCCATATAGCAGCAATGAGCAGCCAGGAGCAGCCAACAAAAATCGTCGCCAAAAGGCTAGCTACGAGCCAGCCAGCCGCTTAGGCGACCAGATGCCATCAGATTAAGCGATAGGATCAAGATATAGCGACAGAAAACGGAAGGAGGCGCAGCGATGCAGCGACACAGCGATGCAAAGATGCGGCAAATGCATGAGGTGCAACTAGGACACGTAGCCCGAAGCCTGTGAGACGGAGCGGAAGAGGAGTGGAGGAGCCCGGAGGCGGTCAGGAGCCATGCATGAGATGAAGCTGGGTGCACCCACACAAACCCCACCCTAGCGAATGGTGAGTATTTTATCTTGCAGTCATGTGGCTCCAAGTACCTTGCCAAACTATTTGCCAACCACTGAATTGTTGCAGGTTCAATGGTCCCAACCTCCCCTTCCCTACACCCAGCCCAGCCCAGCCCAGCCCAGCCCAGCCCAGCCCAGCCCAGCCCAGCCCAGCCCAGCCCAGCCCAGCCCAGCCCAGCCCAGCCCAGCCCAGCCCAGCCCAGCCCAGCCCAGCCCAGCCCAGCCCAGCCCAGCCCAGCCCAGCCCAGCCCAGCCCAGCCCAGCCCAGCCCAGCCCAGCCCAGCCCAGCCCAGCCCAGCCCAGCCCAGCCCAGCCCTCCCCTCCCTCCCCCACCACCACCTCCTTCATCACCCTACCACAAGAAGCAGGTGCATGGAGCGCAAGAGCAGCCAGGAGCTACATCCATGGAGGCGCTGCCAGGTAGGTATAAAAGTGGCGCTAGCAAAGAGTGAGTGGCCAGCCCTTGCATATGGGTGGTCGGATGCCCAGCCTAACCGCAAAGATGCCCATTGTTTACTGCAGGTCCCACGGTCAGCCCTTCCCTCTTCCCCCCTTCCTCCTTCCCCCTTCCCCCTCCCCTCCCCTGTCCCACCACCTCCAAGCCTGGCACCCCACCTACCTCCCGCCTTTCCCACCCCCCGCCCCACGACACACGCTGCATCCCTCTCCCTACCCTACCCTTGGCGTAGCAGCCCTCTCCCTACCCTACCCTTGGCGTAGCAACCTGGAGCGGGCAACCTGGAGCGGGCAGCTTGGAGTAGCAGCCCACCCAGCCCACCCTGGCCATGCCATGCCCACACACCACAATGACCCTACCCATCCCTCTCAAAAGGGATAGTTGAGCGCTTGGGTGGTTGTCAGCCCGTGCTTGTTGTCCTCGTCATCTTGCCGCCTTGTTGCGATGTTGTTGTGTTGTCACCTTGTTGGGTTGTGGTGTGGTGTGGTGTGGTGTGGTGTGGTGTGGTGTGGTGTGGTGTGGTGTGGTGTGGTGTGGTGTGGTGTGGTGTGGTGTGGTGTGGTGTGGTGTGGTGTGGTGTGGTGTGGTGTGGTGTGGTGTGGTGTGGTGAGGTGTGGTGATGTGTGGTGATGTGTGGTGATGTGTGGTGATGTGTGGTGATGTGTGGTGATGGTGATGGTGATGGTGATGGTGATGGTGATGGTGATGCATGTTTAACCTGAGTGATGGTGATGGTGATGGTGATGGTGATGGTGATGGTGATGGTGATGGTGATGGTGGTGGTGGTGTGTGGTGTCACCTTCTTGTTGTGTTGTGTCGTTGCTACCTTGTCACATCGTAGGGAGGTGTTATTATCATTGGGTGCATCAATGCATGTGCTTAGCATAGCCATATTGAGGTGTTGTGGAGTGATGGTGCATCGAGACATGTGCTTGCAAGTCCCGTAGCGAGGTGTTGCGGGATGTTTGGGTGTCCACACATGTGTTTTGCGGGGATGTTGCGGGGTGTTGGGTCGTCAATACATGTGTTTTGCGGGGATGTTGCGAGGTGTTGCGGGGTGTTTGGTGGTCAATACATGTGTTTTGCGGGGATGTTGCGGGATGTTTGGGTCGTCAATACATGTGTTTTGCGGGGGTGTAGCAAGGTGTTGCGGGGTGTTTGGTGGTCAATACATGTGTTTAGCGGGGGTGTTGCGGGATGTTTGGGTGTCAATGCATGTGCTTTGCGGATGTAAGAGTCGATGAAATAGTCGACATCTGTGCAGATGCTATAGACAACATCTGCACAGCCAAGGCTCGAATGTAAAAGTCGACATCTGTGCAGATGTCGTCGTAACCAGCTGCACAGATGTCGGTGTCAACATCTGCACAGCCAAGGCTCAAATGTAATAGTCAGCATCTGTGCAGATGTCGTCGTCAGAAGCTGCACAGATGTCGGTATCGACATCTGCACAGCCATGCACCGATTGTAATAGTCGACATCTGTGCAGATGTCGACTTTCCGCAGCTGCACAGATGTCGATTATGCTTGCATCTGTGCAGATGTCGGCTTACTGCAGCTGTGCAGCTAATGAACAATCGACATCTGTGCAGATTGCTTGGTTTACAAATTGGCGGCCAAATTACGTCGCAACGGATGCGCGGATTAACGTAAGACTTGTACCGTTCGAACGGCCTTCTACTCTAGTTTGCAATGAGCTATGGTCGGTCCAATCGCGACCGGTCCTTGTTTATCATGAGTGTATAGCAGGCAGGTGTCACTGGCTTTCCATGCTGTGGGTGTGCAGCCAGTGGCCCACATGACGATAAACAGCTGGTGAATGGTGTCCCTCATCTCCCATGGCAGCATCTTGATGATCTCGTTTTCAATGCCGTCCGGGCCAGGTGCTTTGCCACCTGACAGTTTGCTGATGCATTCTTGAAATCCTGCTTTGTCCATGATGGCTGTGTGCTGCCAGTGTACATTTTGGCAGGTGTGCAACGTGAAGGGGTCGTCGGCTTTGGGGCGGGTCCAGGGATAGTTTCTGGTCTGTGTGCTAGTGTAGTGACCGGTTTTGGGAGTCGGCGGCGTGAGCTTTTGTCTGTAGGCGGTGGTGATAATTCGGTTGAGGTCGGCCGGGGCGGTGCAGATGTTCTTGGTATCGGGGTCGGCTAGTGCCTGCAGTCCTTTGTGGTCGGTGCGAGAAGGGCGTAGTATGTATTTGTTGGCTTTTTTGGGTTGGGTGCTGATGAGGTGTTGCATTCTGAGACGCGCCTGTGCAATGGCAAGTGCGGAGTCGTCGTCATCTAGTTTGTGGATTTGGTCGCGGTAGGAGTTGGTTAGCTGGGCGAGCGCGGCTTGCACGTGATTTTCGGTTGTACCGTCGCCCTGGCGTGCTTGCACCGCCTCCCTTACCTCCGCGTTGGTCGTGTCTGTTTCTGGGAGTAGGTCATCGACAGACGGGTGGACGCCGTTTTGTTTGTATAACCTTCTAGCCTTCCGGCTGAGTTCTCTGGTGGTTTTGAGCTTTTTCCCTAGTGCCAGTCTGATCTTGCACATGCTCCTGCGTTGGTAATGCTGGCCTCCTCTGGTCAATGTCTTGGTGTTGCATGTCTGCATGGCAGTTCCCCTGCAGGTTTCCAGGAGCGTTGTGAGCATGGTGGCTGCGGTGTCGACAGCTGCTCTAGCCGGGAGGCCTGCCACTAGTGTTAGGCGTTGTGGTTGTTGTGGGTTAGCCTTGTCTAGTGTGGTCAGGAAGTGGATAGCGTCTGTGTACATGGGAGCTAGGTATGCTGTCAGGTGTGCATGTAGTTGTGGAGCGCCTGAGCTGGGTTGTTGCACTGCCAGGCGGTAGGCTTCCCTGTCATTATTGGTAATTGGGGTTGTGAGAATGGTATGGCTGTGTTTCAGGGGTTTATGTGTGGCTGCTAGTTCTATGCCTAGCCTGGTTGTGGTCAGTGTGGCGGTGAGCGGTCTGTGGTCACTAAGGTACGCTTGTGTGTCGACATGCGTGCGGTGCCCAGGGCCGTGTCTCGCGTCGCGCGTGAGAATGGCGTCAATGCGGCTGTTGCAGTGTGGCTGCTGGTAGGTCCAGGCCCGGTCGCCGGAATCAGCTTCGGACAGGCGCATCTCTGTGGCGAACTCCCTCATCATGTGGTCTTGTGGGTATTCAGTGTGTTCGGAGCGGTCCTCTGCTTTCATCGTGGCATTGATATCTCCCGCCAGGATGAGTGAGCCGGGCAGTTGTCCAGTGGCAGTCCGTATGTGCTCCTGCATCTTCTTCCTTAGCGGGATCGCGTCGTCGTTGTTCCCTGACGGCCAGTACGTGGCGACGAGTGTGAGTTCCTCGCTTTGTCGTTGGCGAAGGTTTAGGATGACGCATCGGGTGTTCACGTTCGCATCTGTGCACGGCGGCATCATGGTGGCTTGCATCTGGATAGCTAGATCGTGTCTGATGCCAATGAGGACCTCACTATGGCCTTCGTGACGGTGGACGGTGTAGTTGGGCATAACCCTCTTCAGCCAGCCAGAGCTAGAGTTGTTGCTCTTGGGTTGGGTCATAGTTTCTGTGAGGATTAAGATGTCCGGACTTTGTTTGTGCACCAGGTTAAGGACTTCGTTTCTAGATCTGTGTAGGCCTCTGACATTGAAGGTTGTGAGGGTGATGTGTTGCCTGTTGAGGGTTGCTTGGGGCAGTCCGGTTGGGGGTCTGTGGTGTTGGCTCATTCTTGGGTCACTCTCTGGCGTGGTTAGCGGTGTCTCGTCTATGATTGGATTTGTTTCTGTGGTGTGGATCCCCGTAGTGGGTTTGGGGAGGTATTGGGACATGAGGGTTTGTGTGTGCGTGTCCTTGCAGTGTGCCTTGGTGGCTCGTGACCGCTTAGTGGATGGGCGTGTGGTATTATCGAGAGGCGTGGTGGATCGATTGATACGTGGCTGGCCCTGAGGTATCGGCGGGCGGAGGGTGACCTCGGGAGTGTCCTGGCGCTGTCGTGCCGGGGCAGGTTCTTCACGTAGTGGGGTGGTGTCTTTCGTAGGTATGCGCTTGTTGTTTAGTGTGTAGTTGTTTTCAGCGTTATTGGTGGTCACGTGCAGGGGGGCGGTGGTCTCCCTTGCCGTTGTGTTGTCTTTGGTCAGGTCTATTGGGTCGGTGTGGTCTTGGAAGTGTGCTGCTAGCGCTGATGTGGTGGTGGCCTCCAGCGGGTCCGCTATCCAGATCTCCCTTCTAATGAATCTTGTGTGTTTCACGTTGCCTGTGCAAATGGTGAGCAGGTTCCCTTGGAGGCGCCTCCAGTCGTTAGGTGTGGAAAGTGGCTTTGGCCCCCGGTTGAGTGAGTCCAGCTGGTACCAACCATGTTGCGTATGTTTGATGACAGTTGCATGGTGGTGTGATAGTAAGAGGACAGCATCCGTGTTTGTCGCGCCGGTGCTTGCGATGGTTGAGGTGATTGTTTCTGGTGTGATACTGTGGGTTGGTAGGTAGGTTGTTGCTGGGTGCAAGTATGTGCGTACCTCATGGTGTTTGCGGTACAGGTAGTGGTTCAGTGTGTCGGTGGAAAACTTGCCTTTCTCGCTATAGATGTGGTCGGTTGTGAGGGTTCGGATAGCATATCCTTCTTCTCGTGCTTTTTGTGCAAGGTGTTGCAGGTGCTCTTTTAACTGCTTGCAGTGGTCAATGACAGCGTGGTAGTCTATGTATTTCTTTCCCATGGCCATGTTCAATGCATGTACTAGGCAACACTCTTCGTATTGCCCTTCCATGTACATATGAGTGGGGTGGTGGGTCGGGGTGTACGCGGGGGCGGATGCTATTGGGTTGGAGTCATGATCGCCTGTCTGCTCCACATGGCTGATGATGTGATGGATGCCCTTTTCCTCGCATCGGCGTATCTGCTCCCGTGAGCGGGTATTGGGCGTGATGATAAAGAGTTGGTGCATAGTCCGCTTGGTTGCAGCAGGGATGTGCGAGAGAGGTGTAGGTATCGTTTTCATGGAGTCCAGCAAGTTCCATGTGCCGTTCATGCACTTCATGGCCATGCTGTGGCCTGGCTTTTTGCACAAAAACGTGTGTGTGCCGTACTGGCCAGCTAGGTGCCCTAGATTATCAGCGGACCAATCACTGGGTTGGTTGAGTTGGGCAATGCTTTGTACTGTAAGTCCGTAATGGGTACGTAGGTACATTTCAATGACTTCGTCGGAATAGCCATCAACGCCTCGTGCCATCAGCCATGCGCCGCGCTCAAGGTGGTCAGTAAGTTGAGGGAGCCTGGTCTCGTAAAAATTGTCTATGTCATGCGTGGTGACCCAGTCATGTCCCGCAGCATTGTTCAGGGAGTAGATCTGGCATTCCGAGCTATCTTTGTCTTGCTTAAAGTGCTTGATGGTTGGGCCTGGATTAGCTTCAACATCCCCAGCGGCTAGTAACAGCCAGGCCACGTAGACAGCTCTTGCGACAGCTATGGGGTTGAAGGTGTATGTGGTCCAGTTCTTGTCGCTTGTTGTTGTTTGATAACAACAATAGACTTGCAGGGTGCTATTAAATTGATAGACTGTGTATGGTCTGCCGTTTTTAGCTCCGTGCATGGAAAGGTGGAATCTGTTGGCAAGCTTGCATAGAGAGCTAGAGGCGGTTAGGGTGCCATCTATGCCTGTCATGAGATTGTATCCGATTGTTCGTACTATGGCTCTACATGAGCCCAATCGTCTTCTGTGCCGCCTTAGGCATTGTTTGGATTCTCTAGTTGTGGGTATGTGTCGTTGTTGGAAGCTGGTGTTGAGGATGTAGGTAATTATCACAGAGAGTAGCAGTTGGGATACTAGGCTGTTCTGTCGGTAAATGATTCTGCCCGTGTGCGTGGGCCCGCACTGATGAGCAGGTCTGATGTTCTCGTTACGGTGTTGTTGTTGGGTGGTCACGGTTAAGCTGTTTACATGGGTTACACGAGTTGAATGCTTACATGGTGTCTTGCTAACCACACAGGCCTGTGACCTAGCGCCATAGTGGGATGCTGGGATGTGTGGGGATGTGAGCCACTCATGACATAGCCTCGTTAATCCATCTGATGAGACTGTGTGAGGATGGGTGGGTAGCGAGTGTGCTGCCCAAGTTGTCCTTACACAATGCTGAGGCACCCATATCATACAGACCAAGTTCCAGATGGCCCAGAGCCCGCTACGCCCCTGTATAGATATGTGTGTATAAGTCTTGGGCACACGGCCACTCGGGTAGGCCAAAACGGCCGGCCAGACCATTCAAAACGAAACATCGCGAGTCAATGCGCTGGCACCTACATTACCAGACCCACTACTTATCTCTGATATTAAGGCCTCCAAAATTCAGAACGACTTTCGATCTTACCACACAGTGAGTCGCGCTCGATTTCCTCGATGTACTATGCGGTGTTGAAGTTAGAAGAGGTCGCACGCCGAATCGCAGGCCATTCCGAGCACATTTTTTATCTTGACCCCCTATTTTTTATGTAGATGTATATATAATGTATGTATAATACCGTACTATCTATTTCGATTCGCGAGGCCCCGAATATTAAAATTAAATACTCTTTCTTGACCCCAAAATAACATTGTTTACTTTTCCCCGGTGCAACAATTGCAGCAAAACACAGTTTTGAGGATGTGGGTGTGCTTGTAAATATTTTGGACAGCCATCCCTTGCATACCATGTCAATCCTCCGTGGTTCACACAATTCTTGCTCAGGTCATCAAGTCAAGCCACCCGGTCACCAGGTCAAAGCCACTGTGCAAGGGCACTGTCACGATGCAACAAGTCACCGTCTGGACTCTGCACTAGATAGGGCACTGAACCTCCCCCATGGAGTCATGGTGCTCTTGTGGCTGCTCGCAGTACTAAAATAAGTCTTCATCCTCCTCTGAACACTCAAAGTTGCCCAAGCAATCACCCCATCCCGCAGCCTTGGCCAAGGCAAGCACCCCAGTAGCTGACTTTGTGCGATTAGCCTCCCGAGCTGCTGGCCCAGCTCGGCCAGCCACCCCGGCTGCTGCCACAGCCTGACCAAACACCCCAAAATCTGACTTTGTGCAGCCAGCCCCTCGCTGCTGGCACTGCTATCGTCGTTGTTGGGGTCATGGCAGGTCATTGCTCGCTGCTTGTGTTATTGCTGGGTCATAGCGACTCGCTGGTAGCTGTCATCACAAGCACGCAAAGTGCTAGCATTCTTGCAGCCGCCATGCCAGGACGAGGTCACTCATGCCTCTTGATGTGCTGGT
This sequence comes from Haematococcus lacustris, assembly GCA_030144725.1. Classification (NCBI taxonomy): domain Eukaryota; kingdom Viridiplantae; phylum Chlorophyta; class Chlorophyceae; order Chlamydomonadales; family Haematococcaceae; genus Haematococcus; species Haematococcus lacustris. Next base: position 11,786,763 of record JASKMD010000003.1, read on the forward strand.
GGGCTGCAACAACCCATACCAGGCTGATAGGCTTTAGTCATTTGCCGCTGATTAAGAGCCCTTTGAGGGAGCATTATGATCGAGAGCCCTCTGATAGTGCATTTCATCGTGTTGGTCAGCCTGGCGCAGTATATTTTCGGCTGCGTTGTCAACAGCGATGCCACGGACCACAAAGCGGTCCTTCGCAGCACCATTTGCGCAGGTCATATCATTGTTTGACCACTTCGCGATTCAATAAAAACTCACATTGTTTACTCGTTCGCGACTTCGCGAGGCAAAAATAAAAAATTTCCGCGGACGCGAATCGAAAGAGAGAGTACGGTATATTATATGTATTAGTCTTGGGCACACGGCCACTCGGGTCAGCCAAAAATCAGGCGGCCCACAATGATGTGGGCCCCAGCCCAGGTTGCCTAGTTCCTTGGGCATAGAAAGGGGATGTGATGGAAAGTGATGTGGCACGCTGCCTGACTGACATCACGGCTTGAAGCTGCAGGTCGGCCACCAGGCAAGCCTGGGCTACGCCTTGCAGCCAGCCCCCTCCCCCTCCCCTCCACTTGCAGGCGGCCTAGTTCCAGGTGGGGTTCCAGGGGCAGTCCTCGCAAGGCCTTGGTCTGCCTGGCAGCTCTGGCCTTCACACGCCTCAGGTGCAGGGTGCCACCACCAAGCAGGGTGCCACCACTCCTACAGACCCTGAGTACTGTGACTGACAGACACGGACAGTGCCAGGGCGAGGTGTGCCTGTGGCTGGCTGCACGCATGGCTCTGCCTCAGGCCCACCTCTTGAACTGCACCATGAAGCCAAGCGCGGTGAAGAGTGACATAGGCAGTGCCTCGGGACCCCCTACTGGCAGGTTGACCAGAGTGAGGTTCTGGAGGATGACTTGCGCTGTGGGTGCATACCAGGGTTCGACAGTTGGTAATACCTAGTCTAAGGGCGCCCTTAACTGATGTCAGGGTAAACTACGGGGACCCTATACACTCTTCATACCCCAAAAAAATTTGCCGGCCTGCGGCCGGCTTGGAAGAGGCATGTTAGCTTACAGCAGCTAACAAGGAGGCTTCAAAGGTGTCCTCTGGGACAACACCTGCCTCCGTGCCAAACAAGGCCTCATCCACTTCATCACTTGACTCATGATCGCACTCTTCTTGCTCGCTCTCTTCCCCCCATAAAGATTCTACCTCTACCTACCTGATCAACAAGCTCCTGCCCACTGCCCACTCAGGGTGTAGATTGAGGAAGCGGAGGAGAGTGTGGTAGTTGGCTACAAGCACACTGACACATTGCGCCCTGCTATACCACCTAGTGCGGTTGAAGATGGGGAACTTCAGCAGTGTGACACCCAATGGCTTGGCAAAAGCTTCCCACCTGCCCTGCCACTTGGGGGACTTGGCAAACAAACTATGTACCCCCTTGAAGGCACTATCAAGTTGCTGCATTAGGGGGCTCACACGAAAGGCATCCCCCACCACCAGTGCTGTGCGGTGTGCAACACAATGCACACCAACCATGTAGCTGACATGTTGTTGCTGTAGTTTGGCAATGACCCCATTGTGAGCCCCCATGAAGGTGCTGGCACCATCAGAGCAGAAAGCCACAAGCTTGCCGACATCTAGGCTGAGGGTGTCAATCACACGCAGTATGACAGCTGTGATGTGCTCAGATGTGGCCCCCACCACTTTGACAGCGCATAAGAAAGAGGTGTGGTAGATAAAGGACGATGGCTCCAGATAGCGCACGTAGAGGAGCAGGTGGTCCTCAGTTCCCACGTCCGTGCTGCTGTCAGCTAACAAGCTGAAATAGGGGCTGGCTCGAACAGCTGCAAGCTGTTGAGTGAGGAGGGTTTGGCTGATAGAGTAAAGGGCGGCATTGAAGTAACGGGTGGCACTGAAGTCATGCGGCATAGCTGGTGCCCCACTGTGAGTGGCAAACTGGAGGTGGGCTGCAAAGGACATGGCTGAATGGCCCCACAACACCATGAAGAGGGCTGCCAGCACCATGCGGCGGTAGGTGCCTTGGACCACTGTTGTTGTTGCAGCCTTCACAGCTGCTTTGATGGAGCCGGCACCCCCCCCAGCACGCTGTGCCATGCCGATGGCTTCTGAGTGGGCCTTGCTCTTGGCGTGTTGGGCCAGCTCCGCCTCACACGTCACAGCCCCACCACCACCACTCGCCTTTGCGAATAGGGACGAGTTGGGCTTGTGCTCCAAGCAAGTGGAGCAGTGGGCTTGGGGGGTGCCTTTCTCGTTGCATCCGCCACTGAACCTGCACCATGGGTACTTCGCTTGCAAGTCCTTCTGCTTAGCCTCAGTCATTGCGGTCTTGTGGCCTCTGCGGATGCTGGAAGGTGCTGGCTCTTGGTCAATGAGAATAGGATCGTCTGGGCTAAGGCTGTCCACTGGCTGCGGGGTGGACGGAGCCGAAGAGGCTGGGCTGGAAGGGGATTGGCTTGGTGGGCGCATTGGGCTGACAAGGCCAGTTTCGTCTGGGAAGGTGGGATTGCGGGCTGCGTGGTCTGCGCGTTCAAGGAGTTAACATGAAGTTAACATGTGAACGCGGAGATGTCAACGTCGAAGATGTCAACGATGCGATGGTACCCACCAAGCGCCATCTGAATTGTCATCTGCCGCTGGTCCGACGGAGTCTGCCTTACTCTCTTGCCTGGCTTTCCCATAACGCAGCCGTGAGTTAGGTTTGAGATGGCAGAAATGTACGGGCGCCACTGAGAATAACAGGCGCCCGTAGATAGCCCGTGAACTCCCCCCCGTAACCAAATTTTTGAAAATCACGGGCCCCCGTACTGGGCCTTCGGCCCAGTTACGGGGGCCCTCGCCAAAATGGGTCAAAAGTACGGGCCCCGTACGGGGGGTCGAACCCTGGTGCATACGCGTTCATCACACCACACCACCTGCAGCCACCCAAGCAACAGCCAGCGTCAGGGGCGCACTCAGCCATCTCGTACTGTAGCTGCAGTGGCTGCCACCAGTCTTACGCAGCCCAGTCCAGCTCGGGGCGGGGGTTGCCAGGCGAAGGCACGCCTACAAGCGCAGTGTGGAGAGCACATGGGGGGCTGCCTGGCTTTATGTGGTTCCATGCAGCCAGGCCGGCCAGGCAAGGGTCCTACAGGGGATCCCCCCACTCTTAATTCAGCTTGTTGAGCCCCCAGCCCTCCGCCCAGCCCTCCGCCCAGCCCTCCTCCCAGCCCTCCGCCCAGCCCTCCTCCCAGCCCTCCTCCCAGCCCTCCTCCCAGCCCTCCTCCCAGCCCTCCTCCCAGCCCTCCTCCCAGCCCTCCTCCCAGCCCTCCGCCCAGCCCTCCGCCCAGCCCTCCGCCCAGCCCTCCTCCCAGCCCTCCTCCCAGCCCTCCTCCCAGCCCTCCTCCCAGCCTTCCTCCCAGCCCTCCGCCCAGCCCTCCTCCCAGCCCTCCGCCCAGCCCTCCTCCCAGCCCTCCTCCCAGCCCTCCGCCCAGCCCTCCTCCCAGCCCTCCGCCCAGCCCTCCGCCCAGCCCTCCGCCCAGCCCTCCTCCCAGCCTGTGATGCAATGCGTCTGAGATACCAACAAAGCATGAAGCGTGCCCCTATCCCGCACACCCTGCCTGCCTGGATGGGAGCCCTGCCTGCCTGGATGCCTGCCTGGATGCCTGAAGGAGCCCTGGTTGCTGGAGGGACATACAGGCCTCACCAGGCCGTCAGTGCGGTGCATGGTGCCGGGCAGCTCACACGCACCTGCTATGACCACCATGTTTGTGACGATGACCAGCTGCCCTCGGTCTGAGCACCAGCGGGGCGTGGCTAGGGCGCCTGCCCATGGTTCATAGGCAACAGCCTGCAGATTGATGGGAGAGGTGCACATGTAGCTGGCACATGTAGCTGGCACATGTAGCTGGCGCTTAGCTGGTCGAAGTGTGCCGGGTCCTGGCACACACTCCTAGCCAGTCAGCCACTGGTGCTTGGCAAGGGAAGGAGAGGGGGATGTGATGTCATAAGCAGCCGTAGAGCCACGGGGTATGGTAGTGAGCCCTGACCTGAACCCTTGTCAAACAGGCTTGCATGCTCTGCTGCCACACTCTCACACATGTGTTTCAGCCAGTCATCCACTGGCAGCCAGTCACCTGCAGCGAGATGTTGCTCAGGATGTGGATGTAGCTGGTTGTGCCCACCGCCATGCCTCCAGTGGCAACCAGCGCTGCCAACAGCTGTTCTGGCTCAGTCACTGCCACATTAGTGCACATGAGGTTGAAGGAGGGAGGCAACGGCTGCCCGCATGTGAGGTTTAGGTTGCGGGCGATGACGACTGCAGTGGCCCAGGTACGGTACCCCACACCCCATCTGTTGATGGTGGTGTTGGAGTTTACACTGCTTCTACAGAGAGCAGCGGCATACTGGGCTAAGGAGATGCAGGAGCTCGGCAGCCTCAGCGTGACGTTGGTGTAGGTGATGGAGAGTGTGCCTGAGTCACTGAGGTTCAAGGGGACTAGGTAGTTTAGGGGCGTATTGGCCCTGGGCACAGCGATGTCTGTGACCACTGTGAGGTCTTGAAGGTTCAGAGCGCTTGCTGTATAACAAAACACAAGGTGTTGTTAGAGCAGTGCTGCAAAGCAGCTGACTGACTGGGAAATGATGCCAGGCCTAACCAAATCTAATCTGCTCCAGCTGCACCTGGACCCAGGGAATTGCGACCCAACATGCCGAGGTTCAAGGTGGATGCCGGCGAGCCAGGGATGCCTGTGATAGTTAGGGTCCCTGACACATTGCGCGGCGTAGGCGTCCAGCTTTCGCCAAACCCCAGCGCGCAAATAGTGTGCTGCTGGGTTATGCTGCATTGGGGCCATTCAAAAGCGTCACATCGCAGCAAGCTCCACAATGCGACCACACACAACCATGCTTGCCGCATCATCGCTTGTACTGCATTCCGAAGGAGGGCTACGCAGTGAAGCACTGGTGTATCCTCTTGAAGGCCGGTAATAAAACGAGTAACCGTACGATGGTGGTTGCCGGTAACTCAGGCGCCCCCAACATGGGGTTGGTAATATGCATGCAAGTACTCTCTTAATAGTGCATCGTTTTCGATAGCGTTTATCACATTGGTATCTGCAAAGCAATGCGCGTCATCTGACCATCAGCGCTAGCCATTGGAGTCTTTGCTCGCGTACTGCCACATGTGCCCGCGAACAAATCACGTCGGCGTGACGGGTCTCCTTGGCACGGTGAGCCACATCGCTGTGACCCCATCTGCCTAGCGTAATGAGCTGGTTGTGCACAAATGGAATGTCCGGCCAACACCCAACGCGATGCCTGCCGGGCGTGCAGGGCACCTAGACGGGGTGATTGAAACATAAAACTGTGTTCGCTTCTCGCCGAATACATCATTTGGGTCGGCGCACACTAAGGTAGCACCGGGTTACACCCCCCCCTCCTCCACTGTGTCCTCCACTGCGTTGCAGCCGCTGCACCCACAGGAAAAGCCACACACTTTGTTTGTTCTTGACTCATTGGCGCATCTCTTGAAACAAACCGCACGTTAAACAGCCCAGGCCTCTATAAGTTTGACATCTTCCAAGTGACATCATGTTCTCCAAGCAGAATCAGGGCCACGGGGCTGTGGGGTGGCAGTTGAGCTATGAAACTTTGCACGCAGGTGGATGGCATGTAGGGGAGTATAACTCTCAGAGGAGCTGAGTCCAAACTCGGTCATGGTGTGGAGTTGTGCGACTGCCTGCATGGCCTGGCCCTGAGATCGGCTAAGGGAGTTGGGGGTCACCGACCAAAGTGAGCTTTTGGCTAAGCTGAGTATGAGCGTTTGTAACAATGTCTGAGAGGAGCTTAATCTAGTAAGTAGCATGCTGTTAGTCAAATTGGTCGAGCTGTGGCATTGCCCTCAAGGTATGGGGAGGAGGTGGGCTCAGTGCCACATTCCCGCAACCGCTCTCCGATCCGACTGCTGATACCGACGCGCATGCCCATGTAGAGCAGCCTGAGCGACGCGGGCGGTCGCAGCGATGACTGCATGCTCCGCTACGGCTCAAATTTGAATCACTAATTTTGACGCTTTGTTGTGCACGGCCTACTGGGTGTATGTTTATTCTGGATGGGTGAAAGGTAGCTGGCTGGGTTGGCTACATACTGAGCCAGCTAGCATTAAATTTGGCGCAGCGAGTGCAGAGTTACAGCCGTCCTACTACCAGGGGTCGGTTTACTGCCATTTTTTGAATGTTGGGGGCGCCTGACGGTAACTGGTCATCAGAATTTGGTGTAGCATGAGTAGGGAGCGGCATGTATCATGATATCTCATGATACATGTATATGGACTATTAGGCATATCATGATTATCATGATACACTTATGATACATCCCAAATCACCTTGGCGACCCTAGTTCGACTCTTGGTAACCGCAGAATCTCGTGGTTTTCGCAGGATGCAACTCGCTCGTGGCAACAGGTCGCAACTCACGAATAGGGCTCATGAACGGGCTGCATTCGCTCTCAATGGGAGTGACAAGGCGCTGCAGCCTGAGACATTACAATATCCACATACACACGTCTTGGGCGGTGCTAGGCTCAGTGCCGTACACGGCCAGCCTGCTGCTCACACCCACACACGGCATGCTAAGAGTCCAGAGCGGCTGCTAGGCTCAGTGCCACGCATGGCCATCCTGCTGCTCACTCCCACACATGGCACACTAAGAGTCCTGGGTGACTGCTAGGCCCGGTGCCACACATGGCCAGCCTGCTGCTCACACCCACACATGACATGATAGCGGCAGCAAGACACACACAGCCATCCTGCTGCTGTCACACCCTACTACAAGCCCTCTGCCAGCAGCAGGGATGGCCCTGGAGACCCTCATGTGGGGATGTTGTAGGTGGTGCTGGCCTGCAGCTACTCTAGGTGGTGCTGGCCTGCAGCTGCAGCCTCCAGGTGGTGCTGGCCTGCAGCTGCAACCTCTAGGTGGTGCAGCTGCAGCCTCTAGGTGGTGGGAGGTGCTGCTGGCCTGCTGCTGCAGCCTCTAGGTGGTGCTGGCCTGCAGCTGCAGCCTCCAGGTGGTGCTGGCCTGCAGCTGCAGCCTCCAGGTGCTGCTGGCCTGCAGCTGCAGCCTGCTGGCCTGCTGCTGCAGCCTCTAGGTTATCAAGAGGTTGCTTCGTCAACATGCACAACACATGCTCTGCCGGTGGCACAGAAAGGAAGATGGGTCAATGGCTTGGGAGGTGGTGGTGTGGTGGGAGGGAGGGAAGGGAGGAGCATACACTAACTAACACCTCGATGCGATAGTGCTTCTCCTAAAGCAAAAGTTGAAAGATGGACTGGAGGTGGACAGGTGGACGAAAGCAAACGCGACCTGGCCAAAAACAAGGTCTAAGCGGCGTAAGGCGCGTTGCACTTCTCGAGGCTGGGCTGGACCTCGCTCCTCAAGTGGGATGGGCCCATATGTCGGCTATACATTGCGCTTGTAGATGCCAGCGGTGCCACCTTTGCACTTGTGTTGGCCCACCGTTTGGCTCATGTTGCCAATTGCTGAGAATTTTCGGGCAGCGCTTGCACACAGCATCTACATGGCCTTGCACTGTTGGCTGTTTGCACTGGAACAACAAATGCGTGCTTGCTGTTTTGCAGTCTGCGGAGCACCTCGCTTGATGGCAGCATTACACGGTTAAACGTCTGCTCTGGCTCATCGGCGTCAGAACCCTGCCCAGAACCCAGCACTGCCCGCCAACTGCCGCCTAACTGCCACCCGAACCTCAGCGCGCACGGTTACGACCAGTGCGCGAGGGACAAAGGGTCCCCGCAGGCGTCTTGCGCTGCAGAAACAGGGCTTATAATGAAATATAATGATATTATCATGATACATTGTATATATCATATAATATGATACAGCCCCGGACGCTCCTTAAGCATGAGGGTTCAGAAGTTGCCGGTAACCTAAGCTAAGCGTGTAAGATACAACCGATTCGTTCCTGCTGCTGTATAGCGTCCACAGTGTAAAGTAAGTTTGCAACAGAGCTCACGCATGGACGGCCAGTGCGATCATTTAGACATCTGAATCGTGGAATCTGGGGCTGGAATTGTGGCCCTATTCGCGACTTTTTCGGTATTCTATTTTCTGTTTTCTTCCCAACCGCTGCACTTTTTGGCCGCCCCGCCGACTGGCTGCACCGATGCGAGTGTTAACGATACACGATTCTCCTGTGTACCAGCTTCTGCCCGGGGAGTGTCTCAACGTTGCAAATACACGCTGTTAGAAGCCGTCACTCGCGCCGTCAACCGCCCAACCGCGGAGAAAGTTCAAAATTTATTCAGGCCCCTAGAAAGAAGAAGAAGAAGAAGACTACTCCGGTATTCACCGGCGTGCATTAAGGGAGGAGCTACCGCCTGGGGCGCGGCCTGCTCCCACCAGTCAAGTCAAGAACGAGGCGACCCCCCTATCCTCCCTCCCTCTTGGTAGCCCTGAGTCTGTAGCTCGTCTTTGCAATGGAGTGGGCTGTCTCCACCGCGTGTCTTGTTAACTTGTGTAATAGTTTAGTGGTGTTATCTTGTGAGACCCCCAGGGCCAAGAGGTGTTGCCGTGTGTGTGCTTCATACGTTATGCCACCTATGCCAAGGAGGATGGGTCTAGTCTCCACCAAGTGGCCTTCCCTGCGTATGGTTTGAGCTAGATTGGTGTGTTGGTTGAGTGCCTTGTCTAATTGGTCCGTCCACCTTGAGTCCGAGCAGTATTTGATTTCTATAATAATGACCCGTTTAGTGGCTTTGCCATGTTTGCTCGTCTTCGTTGTTGGCATCACCATGAGAATGTCTGGTCTGGTGGTGTTTTTGGTTGCTGCTGTCTTCAGTCCGATTGCTCGTAGTGCTGTGTGTAGTGTGTCGTTAGGGAGGTCGAGGTCTTCTCGTGCGCCCTTCTCCCAGCTGCCGGTGTCCGCGAAGCTGATGTACCCGCCTAGGGTACCCTTGCTTATGGCTTTAGCGATGAGGCGGCCGGCCCCGTTATGCCTTTCTTGCACCATCGGTAGTGTCTCGCTGCAGCCCGAGAGGAGGTGAGTGGCACTGTCGGCTTCCCCGCAGAGAGGGCACCGGTCGTCGGTCGCCCGTTTCCACCGCATGGCTAGCTTTTGGTTATAGAGTCCGCCGGTACGGTAGAGAAGGGCAGTTCGTTGCGCGGGTATGGAGATGTTCGTGTCGGTCATCACCCTTTCGCCAACCCCTTTCGCCGCGGCTTTGGTGGTCTCCTGGGACATCTTGTAGTAGATACTGTCTTGATTGGCGAGACCGAGGTTGTGCTTGCGGTGCATGTGTGCTCGCACGCTTTGGCGGCAATCCGGCAGTGGGGCGGGGGTTTCGCCGTCGGCTTCGTTGTTGAGCCAGGTGTTAGTCTCTTTCCGTGTGGTCGGGCGGTAGGCCGGGGTGTTGGCGAGCTCTGGGTGTACCGCCGCGTGCTTGGCGAGGGCGTCGGCGCCTTCGTTGCCGATAATTCCCGAGTGGGCCCGGACTTTGTAGAAGTGGATCGTGTCGGGGCTGTCGATGATGAGGGTGGCGATAGCGGTCAGGATGTCGTTGTGTCTGTGTGTGATGAGCGACATCGGGTTGGCGAGGGCTCGGCGAATCTGGTAGAATAGAGCATAGGCTGTCGGTGGCGATGCGTTTGACCCCCGCTGTGAGTGCCGCGTGTATCGCCGTGAGTTCTGCCTTGTTGATGGTGTTGCATTCTGAGTCGTCCAAGGCGACGGTGATGAGAACGTTGGTCTCCGGGATATAGACCCCCGCCCCGATGCTCGCTGGGGCTGCCCCCGAGGTCTTAATGCAGCTGCCGTCCGTGTACGCGATCGTGGCCCATTCGGTGATGGCCATCCGTGGCTGCGTCGTGGAATGTTGCGTGAGCTGTTGGTGGCTGCGTTGGTGCCCCGAGGTGGGGAGGTCCTTGTCCAGCGGCAGGCGCATGTGTTGTTTGTGGCCGCTAGGGGGTGTGGCCGGCTGGCTTTGATTCGTTGGTCTGTTGCGGAGGGGGTGTGTGTCTCGTTGGGGGTGGAGGGCAGTGGCAGTGCTAGCCAGCCATCCTTGGGGGTTGCCTTTGGTGACGAGTTGTTGTCCCGCTGCATTCCAGATGACATAGACGTGGAGGTTGGCGTGCTTGCCTGGTTTGGAGCAGTTGGTCTTGGTGGGGGGTATGCTAGCCAGGTGCTGGCAGTATTCTGGGTAGCGTCTTAGGGTGTCAATGTGTTTGGGGTAGGAGATGCCCTTTTTTCCAGGGATCAGCATGATGGTGGCCATGGCCTCCTCCTGGGTAGCTGAGTGTATAGCATGGTTGACGCATTTGAGTGCTACCGCATCGTCTGCCGGTACGTTCCATGTGGATAGCCCAGTGTGGCGTACCAGTAGGCAGTTGTGGTGTGCCCCAAAGGCCGTGTCATTGATGTCAGGGCTCCAGTAGGTGGTGGTTTCTGGTCTAACTGTGAGTGGGTCAGCCCACCTCTGGACGGTACTTGGAAAGTTGCGTGTGTTGTGTAGGGTGGTGAGGGCTTTGTCTTGTGCCGCTCTCATGGGGTGGTGGTTGCTCTGTGTGTCATGTCTCCTTAGGAGGGCCACCAGTTCTGTGGCCAGGTTGCGTGCGTGTGGTGTGTGTTGCAACCAAGCGTGTAGGTGTTGGTGTTGTTGTTTTGTCAGGAGGCCTGCTGTGCGGCCCGACTCGTCGTGAACCGTTACGTGTTGCACTAGGTCGTGCTTTGGCATGATGGGGTCCCCCGTGCTAAGGCTCGTCGCGGGGGTGGTCATGTGCGGGTGCAGTTGGAGAAAGGTTTCGCAATTGCCCGTCCCGACGATGTCCGTCTGCGGGTTGATGGGGTACGTGTGGAAGGTGGCCTTCGAGTGCAGGTTGGTGCACCGGGGTAGCCAGGTGTGCGGATCCGGTAATCCCTGCCGGGTGTGGTTCGGCAGGTTCGCGTCAGGCCTCGCATGCCTGGCCTCTTGTATCTGCATATTTTCCTCGTCATAGTCGTTGCGCTTAGCCGTGTAGTCAAGGTGTGCCGTGATGAGCGGTGCCGGTTCCAGGGTGGGGCGCCAGTGTGCTCGTATGAGGTCCGAGTGCGCTGACTGACGCATGGTCGACTTGAAGTCGTTGCTGCCAAACTTGCATATGGGGCACAGCCAGTAGCTTGCTTCCTTGTGTCCTGATAGAAGGGCTTTCTCGAGGCAGGCTGGGTGGTAGGCTCTCTTGCAGTTGTGGCACATTGGGCTGTTCCCTCTTGGCAGCCAGCATAGCTCACATGTACTTACGTCCTTAGCCTCTTCCCTACTGATGGTCTCTATGTGTGTGGGTGTATAGCCTTCTTTTGCACATAGGTGTAATGCCCACCTTTCTATGACTGTAGGTTTCCAGTGCACCTTGTAGTAGCTTTCCTTATTGATGCCGTCCCATTGCCACCCGTCTATGTTGGTGATGACCTCTTGGTGGTCGAACATGGCCCCAAGTGTGCGCCCTAAGTCCGTGAGTTTGCACCGGCAGGCTTTATCCACCTTCCAGCTTGAGAGCCCCGGGAGGTCAAGGCCTGGTATGCGCACGATGTCGGCCGGGATTGTGTGGACATGTCTGCCGTCCTTGTGCCGTTTAGTGCCCGCCTTGGGCCGGGTAGGCTCCGTTGGGTTCGGGGGTGTTGCTCGTTGCTCTCTTTGCAGCAGCCGTGAGCTTGACCTAATGGCCTCGTGGGCTGCGGGCGCCGCTGCTGCCCGCTCCGTCGTGTCTGGTCGCGTTGCGTGCATGACCGCATACGCTTTCATATCCATATAGCGGGTTCTAGTGTCCGGCACGGCAGGTGTGGGCGCCAGTTCCGTGAGGCCCGCGGCCCATGGTGTGATTTTGCGTTGGTCGGGCGGTAGGGTGAGTGATGTGTTGCGGCTGTCCCGGATGGTGCGCGTTGCGGTCGCGTCAGGGCATGTGGGCTGGGCCGCCATGGCCGCAAGTTTGTTGAGGGCAATGATGTGTTTCTGCTTGACCTTCTTTCCGTACTTCGACGTGAGCATGCTACCCGTGATGATGTGTGTGTTGCCCTCGCAGCTGAGCTCAGATGCGCGGGTGATGCCTAGGCTTTTGAGGCAGGTGATGCTGGCACTAACGACATCGTGTGCATGAGAACTGTTGGCTTGCGTGATGAGGCGGCCGAGTGTGTGGCATTCCTCGGGGTAGAGGGGTAGTCCCCCTTCCGTGGCTGACAGCCCGGCTAGTGAGGTATAAACTAGTTGCCGTGCCCTGAGGGTATGGTGAAAGAGGGTGAGCATGCGGTGTCCTTGAGTGTTGGCCTGGGTATTGAGCCATGTGATTTGCTTGTGTAACATGCTCCTTGATATGTGGGCGTGCGTCACATCTGTGGACTGGAGGCTGTGTGTGAGAGCTGTTGTGTTGCGAGCGTGATATTCTTGGGCTGTGGAGCTGATGCCCATGCCTAGTTTTCCGGCGTCTTCTCTGACTATGGCGTTGGGCGTTCCCAGGGGGAGTCTGAGTTTAAGCTTAACGCATTGATTGATGGACCTGTCATACAGCTCAAGGTCCCCTGGGGTGCAGGGCACGGCGCAGAAGCTGTAGGCTAGACTGGGTATGATGGCCGTGCGGATGATGTGTATGGCCTGTCTAGCGCTAGCAAAGGAGCGTCTGAGTCTCCCTAGTTTCTGGCGTAGCTGGGTAATCATAGCGGTGTGTTGTGGTTTCCAGTCCAGCGTCATGGTGATGAGCACCCCCAGGTAGGTGAAGGGTGAGGTCGGGCGGTGGTATGTGACGGATTTCCCTTGTAAGCTTACAGTTTGGAGTTGTTGGCGGGCCCGCTTATCCGCTTCGGCCGCGTTGCTGCACATGCCAGTTTCGACCGAGTGATGTAGCGCCGCGGTTGCGAGGGTTTTACTGTGTGAGATGACGAGGTGTCCCCAGTCCGAGAAGGCCGAGAGTTTGTCCGCTTGACAACGGAGGTTTCGGAGTGTGTTGCAGAGGATTGCTATGTCGTCGGCATAGTCTATGCTGCTGACGATGGCGCGCTCTCCGCTGTCAGCCGTCGCTGATTTGAATTTATAGCCCCTCGCGCCCACCTGCAGCCAGCGCAGTAGGGGTTCGATATAGATGAGGAACAGGAAGGGTGAGAGTGAGTCGCCCTGGATGGTGCCCCGGTCTACGGGTACCGGGTCGGTGGGGCCGTAGGGAGTTCTGAAGCGCGTTGTAGCGCCCGTGTATAGGTCCTTCACTGCGTCCGTCGCGTCCGTGGGGAAGCCTAGGTCGTGCATGATCCATAGTAGTTTGTCCTGGCAGGTGGTGTTGAACGCACTAGTGAAGTCGACCAGGAGCGCGTAGATATCTGCCTTAGCCAGCTTAGCATCTTCAAGGGCCATGACAAGCATCTGTAGCTGTTGTGTAGTGTTCCTATGGGAGCGGAACCCTGCTTGGTTCTTGCTGAGCATCCCATTGGCTTCAGCATACTCAGAAAGTATCTTAGTTATGAGGCTGGTCCACAGCTTGTAGACGGTGTTGGCTAGGCCCACTGGCCTGTAGGAGTTAAGGTCCGTTTCTTGCCCTTTGTCTTTGTAGAGCAGGCATGTGTCACTGGTCTTCCACGTGGTTGGTGTGCAGCCTGTAGCCCACATGATGATGAACAGCTGGTGTATGGTGTCCCTCATCTCCCACGGCAGCATCTTGATGATCTCGTTCTCAATGCCGTCTGGTCCTGGGGCTTTGCCCCCTGACAGCCTACTGAGACATTCCTGGAAGCCTGCCTTGTCCATGATGGCTGTGTGTAGCCAATGTACGTTTTGGCAGGTGTGCATCGTGAAAGGGTCGTCCGCTTTGGCGCGGGCCCACGGGTAGTTTCGAGTCTGCGTGTTTGTGTAGTTGCCAGTTTTGGGGGTGGGCGGCGTGAGCTTTTGTCTGTAGGCCTCGGTAATTATCCGGTTCAGGTCGGCCGGGGCCGTGCATATCTTGTTGGTGGTGGGGTCGGCTAGCGCCTGCAGGCCTTTGTGATCGGTGCGGGACGGGCGCAGGATGTATTTGTTCGCTTTCTTAGGCTGGGTGCTTATTAGTTGTTGCATTCTGACACGGGCTTTGGCGATGGCGAGTGCGGAGTCGTCGTCGTCGAGCTTGTGAATCTGGTCGCGGTACGAGTTGGTCAGCCGGGCGAGCGCGGCCTGCATGTGGTTTTCGGTTGTGTCGTCGCCCTGGCGCGCTTGCACCGCCTCCCTTGTTTCCGCATTTGTCGTATCTGTATCTGGAATAAGTTCATCGATGGTTGGGTGCACGTTGTTTTGCTTAAAAAACACTCTAGCCTTCCGGCTGAGCTCCCTTGTGCTTTTGAGCTTCTTGCCTAGTGCCTCTCTAATCCTACACATGGTCCTGCGTTGGTAGTGTTGGCCTCCCCTGGTTAGGGTCTTAGTGTTGCATGTCTTAATAGCTGTCGTCCTGCAGGTTTGCAGTAGGGATGTGAGCATGGTAGCTGCGGTGTCTACAGCTTCCCTGGCTGGGAGGCCTGCCACCAGCGTTAGACGCTGTGGTTGTTGGGGGTTGGCCTTGTCGATAGTGGTCAGGAAGTGGATAGCATCAGTGTACATGGGAGCAAGGTATGCTGTCAGGTGTGCATGCAGTTGTGGGGCACCTGAGCTGGGTTGTTGCACTGCCAGGCGGTAGGCTTCCCTGTCCCTATTGGTAATGGGGGTGGTAAGGATGGTGTGGCTGTGCTTCTGAGGCTTTTGTGGGGCTGCCAGGTCTATGCCCAGTCGGGCTGTACTCAGTGTGGCGGTGAGTGGTCTGTGGTCACTAAGATATGCGGTTGTGTCGACGTGCGTGCGGTGCTCAGGGCCGTGTCTTGCGTCGCGCGTCAGAATGGCGTCGATGCGGCTGTTGCAGTGCGGCTGTTGGTAGGTCCAGGCCCTGTCGCCTGAGTCAGCTTCGGACAGTCGCATCTCTGCGGCGAACTCCCTCATCATGTTGTCTTGTATGTATTCGGTGTGTTCGGAGCGATCCTCTGTCCTCATCGTGGCGTTGATATCTCCCGCCAGGATGAGTGAGCCGGGCAGGTGCCCAGTGGCTGTTCGTATATGCTCTTGCATCTTCTTCCGTAGTGGGAGCGCGTCGTCGTTATTCCCCGAGGGCCAGTACGTGGCGACGAGCGTGAGCTCTTCGCTTTGCCTTTGGCGGAAGCTCAGGATGACGCAGCGGGTGTTTACATCCGCATCTGTGCACGGTTGTAGCATGGTAGCTTGCATCTGGATGGCTAGAGCATGTTTGATGCCAATGAGGACTTCGCTGTGGCCTTGGTGGCGGTGGACAGTATAGTTGGGCATAACCCTCTTCAGCCAGCCAGAGCTAGGGTTGTTGCTCCTGGGTTGGGTCATGGTTTCAGTAAGGATTAGGATGTCCGGGCTTTGGTTGTGCACGAGGTTTAGGACATCGTTTCTAGATCTGTGTAGGCCTCTGACGTTGAAGGTGGTGAGGGTGATGTGTTGCCGGTTGAGGGTGGGTGGCGGTGGGGGGCTGTGATGTTGGTTCGTGCCAAGGTCGTTGTCGGGCGTGGGTTTAGGTGTCTTGTCTATGGTGGAGGCTGGCTCAGTGTTGTGGGCCTTGGCGGTGGGTTTGCACAGATATTTAAACATGAGGGTTTGAGTGTGTGTGTCGTCACCGTGTCTCTTGGTCATTCGAGTGCGCTTTGTGGCAGCGCCTGTGACGTTGTCGTGGGGCGTAGTCGTGGGTCGATGGGTACGTGGCGTTGCTTGTGGACGGAGAGTGACCGTGGGTGTGTCCCGGCGCTGTCGCAACCGGGTAGGCTCGTCGTGTGGGAGGGTGCCCTCTGCTGTCGCCCTGCGCTTACTGTCGGTCGTGCAGCTGGTCTCGGCGGTGGTGATCACATGCAAGGGGCCAGGGGTCTCTCTTGCCTCTGTGTGGTCAGTGGTAAGATCGATCGGGTCCAGGTGATCTTGGAAGTGGGCTGCTAGCTCGGAAGGGGTGGTGGCCTCCAGTGGGTCCGCTATCCAGATCTCCCTCCTAATGAATCTGGTGTGTCTCACGTCGCCTGTGCAAATCGTGAGGATGTTCCCTTGGAGGCTGCTCCAGTCGTCAGGTGTGGAGAGTGGTTTAGGCGCCCGGTTGAGTGAGTCCAGTTGGTGCCAGCCATGCGTGGTGTGCTTGATGGCAGTAGCGTGCTGGTGTGACAGCAGGATGACAGCCTCAGTGTGTGTTGCACCGGTGCTTGCAATAGCGTTAGTGATCGTCTCAGGGGTGATGCTCTGGGTGGGTAGGTAGGTTGAGGCTGGATGCAGGTACATGTGCTTCTCGTGGTGTTTGCGGTGAAGGTAGTGGTTCAGTGTGTCCGATGAAAACTTGCCTCTCGCATGGTAGATGTGGTCGGTGTTGAGGGTTTGGATTGTGTGCCCTGCAGCTCGTGCTACTTGTGCTAAGTACTGTAGGTGCTCTGCTAGCTGCTTGCAGTGGCTGATGACTGCGTGGTAGTCAATACATTTTCTTCCCATGGCCATGTTGAAAGCATGCACGAGGCAACACTCTTCGTGTTGCCTTTCCATGTAGCCGGGGTCTCGGTGACGGGCCGTGACTGTTGGGTGAGCGGGGTCGACTGTTGTGGCATTGTGACCGTGTCCCGTTAGCTCCACGTGGCTGATGATGTGATGAATGTCCTTTTCAGCGCACATACGCATCTGTTCCCGTGAGCGGGTGTTGGGCGTGATGACAAAGAGTTGATGCATACTCCGCATGGTTGCAGCGGAGATGTGGGAGAGGGGCGTCGGTGTTGTTTCCATGGAGTCCAGCAGATTCCATGTGCCATCAATACACTTCATGGCCATGCTATGGCCTGTCTTTTTGCATAAGAATGTGTGTGTACCATATTGGCCAGCAAGGTTTCCCAGGTTGTCCGCAGACCAGTCACTGGGTTGGTTGAGTTGGGCAATGCTCTGAACTGCCAGGCCGTAGTGGATGCGTAAGTACATCTCAATGACTTCATCGGAATAGCCGTCAACGCCTCGTGCCATCAGCCAAGCGCCCCGCTCAAGGTGGTCAGTTAGTTGAGGGAGCCTGTTCTCGTAAAAGGTGTCTACGTCATGTGTGGTGACCCATTCATGTCCCGCCGCATTGTTCAGAGAGTAGATCTGGCATGCAAAGCTATCTTTGTCTTGCATGAAGTGTCTGGTGGTTGGCCCTGGGTTGGCCTCAACGTCCCCAGCGGCTAGTATTAGCCAGGCAACGTAGACAGCTCTTGTGGCAGCTATGGGATTGAAGGCGGACGGGGGCCAGTTATCTTGGCCTGAAGTTGTTTGGTAGCAACAGTAGACATGGAGGGTGCTGTTGAATTGGTAGACTGTGTATGGGCGGCCGCTCTTGGTACCATGTATAGAGAGGTGGAATCGGTTGGCAAGCTTGCATAGAGCGCTAGAAGCGGAAAGGGTGCCATCTACGCCCGTTAGTAGATTGTACCCGATAGCTCGTACATGGGATCTATAGGAGCCTAGTCGTTTTCTGTGCCGTCTAAGGCATTGCTTGGATTCTATAGCTGTGGGTTTGTGGCGGCGTCGGAAGCCTGTGTTGCGGATGTAGGTGGCAATGGCGATGAGAAGGAGTTGTGTTATTAGATTGCTCTGCTGGTTGATGATTCTACCCACGTGAGTAGAGGTGTGGTGGGCGGTCCCCTCTCTGTGCAATTGTTGTCTGCTCAGATGCAATCTAGTTACACGGGCTATTACTAAGGTCTGTGACATGGCGTCAAGGGCAGTGGGGTGTACAGGCCAGCGTGCCTCCGACCTCCCTCCCGTGCTATGTGAGACTCCTACTCTAGTCGGACGCTGATGCTTGTCCCAAGGCCTCAGGTGATGCTCAGTGCACCTTGGGTGCGCAAGACATTGCATACACTCTTTCCCATTCTTTCTCCAGCGGGTCTCTGCCATGAGGAGCTCCTTCCTCCTGCACGATTGGACAGTGTACATCATCAGGGGTTGGGTATCAGGTGGGGCAACACGTGGTGTGGCCGGTAAGGCGGCAGGTGGGGCGGCAGGTGGGGCGGTGGGTGGGGCAACTAGTGGATCAGCTTGTGGGGCGGCAGGTGGGGCATCAGGTGGGGCAGTGTGTGGGGCAGCATGTGGGGCAGCATGTGGGGCAGCATGTGGAGCAGTAGGTGGGGCAGCAGGCGGAGCATTGGGTGGGGTGCCCGGTGGGCCAGCGGGTGGGTTGCCCAGTGGGGCAGCAGGTGGGGTGGCAGGTGAGGCTGCAGGTGGGGCAGCATGTGTGGCTGTAGGTGGGGCTGTAGGTGGGACTGTATGTGGGGCTGTACGTGGGGCTGCAGGTGGCGGGACAGGTGAGGCAGCAGGTGGGGCAGCAGGTAGGGTGGGGAGCGGTGTAGGGGGTGGTGCATCACATGGGGCAGCGGGTAAGGCGGGAGGTGGGGCAGCAGTTGGTGCAGCAACTAGGGCGGCTGGTGGAGCGGCAGTGGTGCTGCAGGAGGTGGGCCTGGAGAGAGGGTAAGTATGCGGGGGAGGGTGGACAGTGGTGAGGTTGAGTGTGTGTGGGCATGCAATGGCGTGCTGTCCATGTTGCGCAACCTGTTCCCTTAGATAATGTACCTGACTGCGTTTACTCGGCCGTGGCCTTAGCTGCGTCACTTGCGGCAGCCTCCATGTCCGCAGCCAGGGCACGTGATGTGGAGGCCCCGTGGGTGGGGCTCCGGGCTGAGGCTTGGCGCTTGGGCTCCCGCTTGGACGAGGGGGAGGGGCCCTGCAGCACCAAGGGTAGGTGGGGCACGTGCGGGTGAAGACATGGTGAGGGGATTGTATTTGTTGAGTGTGGGGTCGGCTGATGTGTAAGCACGCAGGTTTTGGTGGGATGGCTGCAACTGTTGGGATGTATCGGTGGCAATCGGATTTGGGCAGGCTGTAGGTTGGGGTGGGTTGTGTTGCTTTGCTCACCTGTGACTCGGCCGGGGCAATGGCAGCAGCTGCCGCTGCCTTGTCCACTGGGCGCGGCTGCTGGGGGCGCTGCTTGTTCCCCTTCTGCTGATGGGCAGCGGGGAAGGGGCGGCGAGGGGCCGCTGGGGCCTCCTTCATGTGCGCATAGATGGTGTCCACTGTCGTGCGCATGCTGCCACGGTGTGTGGCCTTGTCCTCCCTGTCCTCAGCTTGTGTGTAGGCGGCAATGGCAGTAAGCAGTGGTTGGCAGGCTTCAAAGATCTTAGCGAGGGACGTTTCCTGCGCCTCGGACAGGGTGTTGTGAGCCAGCTTGCCGGCGTCTCGAAACTGGTGGAACGCCCCCTCCAGCTTGCTATGAATGCTGGTGATGGTGAAGTCCTTGCCGCTGTCTCCTAGCAGCAGGTGTGCGGCAGCTAGCGTGGTGCTGGCGGCTGTCAGGCTCTGGCTGGTGGCTTGGAGAGAGCCCATCGTGCACGGGTGGCCCACCACCAATCCCCCTCCGCAGAAGCTGCTGGAATGCATGGCTGCGGTGATGGGCTGGCCCGTGCTGTCCTTGAGGATGGTGCGATGGGAGCGCGCCATGCCTGCCACTGTACAGATAAGGGCAGCCGACATGCCCACATTGGCAGGAATCAGGCACAGAGGCACTCGCTTGCTGTCCCGCCTGAAGGAGGCAAGCTGTGTCGCACCGCTCAGCAGCGAGACTGGGCCCGTGCGGGTGTAGAAGCCCACGAAGTGGGCCACCCCGCTGTCGCCCTCCACTGTGACTTTCTTGGCATCAATGGTCTGCGGCGTCCCTTGGTTGCTGAATCTTTTCAGGAGGAAGGGGCTGCTGATGGCACTGCCCAGCCGCTGCACTGTGGCGGCCAGACCCCCCTGGCTGTCCAGGCTGCTACTGTTGATGCTGGCCGGGCTGACCCCCAGCTCAAGGCATGTGCGGGTGTTTAGGCCTTGAGCCTGGCTACTGGCTGCAGGCGTCCACTTCATGAGCACAGAATCTGTGGCCTGGATGGTAATGGGGCCTGCCTGTTCCACTGCTGAGGCTATGTAAGGCGAGGTAAACTGCACCTTGAGGTAGTTGCCCTCCTCTTGGGCTGTGGCTACGGCGCTGCACAGGATGAAGGCTTTGCTGGTAAGGTGGGCTCTGCTGGGGCTGGTCCTGGCCTTAGTCACTGCGTACTGGACAGCCCCAGTGAAGCGGGTGGCAACCTGCCCCTTGGCCCCCAGCTTGCTCACTGCTTGCCCTGTAGGGGAACCAGCTACAAAATTGGCATCATACTGCACAGAGATGGCCACCTGGGGTAGGGTGGGAGGGGTGCAGGTCAGGAGTGGCCGGCGGGTCACTAGCGTGTAGCCTTTGCCCTCCTGCTGCACGCAGGGAACAGCTGCCAGCTTGCCCTCTGCAGTAATGATCTCCCCTAGCAGCCCTAGCATGGCAGCCTTGTGGTTGGGGTCTCGGCTGCTGGCTGTGACGGTGACTTCGAAGGCTGGGAAGCTGCAGTTGGGAAGCCGGTACGGCTCCTCCGAGGGCTCAATGCTGCAGAACCTCAGCCCAAAGTCCTTGCGGAGCAGGTTTGTTAGCGTAGTTATGAAACCTGCATGTGGCATGAGGCACAGCAGGGCCCCCAAGCGTGACATTGGAGCCTTGTAATGTATTGGTGCAGAATGGTGTGTCATTAGGTGCAGACTACGTATTGGGTTGATGTGCCCAGCCCCTAGTGGCCATGGTGGTTTGGTTGGCAGGTCAGCAGGGGCTGGGGAGTGCGGTGGGGCAGGGGTGGCCTGAGGGAGAGCAGGGTTGATAGGGGACAGTGGCGGCAGGAGTTGCAAGAGGGGAGGGCTTGAAGCTTTATAACCAGTGCGGCAAGATCTCACAGGCTGAGGGGGGTGGATGGGACAGGGGGCAAGGGCTGCAGGAGGGCAAGTAGTGAGGCATTGTGGCGTTGCTATGATTCTTGATTGGTCACCTGTATGCACTTGTGTGGGTTGGACAACATCACCTGTGTAGTTGTGCTCGGTGTGGTGCATATCTTTGAGGGTGAGGGTTGACAGGTTGTCCAGCAGGTGGCTGAATGGGCCCAGCACGTAGCCTTCTGGGTAGGCGTCGCATAAGCTGGCGATGATTAGTCGGCAGCTCTCAGTATTCAGCGTGTTGTGTTTAGGGTCAGCGGAGCGCGACCCGCTTGGATAGGGAGCGATAGATCTCGGCGTGCCCCTGTCCGTGCGGAATGCTTTGAGAGCACGCTGAGACGTGGGATGGTCCTGAGGGAGGAGCTGAAGGCTCTTGCAATACTCAGCAAGCGCTGTGCTGAGCTCTGTCGAGCCGGATGCCAGGGAGAACTCTGGTTCCGGCGCGTCAGGCTCAGGGCCTGCAGGCATATGCCCAGGGGACGAGGTTAGGCTAGGCCGGTTATACCAGCTGTTGCGCAGATTTGGGCTTGTGCCCGGAGCCAACCTGCCCGCACGGTCACCGCTTGTGGTGCCTTCTGGATGGATTGACAAGCGGCTGGGGGTGGCTTTGGTAGGCCAACCCCCGAGCACGCCCCAACTCCACCCAGTGCAGGTCAGGGTCAAGATAGCAATGAGGAGAAGCAGAGCAGGCCTGCGTCTACCTGCTGCGCCTCCCATCGCTTCATCTTGACCTCGCTCGGGTTCGGACGAAACTTGGCTCATTCTGCTCCTTTTCTGACGCTTCGTCGGGCCCTGCTACCCGTTTAAGCTGTCGTCGTTACTTGGGAGCGTAGTCGTGAGTTTAAAGTTTCGGTCCAAAAATGTCCCCTAGAAAACGACCCGAGTAAACTTGGACTTGCTCGGGGGGTTGGGTCGTTGAGATACTCCCGATGTCCGACCTCAGGGAGCTGGCTGCACGGGGCTTCGCGGGGGTAGGCTTTGATCCAGCGGCACAACAACAGCAGCAATGTTCCATGGGGGCCTAAATGAAGGAGTGTGCGCACCGTGTTAGCTACGGAGCTACGTGTGTAAAATACGGAGCTATATTACGGTGTGCGAAACTACGGTGTGATCAACTACGGAGCTAAACTACGGTGTGCTAAACTACGGTGTGCCATGATGTACGGTCTGGCTGCACGGGCGTGCGCGTCTGTAGGCATGGCTGCATGGCACTTGTAAGTCAGGTGTCCGAAACATGGGGTTGGTAATCTTCACGCAAGTACTCTCTACAAAGTGCACCGATTTCGCTAGCGTTCATCACATCGGCAGCTGCGAAGTAACGTGCGTCTATTGGCAAGCGGCGCGTTAACTCTTGCGCGTGAGACCATGCCGGCGCAAGCGATCGCGGACACACCTCACTTGCTCATATCGATATGTTCTAATGGTGAGCAGTGGCACTAATGATAGAACTGCGCCTGTTATTGACGACAATTTAATTTCAGCCCGCCAAGCTCCGCCGCGAACCTCTTATTGGTCCTAGAGTTTCTAGACCAGCCGCAGTCGCACTCGCAGTCGCAGCCGCAGTCGCAGGCACAGCAGGCCACGGGTGGTTGCTGCCAACCGCCCTAACCGCAGAGAATCAAAGTAAAAGAGAATACCAAAAAAGTCGCGAATAGGGCCGGTATCAATCAGCGAGTAGAGGGTGTGCGTAATGTTAACTTGCTACGGAGATGTGATGACAACAGAGTGCCACTAGCCCCGTCTTACACTCCTTGCTAACCATAGTTTGATGCAGTGCCTTCCTGTGGCAGCAGAATAACTTTGAGCTCTGTTACTTTGAGCTCTGTTACAGTGTTAGTGCAGCATGCATAGCCTTTTTTATGCATGTCACGCCCATGGGTGTCCCCCCAGCAGTACATAGGATGGCATGCCCACAGCTACGACAGGCAAGAGTTTTGCTCCTATGAGAGCCGCTCTCCTGTTGGCGCTGTTGTTCGCAAGCTCACTTCGCGGCAAGGCACAGTGCAATGCCACTTGTGTTGCTTGTTTGGCTCAAGTACAAAACAAAATCGCTGTATCAAAGTGCGCACTGCAAGTGCGCTTGCACCATGCCGACGGCCACCCACACCGTTCCCAGCTTCACTCGCAGCTACTCTCTGGCGGAGAACTTCACCGCCATCACGGAACTTGTGCTGCTGTGCGCGGGGAGCCTACAAACAGTTGCTATCAGGGTATGATTGCACAACTGCCTTGGATCACCGAAGCGGTTTGTGCGTGACGTCGTGACTCGTCGTGAACTTGCACATGCAGCCTCTGCACTTGCTCGTGCCAAAACATTTCCAGACCTTATTCACCCCTTTGTTCACTGCTTTCAGAGCAGCCACAGGTGGGTGTCAGCAAGCAAGCACACAGTAGCATGCTTGCTGCACCCATTTGATGTGTTCTGCCCCGCTCTATTACAGAATCACCACCTGCACAGCTTACATGCATGCAGTCACCAGTGCTGAGCATGTGACATGTGCCCTCACAGGGTGGGATGTCAGCGCTGACTACCAGCAAGCGCCAGACATCCTGGCACTGCTCTTGGGCCAGTCTCCAAGCAGCCAGCTGACGTATGATGGCTGGTGAGACGTCTGTGGCAGCAGTGTGCCTGCACATGCAGCAGCAACATGCAGCTGCTTGCTGGCTTAGGCATCAGCTGCATGATGATGTACTGCTCCAGCCCAGCTGCTGCTCCAGACCTTGTCAGTGACCTGGCTGCAGTGATGTGGCATGCGGATTTCGATGCTCGTTCATAGAACAGCACCTTGACCCTCACTAAGGGTGGTGTTTTGTCAGTGTGGAGTTAAGGACCCATGCACATGGCATGGGCGCCCTCCAACTATGCTCTTGCCTGGCCCAGCTCGGGGTACTCCTTGCTCTTGGCTGGCAGCTTCAGCTGGTTTGACCACCAGCACAGCTCTAGTGGGGCCGGCCACCAGCACGGCCCATGGTATGTATCAGCCCCCTTGTCCCTCACTAGGACCTCCATTTGAGCCGGACCAGTAGTGGCCACTAACGGCCACTAGCGGGAACACTAGGGACCACTAGTGGCCCGACTCAAATGGTGTTAATGGGCTGTGTGGAGTATACCCAATGCACATGGGCATGGTGCATGAGTGCCTACCACCTACACTATTGCCTGACCACGAGGGCTATGATGTAGAGTTGGCATGACAAAACATGCACTGATTGTTAGCAGATGACAGCTCAAAGTGGGGGGGGCACACACTACTGTATGACAATACTGCATCAGCCTTTGAGCCTGGAGCGCCCAGCTTACAGCACTTTCACCCTTCGTATTGAAAAGGGTTGTGAACCTGTCGACATGAGCAGTGGTTGGTCTGTGAGTGGATCAAGCACTTGCGTGAATGCCTGCCTCCCTGACTAACAGCCTTTCCCCCAGGGCCTGTTGAACTAGGAGTGATGAGCATGTGAGCTGGCACAGGACTTGAAGTGTTGCAGGCTGCTGCTGAGCCTTGAGCGGGTGCCGCAAGAAGGCCATGCAGGGCGAGCAGTGCAAGTACAGCTGCAGCGGCAGCTATCAGCTCCCTGTAAGGGTTGCCATGGGTGGCATTGCGGTGGCGGCCCAGCCACCAGCCAGGCTGGGGGTAAGGCCTGGTGTCCCTGCCCTTGCCACATCTGGCACCGCCTCTGTCCATCCAGACACTTGCTACCCCGCTAGTGTCAACTGCTGCTGCAGGTTGACAGACATGTCTGGTGTGGTGGACTTGGCAGAACACAGCATGTTGGAACCCTTGAACGGCTACATTGCCCTGGACCCTGAGCTCAACTGGACGGATGTGAACAGGTGCATTACCCGAACATGGATGCTGGAGGTTTCTGTGGTGTGTTGCCCCTGTCAGGCCCTGTCACCCCTGTCAGCCCCTGTCAGGCAGCTGCTGACATGACATTGGAGCACAGTCTCCTACAGCCATCATCTTTTCCTAACAATGCCCCTGTTCATATCAATGTCGTCGCCTCATGGTTGTTAGTGTAATGCCTGAGCTGCCATGACCTAGGCTGCATTGTGTCCGCTTCCTACACTGTGGCCACTTGCATGCCACATGACCTGCTGTGTGGTGCTCACACACACTGCCTGTGCAGCTTCTTCAGGTCACCAGGCGCCGCGTATGCTGGCCATACCGTGGCCCTGCCTCTCATTGCCAAGGTGTGGTGCCATGTGGAAGACTGAGTGCTACACACACTTGCCACTATGCACATGGCAAATAAATGTGTGGGCAACCAGGAATGACACAAAAATCAACATCAGTGTGTGGCAGTAACATGCTGGCTGCCTGGCTACCCTTCATGCTGACGGATGGACGTGTATGAACAAGGAGCCTAGCCCTAACTCTACTCTTGAGAACAGAAGGCGGGAAGACACTGCCTGCCACACCCCTCCTGCCAAGCGCATCATGGCAGGGCCCATGCGGCACATCACTGCAAATGCATGCAAGCATGCAAGCCCTCTCACTCCCCTCACAGGTGCCATCCTTGTTCTACCGCAAGGATGCCATGGCGGCAGTAGACATGCCGCCACCCAATACCTGGGATGAGCTGGTGCTGCTGTTGCACAAGCTCAATGGCTCTGACTTCAGCGCTGGTGAGTCCCTTACGAGGGGTTGGGAGAAGGGGAACTGCTACGGCAACACTACCTGCAGGTACCATTGCTTTCTGTGCCCAGGACTGTGTTTTGCTGTTCCAGAAGCGCATACATAAAGGTAGAATGCATGCCTGCAAAGCAGCATGCATACAAGTAGGGCATGTGCCTTCACACCAGCATGGCCTGTTGCCCTTATGACTGTAGGAGCAAAGGCTCAGTGCCATGAGGGGGTTAGGTACCGCAGGAGCAGCTGCAGCAGCACCGCCAGTGGCTGCCATCACCTGTTGTGCCCAGGCCAGTGTTTTGCCGCGCCAATGACCGCTAGTGGGATGCATGCATGCAAGGGAGCATTGCCTGCAGGGCTCACGACAGCAGATGCCAAGGCTGCAATGGTGGCTGCGCAGGCGGTCGTCACAACTCAGCCCTGTGTTTGGGAGCTGCAAGGTGCACCCAGGCCGTGCAGCTGCTGTCCCAGCTCTTGGCATCCATGAGCCAGGCCCAGGTCAGTAGCCCTGGCGCCGCTCTCACCTCAATGTCTTCAGGGTTACGACATGTCACACAACCTGTTACACCTCCCTCATCAGCTCAGCAGCAACAGGCACCACAGCAGAGGCAGAAGCAGGTCTCCTCACTCGAGGGATGTTTTGTCTGTGCCCAGATCAGTAGCACTCAATCCAGCCTGGGGTAGGAGCCTCGGGGCTTTCAGGGGTTGCTCCTTGGTAGTGGGAGCACTGGCCACTTCAGCTGGCTTGCAACACCAGGCTGTGTCAGGGTGGCCCCCAGGGTGACCTCCAGGCTGTGTGTCAGCTCCCTTGGTAATTAATACATACCTTAGTGTGTTCGACTGCAATGAAGGCTTGAGGGCCAAGGTGCTGTGTGTCAGCTAGGCTAGAGTTGCAAAGACCAGGTTGCACTGCTTGTAAGCTCACATCTCCGTCATGAAGCTGCACCTGCCAGCACGTCACGCTGGATGGGGTCAGGGAGCCCTGGGTGGCACAGGAGATGCAGAGATGATGCCGTGGCTGCAGCTCTCAGCTGCCTGGCTGTCAAACTGCAACTGTGGGACACCACACACACACGCGCACATAGGGTGCCACGCGTCACTGGCCCCACCAACTGTCATTGGGAACCACTAGACATCATCAGTACCAGCAGCAGCAGCAGCAGGTGTACTCTGATATGCCTCCTGATTCGCCACTGCAATCACAACCAGATGTGGGAATCAACCATCATGATTGTCAGAACCACTATCATTGTCATCAGCATCATCATCATCGTCATCAACATCATCACCATTATCATAACATGACATTTTGAATTATGCTGCATTTTGGGTTATGCACATTGGGTTATGCTCCACTTTGGGTTATGCTCCATGTTGGATTATGCTGCATTGTGGGCCATGCGCCAGAGTGGCTGCCCATGCTGTCCTGTATGCCTGCAGGGCACCGTGTCAGGGTGGCTACTGCACCCCAACACTATGCAGCCCCTCACCTCAAACCAGGTGTGCGTACGACGTGTCGCCAGGCCTGACCATTGGGAATGTTGCGGCAGGGGTCACTACTCACAGCATGTGAACATGTCAACAACACAGGGGCAGTCATATCACAACTCCATGCAGCCTTGGTTGCCCAGTCTGGACGCAGCTCCATGCAGCCCTGCTCCCACAACACTGGCCATGCACTACACGTGATGCTGCATTGGTGATGGTGGGCGTGATGGTTTGAGTATGGAGATGGTGGTAGTGGTGGTGGTCCTGCACATGGATGATGCATGATAGCAATCATGCATGATGCACCCAGCGCTTGGCACATGTCAAGCAGCTGCACCATGCCATGCTGTTCAAGGCCATGAGCATGCCATGAGCATGCCATAGGCCATGAGCATGCCATGCAATGGGAACTCCACACAGAAAAAACACTGTTTTGTAGTGGTCCACAATTAGTGTGTTCGACTGCAATGAAGGCTCAAGGTTGAGGGCCAAGGTGCTATTCAAGCCTCTCCGACCTGTCAGCCTCGCTAATGGCAAAGAAAAGCATGAGGCAGTGTGTTGTGGGCGTACAGCATCTGACCTGCATGCCGCCACTCAAACTTTGACAGAAGGACGTTGACCTGTGGGGTTGCTGAGTCCAGCCATGGGCTTAAGCTGTCATGTGAAAGTTAGCGACAAGTGCAGCAAATCATGGTGTTGTGTACATGCAGAGCTGGTTGTGTTGCCCCTGCTGTGCGGACAAGCTGTCATCAGCAGGACAGGCAATGCAGAGGAGGCTGTGTGGCCTTGCCCTGCAGGCCTTCTTGGAGGCCCTCACCACATATGCCACGCTGATGTCGTACACGAGACCTGGGGAGGCTGGTGGTGTGGACTGCTCTGATGCTGCACCTGCCTTCCTCAGTGGCGCATGTGAGTCAATGGCCCCTTGCGAGCAGCCTAGTTGACATGCACTGTGTCAACCTGCTGGCACTATACCGCTTGGCTAGGCCTGGTGCTGTGGCTGCTGGGCAGCTGCACTGTGCTAGACCACTTGCCCCAATGACTCTGCTGCATTGGTGCTGTGCTGTGTGCTGCATTGCTGCAACCCTGCACCACTGGGGTGTTTAGTCTGCCTTGCTGAGGCCCAGCCAGGTCCATGCAGCAGCAACAGGGACAACGCAGATGTGAAAGCTGCAAACCAACGAACCGAGTCTGCCCATGCACCATACATCATGCACCTTGCCACACTGGGGACCGCACACGGCTCTGTGTGCGCCCTGCCGTGGCGCGTGGGAACTTACCATGTGGGACCATGTGCCTGCCATGGCTGCATGGAATCGCAAGTCTACTGCTTCCTGTGTGCCATAGCCTGTGATGCACTTGCGGCACCTGCCCAGGTGCCATCACTGTGGGCTCTGACAGCCTGCTCCAGGCCTTGCGGCCGCAACTCAGCAACACCTCCAGCACCTTGTATGGCAAGGTTGGGTTTGCGCAGCTTCCGGGGTCTACAAGGATCCTCAACCGCACATCAGGTGATTGGAACTCACCACACTCTCTACCACAAGCACCAGCACTACTGCCCTGTGGCGGCCCACACTGCCGACCGTACCTTTCTCACCATCAGGGAAGTGATCAGTCGACTTGCCGTTTTCACGTCTGCAATGTCCCTGTTGCTGCTGCATGGTCGTAACTGGGCCTGAGCACGGCAGATCAATGATATCACCTACCCTGCAACGCCATCAGCGCCACCAGCAGCACAACCTAGCAAGTGCTTTCCTCCTTACCTCCGCCCCCTTGCCTACTCACACTGGGCAATGACAGTGTGCTCAACCCCACCCCAAGCCTTCCCTTGGACCCTGGCCCTGTGTGCTACCCCTGCGCCCCTGCGCCCCTGTGTGCTACCCCTGCGCACCTGCTACCCCTGCTCTGGTGGCCTTGCTCTCCTTTGCCTCACTCGCCCAGCCTTGAGCCTGCTGCTGACTGACGTAGCATGCCGGCATGGGATGCAGGCAGGCTGGAGCTCTGCACACCGGCCAGCTGCCCACATGCCACCATGGAGAACAGCATGATGGCAGGGGAACGCATGCTGGTCAACAGGGCGCCCTTCTTTGGCCAACAAGGCAGTCTGTCAGGTGGGACCATTGTCAGGTGGAACTGCTCAACCATTACTGCCCTTCACCCCATCCCACACAGGCTGTCATGGTCCTAAACTCCTTGTTGGTAAGGGGTGCGGAGAGGGGGGGGCTTGCAAGGTTTGGCAGGCTGAGAGTGGGAGGGGCACCATTACGCACTACACAAGGGCTCCCCACCAGCACAGTAGGAGCTGGTTCACCTGCCCTCTTGAGAGCACCTTGTTCCCAGGCTTCAGCTGCAAGGGCCCCTACCTCGTAGCCATGACCTCGTGAGCTGCTGATTGTACCAGCATGCCGCCTGTGCGCAGCGTTCATTAACCCAAGGCAACCCAAGCCATACAAGCATGCGACGTATGGTCTGATACGCTTTCTCTACTTGCAATTGAAGCGCCTCGCAGTAAGTGCTTGGACCAGGCTGATCACGCACTGCTTCCAGCCTGGCTGCATTGCACATGGATGGAACATGCTAAAGAGTTGACACTCATGGAACTAGAGGAACAAAAACTTGGAAGAGCATATGCCCTGGGTAGGTCGTGCACCTAACATCCTGCTGCACACACCTCACACCCTCATTGCACCCACATTCCATGTTGCGGCCTGCTGCTGCCACACTCAATGGCGAAGGAGGGGGCGGCGGGGTGGCTGGGCGCTCTGTCACGTTCACCTCCTCGCCTTCACAATCTACACAGCACAAGCCTACATCAAGTAACCTTGCCTATGCAGTTAAACACAACTCATTCAACATGGAACGACATGTTCGACTGTGGGTAAACCACTGGCCACCTCATAAATACTGCTTGTGTGTTATCAGCCTGCTCAAATTGCTAAGCCCTATGAGTTGATGCGGGCCTGGCCATCAATGCCCCGCCGGTACTCTGCAGCCCGGTGCTGCCTCTGCCTGACCTTGGGCAGCCGGTCATTGACCAGCTTGTAGCGCTGCTGGTACTCCTTGCTAATGGTGGGCAGAGACTCCCGTCCACGTCCGTTGCACATCCAGGGGGCGCTGCATGCTCTCTCTGATGTGCTGGATTTCCAGGCATCCGTTAGTGTGTCGGTCAGGCCACCTGCCCCATGGGGGGGCCAGGGTTCGTGGCACTGGGCCAGGTGCAGCAGGGAGGGGCTGGGCCTCGACTGGGCGAAGGGGAGCCTGGGCAGGTGGGGCAGGGGGAGATGGGTCCTGGGCAGGGGGGTCCTGGGAAGGTGGAGAGGGGGGGTCCTGGGCAGGGAGGGCCTGGGCTGGGGGAGGGGGATTGGGGGGCACCTCATGGCACCACATCAGGCCCCGCACGTACTTAGTATGCTGATGGCTTTTGGCTTGGCGCACCAGCCGCTGGATGACCTGGCCTGCTGGGGGGACCCAGTCTGATGATTGAGACCCTCGTGGTTCTTTATGTTTCTTGCTTACAGTAAGACTGAGTAAAAGAAGTGATAATGGTATAAAAGTGCAGCGTACAAATGAAGGTTTTATGGATGAAGGCGAAATGACGAAGCAAAGTCTGAAAGGGACGGCCACATTGCAGTGCTCCCCAGCAGTGTAACAGTACCTCTTGCTAGTGTTGCCGCGCACCATGGAAAATGTTGAGTGCCTGGGGAGGGTGTAGCCTAGATTCGGCGACATTGGTAATGCTCTAGCTGTTCTAACAATAGTGTCATATGAAGCATGCAGCCCTCTTGTCCCTCACTAGGGCCTCCATTTGAGCTACTAGCAGCCACTAGCAGCCACTAACTAGATCCTACTCAAACAGTGTTATTGGGCTGTGTGGAGTAAACCCAGTGCACATGGCACATGAGCCCGCCTACCACCTACAATATTGCCTGACCCGAGGGCTATGATGTAGAGTTGGCATGACAAAACATGCACTAATTGTAAGCTGATGACAGCTTTGAGTGGGAGGGGCACACACTACTGTGCCACAGCAGGCTGCTGCTGCTGCTCCTGGGCCTTGGGGGGCTTGTCTCGCAGCCGCTTGTAGCCCAGGCCAGGGTACTCCTTGCCCTTGGCTGGCAGAGCTCCCTGCTCTGGCCAGAAGCACAGCTCCAGTGGGCGCCACTTGCTCTCCCCAATGCGCTGCATGTTCAGCGCTGCATTGCAGTCCCTGTCCAGCCACCTGCCTGGCTGTGGTGCTGGATTTGCCTTGGCAGCCTTGCCCTTGCCCTTGCCCTTGGTGGGCTCAGCTGCCGGCTTGCTGCGCTTGGCTGGAGGGCGAGTGCTGGGCCCTGGCTCTGAGGCTGC
The DNA here is from genome assembly GCA_030144725.1 of Haematococcus lacustris. Taxonomy (NCBI): domain Eukaryota; kingdom Viridiplantae; phylum Chlorophyta; class Chlorophyceae; order Chlamydomonadales; family Haematococcaceae; genus Haematococcus; species Haematococcus lacustris. Next base: position 11,818,050 of record JASKMD010000003.1, read on the forward strand.
TGGCTGTGAGGCTGCCTGGCCGCTGCGTGGGGCCTGTGGGGGCTTGCGGGGGGCCACTACAGGGCACCACACCAGGCCCCGCACTGGCTGGCCACGCTGCTGGCTCCAGGCTGGGCGCACCAGGCGCTGTTCCACCTGCCCTGCTGGGGGCTTCCAGCCTGCAGGCCTGGTGGCCCTGCGCTTGTTCTGGCTGACTCAGCCCAGGCAGGCAGCTGGGGCCTGTGGGACCATATGAAGCATGCAGCCCGCCTCCATCCAACTATGCAGACTGGTTGAGGCCTACATTGTTTCCAATGTTTCTTGCCTATGTGTGTCACATCGTCCGTGGCACCCTCATTTGGTATGGCAGAAGAATGGCAAAACAGTGCAGCGTACAGATGAAGGTTGCATGATGCAAATACGATAGCTAGATGCTGGGCTTTGGGAGCTTGTGACAAGCATTACTTGGTTCTCACTGTTCATAGGATGACCTGCAGGTGTGCAACCTACCTTGGTTTGCAAGTGTGTTCTAGCTGTAACAGCAGGGGTGTGTGGTAAAGGCATGCAGCCCTCGTCCACTCCCTAAGGGTATTGCAGGAGGCAGCCTACCAGCCACCTTCCCCGCTACTGCCGTCGCCCCTGTTGCGCTCGCTCCTGCCACCACGCCTCTGATGCCCTGTGCCAGCTGGCTGCATCCAACCACAGTCATGGAGGTCTATGCATTGAGACGGCGCTGGGGTTTCCCGGGAGATTCATGGATTGATGATCATCCCACCATGGTCCATGCCCACGCCCAGCATGCAGGGTCTGGGGCCCTCTGTTCTAATGACGTGCCATGTTAGATGTTGTAAGGCCCCTGTAAGGCTGGCAGCCTGCTCAAACTGCCAGGTGGGTAACATCAGCCTAGAGGGCGTGGACGCCCTGGACCCTCCGCTGGGGATGCTCTGGGCCTCTAGGCTGGACACCTCACCTCCCGCCTTGGCCAGCTGGCAGAGCCAGGGGTGAGTCATCTCTCAGTGTGCTGCATGGGTGTCTCGTCTGTTCACATCCAGTGTGCTGCATGTGTATCTCATGTATTCCCATCCGGCCAAACTGCACCTCTCACAGCTGCACGTTGGCCAAGTGCACATGCGGCACAACTTTAACTGCACCTCTAGCCCCTCCCACCTCTGCTCAGCCTGCACGTCAGTCCCAAGGAATAGCAGTGTGTTTGTGAAGAACAAGCTGAACCCACCATCATGGGTGTCCAACCACCACGATAAGGTCACATGCAGGAGCCGCATGCATGCTCCCAGCTCCCTCCACCCTGCTGACCTCTCCCTCCTCTTTGAGGCCACCATGGGAGCACATCACAACCTCATCCACCTCACCGCCTTGCCCTGTCTCCTCCACCTCCTCCACTCCCACAACCTCCACCTCGCTCTTGCGCCCCCTCTCCCACTCCAGCTCCATCACCCCCTCGCTCTCTGTCCACATCCACCTCCACCACCTCCTCGCCCCTCTCCCCCTCCACCTTTATCCACCCCTCGCCCTCTGTCCACATCCACCTCCACCACCTCCTCGCCCTTCTCCTCCTCCACCTCCATCCACCCCTCGCCCTCTGTCCACATCCACCTCCACCTGACCCGTAGCTACCCTCCCTTGGATGCCTCTGACTACCTGAGGTCTGTGGGCCCTAGCCTTGGCAGCGCCAACATTGCGCTCGACATGCGCATCTCCTCGGGGCAGCAGTTGCAGTGAGTTCAACCTTGAACCTGACCCTCATCATGACTGCACAGCCACCCACCAAACTAGCATGACCTTTCTCATGCAAGAGAATGTTGGCACAGTCCATTTTTCTAAAGCTATCCAGGGAAACCTACCAAGTAATGACAATGCCTCATGGCGGTTCATGGCTGAAATCACACGTTACACCACCCTGTATGCAGTAATCTTACTGCTGCAATCTGAATGTTCAACACTGCAAAGATCCGCCTTGCAAGTGGGCTCGAGACAGTCCCAGGCTCGTGCTGTGTGCTTGCAGGCAGTATCTAAGCACTGGCCTCATCCTGCTCCAGCAAGGCATGCAGCCAACAGACGTGATGGCCTTGGTGACGGTGTTGTTTCAGTCCATGCTGAATGCAGGCAGTGGGCCTTTGGAAGTGAGTTGGAAGAGAGAGATACCCATAGCTCAAGCGGACAGCACATTCGCTTGCAGCCACTGCCGAGTGCATTGCGGCCACCACTGTGCGTCATGCAGCCACTGCTGGGCCAACCCAACCTCTCCATCATCACCCTACATGACAAGGCTGCAACAGCATACTTGTGTATGCTATTGTGCGATGTGCCACTAGTGTGGATGCAACACATGCAAGCAGCAACTAGTCACATCACTCGTTTGCTGCAGTCACGCCACATCTCACACTTCTGGCTCACCGACAGCCACTCTCACCATCTGTGCCCTCACTCTATCTAGGTGCAAAGGTCCATAGCTATGTGTAAGAATCTCACTTCATCTACAGACTGCTGGTCCTTTTCTTGCTTTCATGACCAGCAAGTGGATCTAGGGCAATTCATCCTTGTTCAGCTATGCAGCAGCACTGACTGCGCCTTGGTCATGGAAAGGGGATGTGATGGAAGGTGATGTGGCACGCTGCCTGACTGTCATCACGGCTTGAAGCTGCAGGCCGGCTACCAAGGAGGCCTGGGCTATGCCTTGCAGCCAGCCCCCTCCCCTCCACTTGCTTCAGCGGACGCCAAAGTCTGGAAAGCTCCCGGTAGGTTTCTGTGTGTGTGAACTACAGTGTTCGTGAACAGCACCTTGGCCCTCAACCTTGAGCCTTCATTGCAGTCGAACACACTAATTGTGGACCACTACAAAACAGTGTTTTTCTGTGTGGAGTTCCCATTGCATGGCATGCTCATGGCCTATACATGGCCTACACATGGTCATGGTCGCCTACCACCTACAGCATTGCCTGACCCGTTAGGGCTACACCGTAGAGTTGGCATGACAAAACATGCACTGATTGTTAGCAGATGACAACTCAACAAGGGGGGGCACCCACTACTGTGCCACAACAGCCTGCTATTGGGCTTTGGGTAGCTTGTCTCGCAGCCGCTTGTAGCCCAGGCCAGGGTACTCCTCGCCCTTGGCTGGCAGCTTTCCCTGCTCTGGCCAGAAGCACAGCTCCAGTGGGCGCCACCTGCTCTCCCCAATGCGCTGCATGTTCAGCGCTGCATTGCAGTCCCTGTCCAGCTACCTGCCTGGCTGCGGTGCTGGCTTGGCTTTGGCTGTTCGTGATCAGCATGATGATCAGCTGCAGCTGCTATATGCAAACGCTATGTAATGATGATAATAATGTGAAGGAGATGGCTTTTATGTGTGGGGTGTAATGTAGCTTCTTGGTTCAGCTTGGGAATGCATGACTTCTCATCCAATGCCCACCTGGCTGCCTGGCTGGCTGTTGTGCTGTACAGCTTCCATTATAGTACCAGTTGTGGTTGCTGTGGTGGGCACCCTCATGCTGGCCATGCTGGCCCTGAGCCGGAACAGAGTCAGGGGCATCTTGGCCAAGGTCTTGACTAATAGCCATGGTGGCGCACCCAGGCTGGGCAGCAACGTCACTTTGCTAGGTGAGTGTACGGGAGCAGCAGGACACTTCCATTCTATATTGTCACCGCAGATAACCTCATCGTCATTTCATCAGTTCCTCTTTTTGATCGAGCCATAGTCTGTGGAATTAATGCCGCTGCATGCAACCAGGAATAGCGTGAGGTCATTGAATATGGAGCAACCTGGAATGTCATAATGTTCGTAGTTTTCCAGCCTTCTGGTATGTGGCTGGGAGCCCTGCCACTGCTGCTCAAGATCCTGGGGTGCTGCCTGTTGCCCTGCAGTGACTGACATCCAGGACTCCACAACATTGTGGTGGGTGGTACAGTAACTGCTCCTGCTGCTGCCTGGCCCCAGCCCCTGCTGCTACCTGGCCTACACTAGGTGCCATGTGCTGCCTGGCTGTGCCATACAGGGAGACGCTTACGCAGGACAACATGAATGCAGCTGTGGAGCTGCACCATGGTCTTGTCCGCAAGCTCCTGGTCCAGCACAATGGCTATGGTGGGGCCTCGCAGTTCCCAGCCAGGACACACTCTGTCCTTCACGATCCATTCATAACCCATCCTCTGTCCTTCATCAGCACCATGCGTGTCCTTGCTGCCAGCGTAGCAGCGACTTGGCAAAGTCTGATACCCCATCATTTGCAATTCATGAGTTGCTCCCACCGTCTCTGCTTCCTCTGCCTCCTCTGCCTCAACTGCCGTAACTGCCTCCTCTGCCTTAACTGCCTCCTCTGCCTCGACTGCCTCCTCTGCCTTAACTGCCTCCTCTGCCTCAACTGCCTTAACTGCCTCTTCTGCCTCAACTGCCTCCTCTGCCCAGCGGCTAGATAGTCTAGCCTGTGTAATGCTTGAATCACACATGTTGAGATGCTTCCCTACCTCCTCTGCTCCCTGTGTCTCCTCTGCTTCCTACCATCTGCCCCACAGAGACTGCCACTGAGGGTGACGCCTGTGTCCTGCTCTTGCAACAGGCAGTCAAGACATCCTCTGCTCTCACACCTGCACCATGCACCATGGCTTGACCACCTGCCCTGTTTGACTTGTTTCTGCTGTCAGCTGCTGGTGCTTGGCTGCCCTGCAGAGTCCGCCACTGAGGGTGACGCCTTCATCCTTGCCTTCCACACGCCCTCGCACGCCTTGCACTGGGCGCAGGCCTTCCAGCAGGGCCTGCTGCACCTGGCCTGGCCCGAGCAGCTGCTGCAGCTGGAGGCAGGGGCACCGGTCTGGGCAGCACCTGGGGTGAGGCAGCCTGCCATGACGACATGCAGCTGGTGCATGATTGACAACCATGCAGACTGGCAGATCACGCTTGCTTCTGACATCTGTTCTGCTGTATAGGTTAATGCAATGGATGGCCTGCACAAGCATGATAGACACACAGAGTTGCCTGATTCCGTCCACTTACATGCGTTGTGCCAGGGAGTAGCCAGTAAGTTGCCAAATTAAACAGGACAGTAACTTGCCTAATTGTGGCCACACTTTGTCTTTGCTGCGCATCGCATCGCTAGGTCGTTGCTAGGGTGGCTGTCAAGTCACTTCATATTTGCATTCTGTGTGTGGTGAGATTGTTTTGCAAAGAAGTGGAGAAGTGGAATTAGGCAAGTATTGTGTATTGCCATGTCTGAGTAGCATGTGGGGTGGGGCTATGGGCCACCCACACTGGCATGCCCTAGCTGGTGGAAGGTGGGCATGCCCAGTATAGCTACTGATCCCAGGTCTTCACCTTGTCCACTCTCAAACCTTATAGTAGCTTCGCAGTACTGCTTGGTCAGCTCCTTATCCCAGCACAAGCGTAGGCCGCCCTTGTCACCACAATGCACCCTGCAGTCCTCCACCTCCTCCACACTGACCACTTGGCCAGTCGATGGTCTTACTCGCAGCTGTGCAATGCAGTGCTGGGGGTGCTTGCACCTCGTACACATTCTGCAGCGTAGTGTGTCCACGACCCTGTCGACACCCTCTGCTCATAGCAAGCCATACAACCTGCAAGCACAACAGCCCACATCACTCCTGTCATACCCTGAGTGCTGTGAAGTGTCGCATGTGGGATGGAGCACGCCATACCTGATGTGCACTGGGAGCTAATAGCGACATAAGGTAGATGGCGATTAGTCTGCAGCAACGGAATGTTTGATGAAAGCCATGTCATGATGAGGATGATGAGGATGAGGATGATGATAGTAGCCTCATGTGCGCTAGGCTCCTGAGAGACCACACGTTTACCATGCGCTGCTGCCATGCAGGCTGGCACACCCAGCTCAGCCTGCCCTGCCACACCCAGCGTGCACCGTGTCAAGTTCCTGACACCCAGCATGCCTCGCTCCTCCTGGGTCAAGGACAGCACCCCAAAGACTGCCAACCAGCTAGCAAGCCAGTCCACCAGCCGCCCCAGCTTGCCTGACGTAGCACCCCTTGCTCCACGCACAGGCTCCAAACCCCACCAGCACTCAATGGACATGCATTCTATGCTGCCAGCCACCGCAGCCAACCTGGTCGGCATCAACCCTGACCTCGCATCACTGATGCTCATGAGCCGTCAAGCACCCAGTGTCAGACACATGCCAGACAGCCCCACTATGCCTCCTCCTCCACGCCCCTCCTCCCAGTCCATCGCCCGCTGTGGCAGTGGCCCCACACTGGGCCTGGAAGACTTGCACAGCCTGGAGATGACGCGTGTCACTCCCACACTGATCACCACTTCGGCTGCCACCAGCCAGCTGCCCTCACCTACCGCTGCAGCCACAGCCTTCGCTACCACCTTGACTAGCACCGCTTCAAGCCTCCCAACCTCCCAAGCTCTCAAGGCAACCAAGGCAACCAACCCCAAGCCCACCACCACCTACCTAGGCCTGCTGCCGCTAGGGGGTGTGGCGCCAGAAGGTAGCATGTGCAGAACCTCCTTTCGCCCCATGTGGACGCTGTCAGACGCGCTGCAGCAGGCAGCGGAATCACAGGCAGGGCGTTCTAGCCCAAGCAGCCCAGCAGTGGACAGTCTGCAGCCCACCTGGCCGTGGCCTTGCCCTCGGCCCAGCTCAGAGCCGCAGCCCCGCCAGGAGCCTGGACCTGTGGGTGAGGCGGTGGACCTGCCCAGCTCTGGCCCTGGACCAAGTTTGAACGGGAAGCACAATGATTCATTCGCTTCTCCCAGGTCAGTGGTGGGCACCACACCTGATTTATAGTGTACTCGGCCTGCTTACTATCCAATGCATGCTTGCAAGTTGCGGAACACTTGCGGCTGGCATGGTCAGCACAGCTGGAAGGCACCCCAATGTTATGCTTGTTTATATGATCATGTAGTAGACTTGGTGTTCATTGCCTTTACATGCACAGGGGTATGGTTATCCTGGAGGACACTCCTAGGGGCATGTTTGGGAAAGGCTGTCCTGGGTGCTGCATGCATTGTCCCAGAGTGGCCTATGTTCTAGCCTGTTCCTTCATGATGGCTCAGATGGTGGTCCACCACCTCACCTCATGTACAAGGTGGCAAGTCTGTGTTTCAATTTCCCATTCTACATGCGCCTAGGCATGTATTGTTTGTGTTGGGTGCTTGCGCTTGTGGCTGCAGCCCAACGCTCAACACCTACCCTTCTCGCACCTACTATCAGAAGCAGTGGTCGGCATTGGACACCAGCCCCGCCTCAACTGCCAGCCATGACATGCCAGGCTCAGTACTGGTGTTCAGGTGAGCAGGGAAGCCAGGTCAGGGCCATAGCTGCGGTGTTACCAGGAACATATGCACAAGGCTGCATGCGGCATCACTGTCATTTGCACAGGCGCCTACCTTCCAGTCACCTGGCAAATTCACAGGCAGCATGGGGATGCTTTCGAATAGTCATAGGCATAGTCTGGCATGCGACAACTGCTATAAACTCTTGTCGATATGTGTGGTTGCTGTTTGCACCCTGCCGCCAGTGGCTTCTTTGCATGGCTGTCCTTGGCTGGTTGGTTGATCACTGGCATGCATCACCATCACTGGCATGACAGGTGGCGGTGCAGTCAGTGCGTTGCTAGACATTCTGTAAGTGAAAGCTGCATGCATCCTCAAACCCTGCTGCGTACAAGCTGGATGCTGCCATGTTTGTGATCATCTATCTAGCCATAGCCATCTCACCTAGCCATCACGTCACACATGGCAAAGAGAAGCCACATGTCAATACTGTATCTGCACCACAGCAAGCATAACGAGCTGGGCTTGTACCCTGCTGTCAAGGAGTCACCCTGTCTCACAGGAAGCTGCCCAAGAGTGTGACCTGTACGGTTTGCCACCTCATCCAGCCCCCATCAGCTCACACATAGATGCTAGACTCTGGCCCTGCTATTGTGGGAGCTAATGGTGGTGTGCAGGGGCCTGCGTGTGCGTGTGGGCCTGCACTCCGGTGTATATGAGGGCTCTGACGCCCTGCTCAACAAGACCACCGGCCGCATGCAGTATGGCGGCCGGCCCCTGGCCATGGCCAAGGCGGTGGGCGATGTGGGGCAGGGCGGCATGGTGCTGCTTAGCCAGGCAGCTTTTGAGCAGCTGCCCGTCGCCAAGCTGGCCAGTTTTGGCATGCTGCTCAACATGGGTGACTACGTGTTCACCAAGGATGAGTCACTGCCAGCCACCCCCATCTACCAGGCGTTTGGGCGGGGCTTGGAGCACCGTGCCGCCTTCCTGCAGGGCCCCCTGCGCGCCTCAGAGCAGCTGCAGGCCGGGGTGCTGGACGCCCCACTGGGCGACGTGTCCATCACCTTTGCCAACCTGGTGGGCGTGGGCACCCTGATGGCCTGGGACAAGACCCTGGCCTCCGCAGCCCTGGACCTGTACCATGTTCACGCCGTGAACGCCCTGAAGCGTGCCACCAGACTCCTATACCCCTCCTTCCCTGCCCGGCACAGCAGCGGTGGGGCAGTGTCCCGCTCCCGCTCCCGACAGAGGTCCGTGTGCAGCTACGCACCTCCCGCTGGAACCACTGACCCCGGCTACTTGGTGGAGCTGAGCGGTGGGCTGTGCCTGGCTGCCTTCCTCTCCCCAGCTGCGGCCCTGCTGTGGGCTCTGCAGCTGCGGGCCGACCTGCTGGAGGCGCCCTGGCAGGAGGAGCTGCTGGCGCACGAGCTGTGCGAGGAGGTGAACGTGACGGAGCGCCCAGCCACCCCGCCGCCCCCTCCTTCGCCATTGAGTGTGGCAGCAGCCGGACGCAGGAGCATGCAAGAGGACAAGGGGTCAGCTTGGCAGTCCATGTTGAGTAGGCTGGGCCAGCACAACCCCAGCCCTGGTGCTGGCGCAGGCTCCGCGGTGCTCGCCCCTGTCTCTGAGCTCTTGAAGCAGCAGCCAGCAGGGGTGGGGTCTGTGAGGGGAGGGGCGTCTGGGGCTGTCAACCAAGCAGCAGCTGCAGTGTCCAGAGGGGAGCCAGCCTCTCTGATGCACTCGCCACAACCTCTCGCTTCACCCCTTATGCATGCCCATAGAGGTGAGCCCCCTGGAGTTTGCAAGCCCTCGATAGTCACGTGCAGCCAGAGGTGGAAGTGCAGGTTGTTGATGATGGCTGAAGATATCCCCTAGTGTGTGCCTCCGCCGCTTAGATACCTGTGGCAAGCGTTCAGCAACAACATGCTGCCAGAGGTGATAGAGTAGGGTGTGGATGTGGTTGTTGTTGAAGGTTATGGTAAGACCGAAGATATTTTCTCACTGCACCTGAGTCCATGGAGCCTGGCACAAGTGTCTGACTCACTGCCTGCCGCAGTATATTTACATCCCCCAGCCCTGCACTGCACAGCAACGCTAAATAGGCAGCATCAGCAGGCCTTGGTAGTGGTAGCTGGAGGTAGCACGCCAGCTCTGCAGGAGTAGTCTTCTTCTTCCAGGCCTTGGTCAATGGAGCCTGGCGGCGTGGGGGCGGAGGTGTCTGGCTCACTGTCTCGAGGGGCACCCACCCTCCTAGCTCCGCCCTGAACGTGCAACACCCAGCAGCCTGATCTGGCTGACCACCAAGACCAGGTGGCCAAGCATGACCTGCAGGTCAGCAAGATTAAGTCAGAGTGCCATGGTTGCACTGTAGCCACAAGGCTACTGTTCTGTGGCCAATCCTGGCCTGCAGGTCAGCGTAATCTCATTGACGTGCCATGCTTGCACTGCAGCCAAGAGGCTGCTGTTCCGTGGCCCCCGCCTGAAGGTCGGAGTGGATGTGGGCCGTGTGCACGCTGACATCAACCCCGTAACTGGCAGGATGACCTACAGGTCCGCAATTGCTCACTCAGGGCAGGCAGCCAGTACAGCTGCTCTAGGTCAACAGCAGGGGCTCTAATGGGAGCTTAGCCATTGCCAGCCCTCAACTTGCCGCCCAAGGGTGGTGCCATGCACCCTGCATGTGGTGCCTTGCATGCTGATCATGGTGGTCTGACCTGCCCAGGGTTTGGTGCAGTGTTCTGCTTCTATTCTAGCCACGCGTCTGATTTTTGTTTAGATTTTGGCCACATGCCTGGGCCAAGGTGCTGGTGTGCAGGGGCCGTGTGATGAACCGTGCCGCCCGCATCGCCGACAAGGCTCACAGCGGCAGCGTGTGGTGCTCCCATGCGGTCTGGGAGTGGTGCTGCCAGGTCTGCCCCGACCTCATGGTCCAGCTGGGCATCGAGGGGCTGGCCATGGGCCAGTTCAGCCTGAAGGGTGTGACGTCACAGATGGAGCTGGTTTGTGTCAACACCCTGCCGGACCACAATGCCTTTGCACGGGGCAAAGCCAGCACAGGCCACCGCAGCGCAGAAGACATAGGCAGGGTGAGCATGATGGGGGACGTGGCCCAGGCAGTAGAAATGCTGTCGCCCCACTCCAGCGCACACAGCCAAGCCCCCCTGGCAAACGAGGCTCTGGCCCTGCAGACGGTGCGGGCGCTGCAGGCCCTGCAGAAGCGCAGTGCAGCAGCAGCTACTCGGCCGCCCAAGCCACAGCAGCAACCCTCCGCCGTGCCGCCGGCAGCGCATGCCTCGACCTCACCCTTTGCAAAAGCCAGCGGTGCGGTGAGCAGCCAGGCAGATGGCGGGCAGCCAGCTGGCTCAGGGCTGGCAGTGCCAAGCTCGGTGCTGCGCATCGCTGCCACGCTGTCCGCGGTGGCACAGAGGACACGAGGCAAGAGGCCCCCTAGAGCCAGTGTCTCGTTCCTGGTGCCCTCCCCTGACCGCCAGGCTGCAGCCCTCCTCACCCAGCAACCGTTGACTGCTGCCAACAGCCTGCATGGCTCTGGTCTCCGTGAGCAGTCAGGGTCAGGAGGCAGTGAGGGGCCTGCCCAGTGTGAAGCTCCCCAGGCGGCACCCCTGGCAGCGCTGGCTGCCCCTGCCTCCCTCCCCCCCGAGGGGCCACCCAGTCAGCCTG
>JASKMD010000003.1:11829473-11939790 GCA_030144725.1 Haematococcus lacustris
TGCTGCTGCTGCTGCTGCTGCTGCTGCTGCTGCTGCTGCTGCTGCTGCTGCTGCTGCTGCTGCTGCTGCTGCTGCTGCTGCTGCTGCTGCTGCTGCTGCTGCTGCTGCTGCTGCTGCTGCTGCTGCTGCTGCTGCTGCTGCTGCTGCTGCTGCTGCTGCTGCTGCTGCTGCTGCTGCTGCTGCTGCTGCTGCTGCTGCTGCTGCTGCTGCTGCTGCTGCTGCTGCTGCTGCTGCTGCTGCTGCTGCTGCTGCTGCTGCTGCTGCTGCTGCTGCTGCTGCTGCTGCTGCTGCTGCTGCTGCTGCTGCTGCTGCTGCTGCTGCTGCTGCTGCTGCTGCTGCTGCTGCTGCTGCTGCTGCTGCTGCTGCTGCTGCTGCTGCTGCTGCTGCTGCTGCTGCTGCTGCTGCTGCTGCTGCTGCTGCTGCTGCTGCTGCTGCTGCTGCTGCTGCTGCTGCTGCTGCTGCTGCTGCTGCTGCTGCTGCTGCTGCTGCTGCTGCTGCTGCTGCTGCTGCTGCTGCTGCTGCTGCTGCTGCTGCTGCTGCTGCTGCTGCTGCTGCTGCTGCTGCTGCTGCTGCTGCTGCTGCTGCTGCTGCTGCTGCTGCTGCTGCTGCTGCTGCTGCTGCTGCTGCTGCTGCTGCTGCTGCTGCTGCTGCTGCTGCTGCTGCTGCTGCTGCTGCTGCTGCTGCTGCTGCTGCTGCTGCTGCTGCTGCTGCTGCTGCTGCTGCTGCTGCTGCTGCTGCTGCTGCTGCTGCTGCTGCTGCTGCTGCTGCTGCTGCTGCTGCTGCTGCTGCTGCTGCTGCTGCTGCTGCTGCTGCTGCTGCTGCTGCTGCTGCTGCTGCTGCTGCTGCTGCTGCTGCTGCTGCTGCTGCTGCTGCTGCTGCTGCTGCTGCTGCTGCTGCTGCTGCTGCTGCTGCTGCTGCTGCTGCTGCTGCTGCTGCTGCTGCTGCTGCTGCTGCTGCTGCTGCTGCTGCTGCTGCTGCTGCTGCTGCTGCTGCTGCTGCTGCTGCTGCTGCTGCTGCTGCTGCTGCTGCTGCTGCTGCTGCTGCTGCTGCTGCTGCTGCTGCTGCTGCTGCTGCTGCTGCTGCTGCTGCTGCTGCTGCTGCTGCTGCTGCTGCTGCTGCTGCTGCTGCTGCTGCTGCTGCTGCTGCTGCTGCTGCTGCTGCTGCTGCTGCTGCTGCTGCTGCTGCTGCTGCTGCTGCTGCTGCTGCTGCTGCTGCTGCTGCTGCTGCTGCTGCTGCTGCTGCTGCTGCTGCTGCTGCTGCTGCTGCTGCTGCTGCTGCTGCTGCTGCTGCTGCTGCTGCTGCTGCTGCTGCTGCTGCTGCTGCTGCTGCTGCTGCTGCTGCTGCTGCTGCTGCTGCTGCTGCTGCTGCTGCTGCTGCTGCTGCTGCTGCTGCTGCTGCTGCTGCTGCTGCTGCTGCTGCTGCTGCTGCTGCTGCTGCTGCTGCTGCTGCTGCTGCTGCTGCTGCTGCTGCTGCTGCTGCTGCTGCTGCTGCTGCTGCTGCTGCTGCTGCTGCTGCTGCTGCTGCTGCTGCTGCTGCTGCTGCTGCTGCTGCTGCTGCTGCTGCTGCTGCTGCTGCTGCTGCTGCTGCTGCTGCTGCTGCTGCTGCTGCTGCTGCTGCTGCTGCTGCTGCTGCTGCTGCTGCTGCTGCTGCTGCTGCTGCTGCTGCTGCTGCTGCTGCTGCTGCTGCTGCTGCTGCTGCTGCTGCTGCTGCTGCTGCTGCTGCTGCTGCTGCTGCTGCTGCTGCTGCTGCTGCTGCTGCTGCTGCTGCTGCTGCTGCTGCTGCTGCTGCTGCTGCTGCTGCTGCTGCTGCTGCTGCTGCTGCTGCTGCTGCTGCTGCTGCTGCTGCTGCTGCTGCTGCTGCTGCTGCTGCTGCTGCTGCTGCTGCTGCTGCTGCTGCTGCTGCTGCTGCTGCTGCTGCTGCTGCTGCTGCTGCTGCTGCTGCTGCTGCTGCTGCTGCTGCTGCTGCTGCTGCTGCTGCTGCTGCTGCTGCTGCTGCTGCTGCTGCTGCTGCTGCTGCTGCTGCTGCTGCTGCTGCTGCTGCTGCTGCTGCTGCTGCTGCTGCTGCTGCTGCTGCTGCTGCTGCTGCTGCTGCTGCTGCTGCTGCTGCTGCTGCTGCTGCTGCTGCTGCTGCTGCTGCTGCTGCTGCTGCTGCTGCTGCTGCTGCTGCTGCTGCTGCTGCTGCTGCTGCTGCTGCTGCTGCTGCTGCTGCTGCTGCTGCTGCTGCTGCTGCTGCTGCTGCTGCTGCTGCTGCTGCTGCTGCTGCTGCTGCTGCTGCTGCTGCTGCTGCTGCTGCTGCTGCTGCTGCTGCTGCTGCTGCTGCTGCTGCTGCTGCTGCTGCTGCTGCTGCTGCTGCTGCTGCTGCTGCTGCTGCTGCTGCTGCTGCTGCTGCTGCTGCTGCTGCTGCTGCTGCTGCTGCTGCTGCTGCTGCTGCTGCTGCTGCTGCTGCTGCTGCTGCTGCTGCTGCTGCTGCTGCTGCTGCTGCTGCTGCTGTCTATTAGGCTCTCGCTGGCCCAAGACCAGCCTGGGGTGCCTGCGTGACGGCACGCGGCTCACACCCCAGCAGCTGCAGCGCCTGCAAGCCATCTGCCATGCAGAGAGCGGTCGCTTTCAAAACCCATCCTCACCAAAGTCACAGGTACCCTCCCCTGCCCCTGCCCTGCCCTCACCCCCGCCCCCGCCCCAGTGCATCACCCTGCCCACCCAATGCCTTCCACCTGCTTGATGCAGGCAGTGCTGGTGGACCAGCTGGAAATGGTGGTGTATGAGTGCAGGTGGGCAAGGGGGCCTGTTTGAATTGAGGGGTCACACCATTGCATGGAAAGAGTCACACCATTGCATGGAAAGAGTCGTGTGTGCACTTTCCCGCACACCGTCGCCAAGCATTGTGAGAGTGCTCATCTGCCCGCCTGGCCTGCCTCAGGTCCCTGGAGCGCCTGCTGTCGCTGGCCTGCCTGCCCCTGCAGCCGCACCTAGACACAGCAGAGCCGCCGCTGGAAGAGAAGGTGCGGACAGCAGGCTTCACTGCCTGGCCACACTGCCTGGCACTAGCACAGCACCGGCAGGGACACGGGAACATACACTGGCTGTGTGCTCATGTGGAGGGAGTGGCAAAGGGAGGAATGGGTCAGGAAGACCACATACATGCTTTACAGGCTGTCCAGGAATTTCACTACAACAGAACCTGGTTTGAATAATGTTCTCTGATGCTCTCTCCAGAGCCCACCCCAGCCCCCCCCAGCCCCGGCCCCGGGCCCGGCCCCGGCCCCGACTCCATGTGGCTGCTGCCACCACCCCTCACGCCCTGACACAGGAGCGAGTGGCGGCCACAGTGGCTGAAGGCGAGGCACAGGACTATTGGGTGCAGGCCTCCAGGGACGGCAACAGAGAGTCACACTACAGAGGTGTGATGGGTCACACCACTGAGTGTGATATCTAGGCACAGGGTGGTGGCAGGGTAATCGGAGTCCTCTAGGGATGCCTCCCGCTGCTCATGCTGCTGCCTGAGTGTGGCTGAGGCCGTCTGCTACTCCCCTTCAGACTCTGCCGCCGCCGCCGCCGCCGCCGCTGCTGCTGCTGCTGCCGCCGCCGCCGCCGCCGCCGTCGCCGCCGCCGCTGCCGCTGCTGCAGCTGCTGCAGCGGCTGCTGCTGTCACCCATATGTTGGCCTCTGCTCCCGTCCCACTGCCTCTCTATCTCTGCCTGCCACCACCTCGGTCACACGAACGACTGTGTGTGTATCTGTGTGTGTGTGTGTGTGTCACACTTTCTGGCAGGCAATGCGTTGGGGGTCACACTAGTGCACCGCCTGGCTTGCTTCACGGGTCGCACCCAGCTCCCCATGACCCTGCCGCCTCCCCCCTTGGCCCCCCCTCCTGATGCTGCCAAGGCATCCGAGGAGGCGGTGGCACAGCTGCAGCGCAGCTGGGACATGCAACCAGCCCTGCAGCAGCAGCAGCAGTTGGAGGTGAGGGGCGGGGCAGAGGCCGGCGTGCAAGTGTGTGGTCAGCGGGGGTCCTGGGTCTGTTCTATGTGGCTATGTGTACGTCCAATGTGGCTTAAAACCAATCAAACAACCGGGTAAAAAACTAATTAGAATAGCAACTAGAAAACTAATAAAAAAACAATGCACCACAGTGCTGGGCTTTGGGCCTTCGCCCTTCAGTTGTCTGTCCCCCTGGTGCTGTGCAGCTGGCAGGCGCCAGCAGCACTGAGGTCAAGGGGGCCACTGGGCTGCAGGGTGTGCCCCGCCGCAACTCTGGTGCTTTGGCCACCCAAGCATGTGCGTGGGGGCGAGGAGGGAAAGCTAGATTAGGGGGCAGGGGCAGGGGCAGGGGCAGGGGCAGGGGCAGGGGCCAGTGAATCATGTGCGTGGGGGCGAGGAGGGAAAGCTAGATTAGGGGTCTGATTCAGGGCCAGGGCCAGAGCCACTGTGTGGTGTGCAACAATGGGTTGAAGCAGTACAAGGGGTTTCACCTCTGACCTTCTGTTCCTCCTCCTGCCCCCGGCATTGCCTCCACTGCTTGCTGCCCAGAATGAGGGCGATGTTTGTGTTGGCAGCCGTGCTGTGGAGGGAGTGGAGGGAGCGGGTTGCGGCCCCCTGAGGCTTCAGCCCCTGAGGTGCCCCTGTGCTGCTGTGCAGGCCCCACCCAGACTGGCTCGAGCCCTGGGCCTTCTCCTTCCCCTCCTCCCCTCCCTGCCCCCTCCCCACCCCACCCCATACCCAATGGGCAGGTGGCCCCCCTTGCAGGCTCAACCGCCCAACCCACCCCAACCACCTCTGCGGCCAGCTTAGCCAAGGGGCTGACCTCTTTGCTGATCTCTCCTAACCCCCCGCTGGCAGGGGGTGGGCAGGGCTCAGGGCCGACTCAGTACAGCAGTGCGCTGCCAGGCATCATCAAGGCGTTGCGGCAGAGGGTGGATACGGAGCTGCCGGGCATGTTCGTGTGGTTTGAGGATGCGTCACTCCATGTCACAATGCGTGCGATCATGGGTTGACACTGCTGTCGGGTCAGTGGACAAGAATAAAGAAATACACACCTTGCAAGTGGCGCCCACTGGAGCTGTGCTTCTGGCCAGAGCAGGGTAAGCTGCCAGCCAAGGGCAAGGAGTACCCTGGCCTGGGCTACAAGCGGCTGCGAGACAAGCCACCCAAGGCCCAGCAGCAGCAGCCTGCTGAGGCACAGTAGTGTGTGCCCCCCCCCACTTGAAGCTGTCACCAGCTTTCAATTAGTGCATGTTTTGTCATGCCAACTCTACGGTGTAGCCCTAACGGGTCAGGCAATGCTGTAGGTGGTAGGCGACCATGACCATCTGTATGCCATGTATAGGCCAGATTCAAATATGAGGCTCTTGAGGATATGTGAATATGGGCCACAATTAGGGCGTGCCGGGTATTAATACCTGCCTGATGTTTTGGGTACTACGGGTATTGATACCGGTACTAGAGGTATTAATACCTGGATGTGGCACTTATGCGAGAGGTCCCTGGATCGAGTCCTGCCAGAGTTGTGGTATGCTCACCTTCGGACTGAACAATGTTCCTGTCAGTACTGAAAATTGATCTGTCAGTACTGAATATGGTCCAGTCAGTGCTGAGTAATGTCCATTCAGTACTGACAATGTCTAGTCAGTACTGAAAACTGACCAGTCAGTACTGAAAACTGTTCAATCAATACTGAAAACTGTCCAGTCATTACTAAAAACTGTCCAGTCAGTACTGAAAATTGTCCATTTACTCAGCCCAATTATTTCTCGATCTAAGGTTTACATCACACTTCTTACACTCCCTAGAGAATGCTATGTGCCAAGCATCATGTCAAAATATTCCACTTTGCTTGCGCTATCTCTATCTGCACAACCGTTTCCACTAAGCCACACAGCCAGCCCAGCCCAGCCAGTAGTTGATGCTCACTTCATGATGTCAATCAGGGTGTCTTGGACGGCCGGCGCCTCATCATCGCTATCGGTTGTTGGCACGTTGGCTTTCAGGTACACTTCACGCTTTGCGACCTCCACGCTCAAGTTGTTGCGTAGAGCATTGTGATAGGTGTGGCCCCACACCGACCAGTTGCGCTCTGCAGCTGCTGTGGAAGCATGCGCTGACAACAACCGTTGCGCAGCCTTGGCCAAGATTGGGAACTGTGGGGCTGCTTGGAGCTTCCAGAACGCCCGGCGAGCCTCAATGGAGGCAATAGGAGTGAAGGAGGGCTGTCCTGGTTGTGTTGGCTGTTGTAGTGTCTGCATTTGAAGCATTGATTGGGCCCTCCTCTTCATGGCCGGGTTCCAGTCGGCATTCTCAAAAGCATTAAGCTCCCGGAGGGCTGCACCAAGCGAAGCACCCGCTAGGCGCGACACTGTCGGTGCTAGGTCTGCTTGCTGCTGCTCACTGAGGCTGTCGAAGGGAGGGACGGGCTGAGCATGTTCACCCATGTCAAAGAAGTTGATGGGGTCCAGTAGCCTGCAAGGTGTGAGCAGAAGTGTGGCAAGGCAGGGGAGGGCAGGGCTGGTATGCGTGTGGGTGGGGTAGGGGGTGTGGGGCCGTGGGCAAGGCGGGGTGGGCGGGTGTGGTGCTGGGCAGGGCAGGGCATCTCTCTCTACTACCTAGCTCTACTACACTAGCTCAGCAACACTCCCTTGCAGCCTGACACCAAAGCACACCACAGTTATGACGAGGTTAGGGTTACCTTGCAGCAGCCATCACGGGCTGACAATGCTTCAGTGCACGGTCCTTGAAGATCCTCAGCACCCCACGCACAAAGCTTGTATCCACCTTGTCAAGACCGCCCGGGTGTCCTAGTTCTGATACCCAGTTCCGGGCGTGTGCGACAAGGTCATCCCAGATCCTCAAGACCTGAAATGAAAGGAAGGATTTAAAGGTCCTTGTCATGCAACAAAGATGCAACGTGTTGATGTTGTTGTGTGCTCCCACCAGGGGTTGTGTACCTACACTACTTGGGGACTCTTACCTGGCTAAGGTAGGGTTTATCACCCTCAAGCCGGTGGATGGCGTTGCTTATGGGTCTCATTAGGCGGATGACGGCATCTAGCTTCCTCCACCATGACGCTGCACATCATACATCATCACCCAATAGCAGCATGAAGAGGCCTACTGCGTGCCTGTTGCTGCCCGCATGATGTTGGGAGGGGAGGCGGGGGGTGGGAGGGGAGGAGGGGGGGGGGAGGAATCGCAAGGTGTTCGGATTGAGAGGTGGTGGAGTAAGTTTAGTATGCATTTAGTATGCATACCTCAAACAAGGATGACAAGTCAGCCTCCACGGTGCGCCGTGTCTCCAAATAGACATCTTGAATGAGAGTCTTGACACGCTTTGGGCTGGGGCAGGTGGCACCAAGGGCACGAAAGGCCTTCTTTAGGAACTTGTTTTTGAGGGCGGCATGTGGTGTCCCCGTGGTGGCCACGAACAACCACTCACGATAAATAAGGCCGTCGCGAGGGCCTTTTTTGCATCGGAAGGACATTCTGCTCCGATAGAACGATAGAGCGTTGAGTTTAAGGGGGACCTCGCTCTTGAATGAAGTCCTAACTCGCAGCGGTTGCGAAGATACATCGATCCGCGCGCGAGGTACCCCCCCCTTTTTGGGAATCTGTGCAGATGTCGGTTAAATGAGCCCGGAATCTGTGCAGATGCATGTAGATGCTCTATGGACAAACGACATCTGCACAGATGTATCCCTCGACATCTGTGCAGATGTCGACAATGTCGACATCTGCACAGATGCATCTCTCGACAGCTGCACAGATGCCGACACTCTCGACATCTGCACAGATGGCATCCCTCGACATCTGCACAGATGCCGACACTCTCGACATCTGCACAGATGCATCCCTCGACATCTGCACAGATGCCGACAATGTCAACATCTGCACAGATGGCATCCCTCGACATCTGCACAGATGTCGACAATGTCAACATCTGCACAGATGCATCCCTCGACATCTGCACAGATGTCGACAATGTCAACATCTGCACAGATGCATCCCTCGACATCTGCACAGATGCCGACAATGTCGACATCTGCACAGATGGCATCCCTCGACATCTGCACAGATGCCGACACTCTCGACATCTGTGCAGATGCATCCCTCGACATCTGCACAGATGCCGACAATGTCAACATCTGCACAGATGGCATCCCTCGACATCTGCACAGATGCCGACACTCTCGACATCTGTGCAGATGCATCCCTCGACATCTGCACAGATGCCGACAATGTCAACATCTGCACAGATGCATCCCTCGACATCTGCACAGATGTCGACAATGTCAACATCTGCACAGATGCATCCCTCGACATCTGCACAGATGCCGACAATGTCGACATCTGCACAGATGGCATCCCTCGACATCTGCACAGATGCCGACACTCTCGACATCTGTGCAGATGCATCACTCGACATCTGCACAGATGCCGACAATGTCGACATCTGCACAGATGGCATCCCTCGACATCTGCACAGATGCCGACAATGTCGACATCTGCACAGATGGCATCCCTCGACATCTGCACAGATGCCAAGTAGTGCAGCTGTGCACATGAAAAGGCTTGCATGAAGGTTACGCAAAGGTATCGCGAAGGAAGCAAAGTAACCGCGAAGGAATCAAGACTCTTCCATTATTCAACACTCTTTATGATATCTGCATGAAGGCGAAAAGGTGGCGCGAAGGAAGCCAAGGAATCGCGAAGGGGTTTAGACTGCCCCATATAGCAGCAATGAGCAGCCAAGAGCAGCCAACAAAAATCGTCGCCAAAAGGCTAGCTACGAGCCAGCCAGCCGCATTGGCGACCAGATGCCATTAGGTTAGGCGATAGGATCAAGAGATAGCGACGGAAAACGGAAGGAGGTGCAGCGACGCAACGACAGAGCGATGCAGCGATGCGGCATAGGAAATAGTGCAACTAGGACACGTAGCCCGAAGCCTGTGAGAAGGAGCGGAAGAGGAGTGGAGTAGCCCGGAGAGGCAGTCAGGAGCCATGCATGAGACGAAGCTGGGTGCACTTGAAACAAGGTTGGGTGCACCCACACAAACCCCACCCTAGCGAATGGTGAGTATTTTATCTTGCAGTCATGTGGCTCCAAGTACCTTGCCTAACTATTTGCCAACCACTGAATTGCAGGTTCAATGGTCCCAACCTCCCCTTCCCTACACCCAGCCCAGCCCAGCCCAGCCCAGCCCAGCCCAGCCCAGCCCAGCCCAGCCCAGCCCAGCCCAGCCCAGCCCAGCCCAGCCCAGCCCAGCCCAGCCCAGCCCAGCCCAGCCCAGCCCAGCCCAGCCCAGCCCAGCCCAGCCCAGCCCAGCCCAGCCCAGCCCAGCCCAGCCCAGCCCAGCCCAGCCCAGCCCAGCCCAGCCCAACCCTCTCCGTCACCTCCCCTCCCCACCCCTACCTTGCATCATCTCACATCCCTCATCCCACATCACAATCATCTGCCATGCGGTAAGTCGCAATCCGACAACGAGGAGGATGAGAAGGAGGAGGACTTCTTGCCAATCCCTTCTTCTTCCACACACTCCACCCAACAAATTGTGAGTGGCGAGCCCTTGCAACTGTGTGGTCCCAACTCTGACCGCATGTCATGCCCTTGTTGGTGTTTGCATGTTCTAATGGCCACACCCATCCCCCTTTCCCCTACCACCCCACCCCCACCCCCACCCCCACGCCCAACCCAATCCATTGTTTGCTGCAGGTCTCACGGTCTGTCCTCCCCCCTCCCCCCTTCCTCCTTCCCCCTTCCCCCTTCCCCCCTCTCTACCCTGTCCCACCACCTCCAAGTCTGCCACCCCACCTCCCCCCCTTCCCACCCCCCGCCCCACGACACACGCTGCAGCCCTCTCCCTACCCCACCCTTGGCGTAGCAGCCCTCTCCCTACCCTACCCTTGGCGTAGCAATCTGGAGCGGGCGACACAGAGCGGGCAGCTTGGAGTGGGATCCCGTAGTAGCAGCCCACCCAGCCCACCCTCGCCATGCCATGCACACTCACCACAATGACCCTACCCATCCCTCTCCAAAGGGGACGATAGCTGGATGGTGGAGCACTTGCATGGTTGTCAGCCCGTGCTTGTTGCGCGACACGGCATAGGTGTGGTAGGTGGGAGTCAATGGTAGTGTGGTGGGTGAAGGATAGCGGGAGCACGTAAGTGGAGGCTATGGAGTTGCACCCCGTGTTATACATCACTAAGGAGAGGTGTAGCATCAACCTTGTTGTAGCGTCCATCCTCGTCATCTTGCCGCCTTGTTGTGATGTTGTTGTGTTGTCCTTGGGGTGGGGTGGGGTGGGGTGGGGTGGGGTGGGGTGATGGTGATGGTGATGGTGATGGTGATGGTGATGGTGATGGTGATGGTGATGGTGATGGTGATGGTGATGGTGATGGTGATGGTGATGGTGATGGTGATGGTGATGGTGATGGTGATGGTGATGGTGATGGTGATGGTGATGGTGATGGTGATGGTGATGGTGATGGTGATGGTGATGGTGATGGTGATGGTGATGGTGATGGTGATGGTGATGGTGATGGTGATGGTGATGGTGATGGTGATGGTGATGGTGATGGTGATGGTGATGGTGATGGTGATGGTGATGGTGATGGTGATGGTGATGGTGATGGTGATGGTGATGGTGATGGTGATGGTGATGGTGATGGTGATGGTGATGGTGATGGTGATGGTGATGGTGATGGTGATGGTGATGGTGATGGTGATGGTGATGGTGATGGTGATGGTGATGGTGATGGTGATGGTGATGGTGATGGTGATGGTGATGGTGATGGTGATGGTGATGGTGATGGTGATGGTGATGGTGATGGTGATGGTGATGGTGATGGTGATGGTGATGGTGATGGTGATGGTGATGGTGATGGTGATGGTGATGGTGATGGTGATGGTGATGGTGATGGTGATGGTGATGGTGTGGTGTCACCTTCTTGTTGTGTTGTGTCGTTGCTACCTTGTCACATCGTAGGGAGGTGTTGCGGTCATTGGGTGCATCAATGCATGTGCTTAGCATTGCCATATTGAGGTGTTGTGGAGTGATGGTGCATCGAGACATGTGCTTGCGAGTCCCGTAGCGAGGTGTTGCGGGATGTTTGGGTGTCCAAACATGTGTATTGCGAGGATGTTGCGGGGTGTTTGGTCGTCAACACATGTGTTTTGCGGGGGTGAAGTGAGGTCTTGCGGGGTGTTTGGTCGTCAATACATGTGTTTTGCGGGGGTGAAGCGAGGTGTTGCGGGGTGTTTGGTCGTCAATACATGTGTTTTGCGGGGGTGTAGCGAGGTGTTGCGGGGTGTTTGGGTGTCAATACATGTGTTTTGCGGGGGTGTAGCGAGGTCTTGCTGGATGTTTGGGTGTCAATGCATGTGCTTTGCGGATGTAATAGTCGATGAAATAGTCGACATCTGTGCAGATGAAGCCACGACATCTGCACAGCCAAGCCGCGAATGTAATAGTCGACATCTGTGCAGATGCTACAGACGACATCTGCACAGCCAAGCATTGAATGTAATAGTCGACATCTGTGCAGATGCTACAGACGACATCTGCACAGATGTTGGTCACGACATCTGCACAGCCAAGCATTCAATGTAAAAGTCGACATCTGTGCAGATGTCGTCTTCATAAGCTGCACAGATGTTGGTCGCGGTATACGACATCTGTGCAGATGTCGACTTCCCGCAGCTGCACAGATGTCGATTATGCTTGCATCTGTGCAGATGTCGGTTTACTGCGGCTGTGCAGATAATAAACAATCGACATCTGTGCAGATTGCTTGGTTTACAAATTGGCGGCCAAATTACGTCGCAACGGATGCACGGATTAGCGTAAGACTTATACCGTTCGAACGGCCTTCTACTCTAGTTTTCAAGGAGCTATGGTCGGTCCAATCGCGACCGGTCCTTGTTTATCGTGAGTGAACGCCACATACTTGTCAGAGAGTTGTTGGTCATCTGGATGTACCTGCTTGCCTATGAGGAAGGCAAGACAACCATGTCTTACAACCATGTGCTACATGAGTGTCAGATAGAGCAGATACAAAGAGCAGCTTGTAAGGCTGATTGATACACATACAGAAGGAAGATAGGAGAGATAATGACCTGTTGGATTGGGAAGTGGTGGTGGTTGCTCGGCGGCTGGGCGCTGCTTGCAATGCTTGTCGTGCTGAGACTGCGCGTGGCTCAGGTTGCAGCACGCCAAATACGCGCCGCACAGGAGGCATACGAGCAGGACGACCTTTCTTGTTACATCAAGCTTTAGGCGGTAAGTGTCGCGCAAGGCATTGCTCTGCTTGAGCTGGTCGTAGAGGTAGAGCACGGAGACCGTGTTATTCTTGTACTTTTGTGTCCAGCCTTCGGCTTCCGCTGGAGGATGTGGGTCTTGGGTGTCGGGTGTAGGAATAACAGGGTTAGCCATAGCGCTAGTGGCGCTGATAAGTGCCGCCGGTGGGCCGGTGAGGTATTAAGTAGTAGATAGTGGGGTCGCGGGCCGTTTTAGGTGGTTGTAAAACGCGGGCCGAGGCACTGGCGCGTAACAGCTCGAGACCGAAGCCAGCGGCCGCGGAGCGTAGCGACTGCCCGACCTGCAGACTGCCCGACCTGCAGACTTCAAGTATGGAAGAAGCTCTTTTCCTCGGCGTTGTGCCTTGGGACAGGCCTTCGGTCTCCAGCAGCATCTCAACGGGATTCCCTTCGATGTTCAGGTATTCTTTGTTCGCTTCGCAAATGATTGCTTTAGGTTCGTGGGAGCATCACTATAGCCCGCCAGCTTTATTTCGCAGCCTTTCAGCCTTTCGCAGCCTTTTAGCCCGGCTGGAGTGTTCCTTTCGATGACCTCCTTTCGATCATCGTAAAGGTGAAGTAGCTTCTTGTTGGCGCTGTCTTGTTGTCGCTGATTGTTGTCGCTGATTGTCCGCGAAGAGGTGCGCCATGAGGCTTTTGCGCTAAGCTGTTGCGCGGTAGGAAGTGTTCTTGATTCCTACTACCGTGTCGCTGTATTGCTGCTTTTTGCACTGCTCGTCCGGTATGTCTGGCAATGATGTTGCTGCATGCTCGCTTCCATCGGCGCTGGTATTTCTGCAGTTGAGGGCAGCCAGCCTAGATAATGTTGTGATTGGTGTTGGGGCAAGTGTAGTCAATCCAGCTGGTGATTGTGGATGAGGAATGAGAGGACGTGGCTTATGGCTTGGGCTAGCTTGGGGGGCTCTGATGGGTCAAGCAAGAAGTGCCTAGCTGCAGCCACTCAGGGACCCACTAAGGGACTGTGTGGTCACCCACAATAAGCTCGCCATTTCTAGAATATGGTTTTGCTGCTGCCCCCAATGCTGCCTTTTCTCACCCTTAGGGTTGCACTCTTTCCACACCGTGTCCTGCCTTTTGTTGCCTTCCCTTACCATGCATCCCAGGACCTACGGCGACATGGAGCCACAGCTGAGACCTCGGTGGGTGATGAGGAAGGGGATGACATTGTGCAAAGGGTGGGGCAGGCCGTCGTCTGACGCCATCGTGACGCCAATATGTCATCATATTCTTAGGTGTCGGTGTTGCTTTGATAGCTTGGTTCCCGTCTTGTTTGCCACCTGTCACTTGGCCCGTCTTGTTTGCCTTGCACTTGCTGTTGCCTTCGGTGTAGTCCTTGCTGTTGCCTTTGGGGTGGTCCTTGCTGTTGCCTTTGGGGTGGTCCTTGCGGTCCCTGTGTTTGCTGAATGAGCAGGGGCCCCTCTGGATGCTGTCGCTGTGAAGGAGGTGCTGGAGAGCGGGAGCGTAGTAGTATCGTAGTAGTATCGTAGTAGTGAGAAGTGTAGCCGAATAGTGTAAACGGTTGCATGTGAGCTCTATTAATAGGTGCACTTTTTATATAATAGAGATGCACTTTTCGTTAATAGCAGTGCGCTTTGCCTATTTACTGCGTTTTACACGTCTGTAAAACTGGGGGTTTTAACAGTTACAAAGCAATCCCTTTACATTACGGGGAAAGTAAGAAGTTTTATTTCCCCGTAAAAAACTGCTCCGAGACCTCTTTGACCTCGCGCTCCGAAGAGGTTGCGCTGCTCGCCACATCGGTGAGCAGGCTGTGTGCGTGGCTGTAGGATGCGTGGCTTCCGCGGAGTTTTACTGTAACCGCTGCGTAACCGCTGTTTTTACTGGAAAAGTGCAAGACATTTACTGTAACCGCTGCGTAACCTGCTGTTTTTAATGAAAAAGTGCAGAATCTCAACTGTAACCGCTGCGTAACCGCTGTTTTTACTGAAAAAGTGCAGAAGTTTTACTGTAACCGCTGCGTAACCGCTGTTTTTACTGAAAAAGTGCAGGGGCCGTCGACAAAGCTGGGCGTCGCAGACGCTTTGATGCTGCGTGCTTATCTTGTAGACGTACTAGCCCGGAACCAACCCGTAATGTAAAGGGATACTGTATAATGTCTCGGCCCTCGGCTACGCCTCGTCGTTTACTGCAACTTTTGACGAGGTCTCGGTCGTTATTTTCCCGTAACAGCTTGGCCTCTGACATTATACTATACTTAGTTCCGTTTTCATGCGTTATAATAGTTAATAGCCTGCTTTTTAAGAGACTTAGTTCCCTATTATGCTCTTAAAAACGCGGGACGCGGACCATTTTAGAAAAGTGCATAGCGGGTTCAAACTGGCTACCGTTGCAAGTCGCGTATGGTGCTACCACGCCCCGCCCTTCGCTCCTAAACAAAGTGTTGCTCCAGAAGTGCGGCTTCGCCGCACAGAACGTAGCCACAACGCACCTGAAACGGAACTAAATTAGATAGTGGAAGCGCCCGGGGCGTTTTAGGCCCCCAAAAACGCTCGGCCTCGGCACTGGAGCGTAACAGCTCTCGACCTCAGCCAGCAGCCGCGTCGCTACGCTCCGCGGCTGCTGGCTTCGGTCTCGAGCTGTTACGCTCCAGCGCCTCGGCCTCGCGTTTTTAGGGCACCTAAAACTACCGGTGCTTCCACTATCTACTACGTAAAACTCCATTACTACCTCGTTCAAATTCCTCAGGGTATTAATACCTGGGGATTATTAATACCTGGCCGGGAACGCCCTAGCCACAATGGGTCGACGAGGCCATCGCCTGCCGATACTTCACACCCCCTTGCTGTTAAGGCCCAGTTAGGGTTGTGCACGGCTGCCATATCGGACAAGGTCGGTCAACACGCAGGGACGGACGCAGGGATTAATTTGTAGGAGTGCCAGCCCATCACTTGGCAGCCCAGCCCAACCCATCACTGCCACACGTGACTTACATTGCTGGGGACACTACCCCTTGCTGTTATGCGGTTGCGCACCCCCTTGCTGTTATGAGTGCACGGCTCATCCTGTGCGCCCGCTCGAGCACTTCTGGGGTCACACCTAGGGGAGGGACACAACATCACCAGTCCCTACCCGTCTTGGAGAAATGTAGCGGCTTCCCAGGATAGGGGTACAGGGTTAGCATGGTAGCTTTGTCTTTGTTTCAAATTTGAACTTTGTTTACATGCATGGCAGTTTCATTTGATACCAACGTGGTGATTCTTCTGCAGTATATCATGACAGAGGCGTCGGGATGGATGTCCACTGCCGTATGGCTCGTCATCGCTCTGGCCGTGAAGGGCGGGGCGTTCTTCATCACGCAGTTCATCCTTTACAAACGCAGCGGCGGCTCTGTGCGCAAACTCGATGTCAAACTCAGAATTGTCCAGTCTGGATCCAACCGGGCATCCGCCAGTAAAGTGTTGGTCACGGGAGGCTGCGGGTTCCTTGGCAGGCACATTGTGGAGCTTCTCTCTGATCTGTTCAAGGACCAGCTGAACATTTACGTACTGGACATGGCAGCCCAGCCCAACCCATCACTGCCGCACGTGACTTACATTGCTGGGGACATTCGGGTGAGGGGAGTAGGCACAGGGGATTGGCGTGGTGGATGCACTCATTCTCACCTGGCCATACCCTTGACCCCATGTACAATGCCATGAAGTGGTGCATGGCACAACATGGGCGGATGTGTGAAACCTGCTACAAAGCCAGGTCACATGCACACCCTCCACCAGAAATCACCCCGGTGCATGCGGCCTGCCCGCACCTTTGGGCGTGCTGTCCATGCCATGCGACATGCTATGCGGCCGTGACCATGTGTATGCCATGTGTAGGCCATGAGCATGCCATGCGATGGGAACTCCACACAGACAAAACACTGTTTTGTGGTGGTCCACAATTAGTGTGTTCGACTGCAATGAAAGCTCAAGGTTGAGGGCCAAAGTGTTGTCCTCCTAACAAGCCCTAGCCAGGTTATGAGGCCCAGGTACTATGCCTTTGTGCAACAGCCACAGACGCAGTGTAGTGCTGTGCGACACGACCAGCTGGGCTGGACAAGGCCTTGAGGCAGCACCCGGCAACGGTCTTACTGCAATGGGGGGAGGGATGTTCCTCGCACCATGATGATCATCCATGCATATAGCACAGGTCCCATGCCGGGAACACTGTTGAGCAGCCCAGCTCACACCGTGCACCATGCAATGCAACATCATGCATCTCGTTTCCTGTATTGGAAAGGGAACATGCACATCTCATTGTGTCGAACTATCCAGGAGTCAGCCTGTGTGCTGACTGCGCCTAGCGGCCTGATCAGGCAGGATCAGACAGTCAGCCATTGACTGCAGTAGCAACAGCTTAGCAGTCCTACAACAGCACCAGTGGCAGCGGGGGCAGCGGAAGCAGCGAAAGCAGCGGAAGCAGCAGCAGCAGCAGCGGAAGCAGTGGCAGCAGTGGTACTAGCGCATATCTTAATGACAGCTGTGGCCTGAGACCTGTGGCAGGGTGTGACACCTGGCCTGGGGTGAGGGAAGATGTTTGGCTTGTGGCTGCATGAAGTGCTGCATGCTCATGTTGGCTATGCACAACGCCATGTTGCCATGCTGATGGTGCAGGTGCCCGCCCATGTGACCATGGCCAGTGCTGGTGCGGCCGCTATCATCCACACTGCCGGCCTGATGCAGGTAGGCGCCACTGGCGCTGACACGACAGAGCCTGCCATGGTGCCTCACACCATCACCTCACTCCTTTTCCCTGCTCTCTCTCTGCCTTGCATCATTGCACCATAGCACGCATGGTTGTCATGCGTGGCTACAAGAGGGCACCTCTCATCAAGGCACTGCTGCCAGAGGACATGGCCCCTTGAGCTGCTTCCTGTCCAACACCCGCCATAGCCGCAGCCTGCTGCAGTGTTCCTGCAACCACGCCCACATGCGCTGCTCCACCCCCTGGAAGTGGGAGGCTGCTGCCACCTCAGTTGCAGCCTGCGTGTATGTGTGTATGTCATGACCCTACGTGTGCCCTGTGTGTGCCGCGACACGTCGCCCGCAGTACGCCACCACCGACGAGCCCTTCATGACCGCGGTGAACGTGGACGGCACGCGCAACGTGGTGGAGGCGTGCCTGGACAAGGAGGTCAAGGTCCTGGTGTACACGTCTTCAGGTCAGGCCTGCTGCAGCATTCTCATCAACAACCGCCCTAAGGCCGTCACCGCGTCCATGGCTGGTCACGCGACCTTCCATACCTTTTTCACCCTGCCGTGCCTAACCCTGCCCCACCCCGCATGCCTCATCCCAACAAGTACCAGCGCCAAGTCAGGATTAGGTCCTCAAGCAGCCCCCTTGTCCCTCACTAGGGCCTCCATTTTAGCCGGAACTAGCAGCCAATAGCAGCCACTAACTAGCTCCGGCTAAAATAGTGTTATTGGGCTGTGTGGAGTAAACCCAGTGCACATGGCACATGAGCCCGCCTACCACCTACAATATTGCCTGACCCGAGGGCTATGATGTAGAGTTGGCATGACAAAACATGCACTAATTGAAAGCTGATGACAGCTCAACAAAGGGGGGCACACACTACTGTGCCACAGCAGGCTGCTGCTCCTGGGCCTTGGGGGGCTTGTCTCGCAGCCGCTTGTAGCCCAGGCCAGGGTACTCCTTGCCCTTGGCTGGCAGAGCTCCCTGCTCTGGCCAGAAGCACAGCTCCAGAGGGCGCCACCTGCTCTCCCCAATGCGCTGCATGTTCAGCGCTGCATTGCAATCCCTGTCCAGCCACCT
This sequence comes from Haematococcus lacustris, assembly GCA_030144725.1. NCBI lineage: Eukaryota > Viridiplantae > Chlorophyta > Chlorophyceae > Chlamydomonadales > Haematococcaceae > Haematococcus > Haematococcus lacustris. The sequence continues at coordinate 11,847,552 of JASKMD010000003.1, forward strand.
GCCTGGCTGCGGTGCTGGCTTGGCTTTGGCTGCCTTGCCCTTGCCCTTGCCTGTGCCATTGGTGAGCTCAGCTGCTCCTGGCTCAGCCTTGGTGCGCTTGCTGCGCTTGGCTGGCAGGGGAGTGCTGGGACCAGGCTCTGAGGCTGCTGCCGGTGTGGCTGCCTGGCTGCTGCGGGGGGCCTGTGGGGGCCTGCGGGGGGCCACTACCGGGCACCACACCAGGCCCCGCACTGGCTGGCCACGCTCCTGGCTCCAGGCTGGGCGCACCAGGCGGGGTTCCACCTGACCTGCTGGGGGCCTCCAGCCTGCAGGCCTGGTGGCACTGAGTGTGTTCAACTCCACCTCACAGGGCTGCTTGCCATTCACTGCTGAGCTGACCCGGCTGGTGCGGTGCTCATCCACTAGCACCACCCTGCCCCCATCCTGGTCTTTGCCCCTGGGCCTGCACACCACCTTGCGGCAGGCCCGCAACACCGCGTCAGCACCCCAGCCTCCCGCTGTGCCGATGGTAGCTGCGCCAAAGAACACCACCAGCTGCTTGGCACACCCATGGCTCTGAGCCACAGTCTGACTCGGAGTCAGAGTCATTGTCACACTCCATGCTGGCAGGCTGGGCAGGCTGGGCAGGGGCCCGTGGGGGGAGTGGGGGTAGGGGGGGAGCATCAGGGGGTTGGGGAGGCTGCACGGCTGGAGGCTGAGGGGCGCTGGGGGAGCCTGGGGTAGGGTAGCCCACTAGGCAGGTGAGAAAAATGCGCAGGACAAACAAAGAGGCGATTACGCGGAGCTGAGAGTGGACTTCAGCCCGTAGCCGGAGGTGCTCCCTCAGCTTGCGCCTGGTCTTCTTGCAGCCGCGCAGCACTGCGCCCTCGGGGACCTTGATGACCTGCAGCCAAGCAAAGTTGCCATTTTGACAAGCCAAGGCAAAAGACAAGGTCAACACAAACAGTGCGGGGACACATAAGGCGGGGCCGTCACCTGACGGCGACGAGTGCTCCAGCCATCTTGACGATCCTGTCGTTGCTTGCCTTGGGCGGAACGAGACGCTGCGATGGAACCAACAGGAGCGACGGGTTATCACACAGCGCGTAACCCACGTCTAGGGCTCACGTCACGGCTGGAACACGAACCTTTATGTTTCTTGTCGCTACCCTTCCGCTTCTTCTTAGCCATCACGCGATGCGCAGTGCGACGGGCGGTGGCCTTTTCTAGCAATCTGGGTTTCCCGTGAAAAATACACGGTTGTGTGAGAATACACAAGTGCTCTGTTCCGCAGGTCCTCAAGCAGCCCATCATGCTGCCGGATGGCAGGGCAGCCCACCTGGAGGTCACACACACATGAGACACCTCCCTCATCAGCCCACCGGGCAACAAGTGCCAACGCAAAGTCTAGGGGTGGTGTTTTATCTAATTGGAATCTGTTCCCATGCACTTGACAGGTTCATCCACCGTGGTCATATGCTCTATCACCAACCCCACTCAACACCTGAGCAACAAACCCACAGCACAGGCACCAGCGTCAGTGGCTTGACCAGCACAGCATGATGCGTCCTCTTTGACGAGTGTATACTTATACATGCTGCGTATACTGTAGTGACACGCCTTGTTGGTGTATTCACCGAATCATTTTGTCACCAAATTGTATCACCAGTTGTTTGAGCATGAGAATTGGGTTTTCATCAAATTAGTGTATCACCAACAAGGCATATCACTACGGTACATACGTATGCATATGTATGTGTATGTATATGTATGTATATGTTAGTGCTGATAAAGCTGCCTGTGTGCCGTGCCGCCTGCTTATTACACTCCAATTTGTTATACTTGTTACTGCTTGTTGCACTCTTCTTCTGCCTGCCCTGCCCTGCCACCAGCCCAGCCCGCCCCTTCCCACATGCACACCCTGCCATGCAGTCGCGGTCTTGTGGTCCAAAGACGGCCGACCCATCCACCGCGCTCCAGAGACAAGCCCTGCTCTTCCTCCTGACCAGCAGCTGCTTGCCTACGGCGCTGCCAAGGCAGTGGCCGAGCGGTTGGTGCTGGGTGTGAACAACCACATCACACGCAGCGTGGTGTTGCGGGCAGGAGGGCTGTATGGACCAGGCGACCAAGTGAGGCGAAGGGGCAGCATGTGGGTCACCACCACCAGCAGCAGCAGCAACATCATCAACATTGTTAGGACCGTCACCATTAGCATCACCATCGCCATCATCTGCACCATCGCCATGACCATCACCAGTGCCATGACTCGTGATCATGACCAACACCATCGCCATGACCATGGCCATCAGCATCAGCATCAGCATCGCCATGACCCATGATCATGACCCTCGCCATCACCATCGTCATGACCATCTCTACACACACTGCATATGCTTGTCAACACCCGTCGCCCCTCCCTCATTGTTGCCAGCATGCGCTTGCTGTGGCCCTGCACTGCACAGCACCTGGTGGACTCAGCGCACGCGTTCACGCCATTAGTGGGTCAAGATAACCAGGCCCGCGTGCCGCTTGTCTGGGTGCGAGACGCGGCCCGCGCGCACGTGCTGGCGTTAGTCCGCTTGCTGTGGCCGGGAGACAGCCTTGCGCTTCAGCGCGCCTCGCGACCCTGGCGCCATGCCGCTTCAAAGTCGGCATTGGAGGGGCCTGCGGAGACCAATGGCGCCGCAACCAGCACCTCGGTAGCTAGTGCTGTGGACGAAGCTGGGCGGCGCGAGCGCTTGGCCGGTGCGGTGTGCCATTTGTGTCACGACCCGGATCGCGATCTTCCCACGTATCGCGTCTTCATGGGAGCTGCTGACGCTGAGTCACCGGGTGGCAGGTGAGAGTAAGCATGACATGCTCGCGGGGGATGGGGCGCGCAGTGTCAGGTAGAGTACCATTGAAGTGGTGGCGTCCTTGGGGGGTTTTTATGCGCCTTCGTCACATGTTGCCTACATGTCTGCAGGCTGTCTTGCTGGGGCACACAACCGCAGTGGAGCGTGCCGCGGTGGTTGGCATTCCTCGTCGCTGACTTGAATGAAGCTGTGGCCAGGTGAGTGACGGTCAAGCGACACCTGGCAGCTCGCACCCCGTCGACTTCTGCTTTCGCGACAGACAGCTTGTGCGTGTACCTTGCATTGAGCCATACAACGTGGCGACGCAACGCCATGTCGCACCTTGGCCGTGCTTACAGTCGTCTGGGGTTTGCGCCATTCCATCGCGCTTTGACACGGGCTACAATTGTGACTGCAACACGGGATGCGACGGTCGACATCGCCAAGGCGAAGCTATTGTTGGGCTGGGAGCCGACTCCTTGGCGGGACGCGGTCGCAGCTGTGCGGGAGGAGCTGCTGTCAAGAGAGCGAGCAGAGCTCGCCGTAGCACCAGGGGTGGACGGACAGGACAAGAAAGAGTTGTAGCTTATCGTATATGTATCATACCTTTCGGGAAGCATGCGCAGCCCCCTTGTCCCTCACTAGGGCCTCCATTTGAGCCGGAACTAGCAGCCACTAGCAGCCACTAACTAGCTCCGGCTAAAATAGTGTTATTGGGCTGTGTGGAGTAAACCCAGTGCACATGGCACATGAGCCCGCCTACCACCTACAATATTGCCTGACCCGAGGGCTATGATGTAGAGTTGGCATGACAAAACATGCACTAATTGTAAGCTGATGACAGCTCAAAGTGGGGGGGGCCACACACTACTGTGCCGCAGCAGGCTGCTCCTGCTGCTCCTGGGCCTTGGGGGGCTTGTCTCGCAGCCGCTTGTAGCCCAGGCCAGGGTACTCCTTGCCCTTGGCTGGCAGAGCTCCCTGGTCTGGCCAGAAGCACAGCTCCAGCGGGCGCCACCTGCTCTCCCCAATGCGCTGCATGTTCAGCGCTGCGTTGCAGTCCCTGTCCAGCCACCTGCCTGGCTGCGGTGCTGGCTTTGCCTTGGCAGCCTTGCCCTTGCCCTTGTTGCTCAGCTGCCCCTGGCTCAGCCTTGGTGCGCTTGCTGCGCTTGGCTGGCAGGGGAGTGCTGGGCCCAGGCTCTGAGGCTGCTGCCGGTGTGGCTGCCTGGCTGCTGCGGGGGGCCTGTGGGGGCCTGCGGGGGGCCACTACCGGGCACCACACCAGGCCCCGCGCTGGCTGGCCACGCTCCTGGCTCCAGGCTGGGCGCACCAGGCGGGGTTCCACGTTGACGCGAGGCCCAGCCATCCCGACGATCCTGTCGTTGCTTGCCTTGGGCGGAACGAGACACTGCGATGGAACCAACAGGAGCGCTCTGTCGCTCGACGGGTTATCACACAGCGCGTAACTCACGTCTAGGGCTCACGTCACGGCTGGGGACACGAACCTTTATGTTTCTTGTCGCTACCCTTCCGCTTCTTCTTAGCCATCACGCGATGCGCAGTGCGACGGGCGGTGGCCTCTTCGAGCAACTTGGGTTTCCCGTGAAAAATACACGCTCATGTGAAATCACACTAGGCTGCCGGTATGCTAGATATGTGTCAGCAGATATGCCGCCCGCCCGCCCGCCCGCCCGCTCAGTGCCAGTCAGGGGTAGACATGGCAGCAGGGAAGCATGCGCAGCCTGTACTTGAGAGTTGTTTAGCTCTTTCATGGCTGCACGCCGTGCCTTGCACTGCGGTGGGCAGGGCCAATGGGAAGGCTGGCTGGGAAGGGGGGAGTAGGTTTTGGGTTGGGAGGTGGTGGGACGTGAGGGAGTGAGAGGGAGTAGGGAAAGGAGGGAGGGGCCGACCAGAAGGCAGTTTGGCCTTGAGCTTAAATTGTGGCCTCATGCAACTTTGACGAAACTATCCGGCGAAACATGGACTTTGAATTGAAGCTGTGAGTCGAGAATCAATGCGTAACTAGTGGGACGATGTCTTGCGTTTTGCGTGCTTGGGTGTACAGGCTGGCTATCACTGTGGCTGAGCCACCAATGCCTGCGCCGTCCGCGCCCCCCATCGCCCAGCAGGCTGCAGCGACCAAAGCCACCTCCACCTCCAGCACCGTCAGTTCCAGTGCCACCTGTTGCGATAGCCCTCCCATCATTGATGATGACAATGCCAGGACCCACACCTGCACAGCACAGCGCAGTGCTGTGCTGGTGAGGGTGATGGGGAGGAGAGTCACTGAGCCCGGGCTGTTTGGCTGGCTGCGGGCAACAACGGCGCCAAGCCAGGGGCCAGGGTAAGGGTAAGGTGCAAGCACACAGTGTGGGGCAGGGAGGGGCAGCAGAGGGCTGCAGGGCGTCAGGCCAATGCAGGGCTCTGGCAGTGAGTGTCTACGCTGAGGTAGCAGCAGTGCCCCACACACCTCCACTGCCGCTGCTGCCGCTGCCGCTGCACATGCCGGGGCACTTGTCCGGCACGCCTGGCCTGTTACACTGGCTGGGTCCCCATGAGGAGCACTGGATGGAGTCAGCAACATGTGCACCTGCAGGGGCAACAGGGCGGTCAGGGCAGAGCAGGGCAGGGTGGGAGGAGCGCAGAGGGGACATGGTGCTAAGGCAACGCTGCTGGGACAGTCCCGGGCTGCAATAACAGCCGTCGAGCCCTCTCTCCCCACAGCACATGCCGCAGACAGGTGTAGAGGGAGGTGGAGATGGGGCAGTAGGCGCCAGGCAGCCAGCACACAAGGATCCATGGCCACTTGGCAGTGGCAAGATGTGGTAGCTGCAGCGGAGGCTGGCAGACTGACCTTGGGACAAGCACACTAGCGCGAGGAGCAGCAGGGCCGGCACCGCGCTCTTCATACTGCGCTTCATGCCTGCAGGCGAGGAACGGGGCGGTCGAGGAGGGGGGGTATGCAGCTTCGCACAATGCCGCACCCTAGATCCGACACCATCCCCAACTCCCGGCGAAGCTAGCAGATCATGCGACTAGCAAGAGGCGTCAACTACGTGATGGCTGCGCCGCATCTTCTGCGAGTAGTCTTATGTGCCCCTACTGTGTCGCACAGTGTCTGCTGCCACTAACACTAGGGCGGGACATCTGCCATGAAACTTGCCATGTCCACGTTTTTCTTAGTTACGCTTGACGCTTTGGCAGCAGCTGCGCGACAGGTGCCGTGCCGGTGCCACGTATCAGGTATTCCCGGCCCCCTCCCTCACACCTCTCACACTCGCCGCGTTCAATTAGCACGCGTGCTCAGAGCGTTCCGGCATCTGCACCTCTATCACCGCGCTGCTGGAGGTTACCAAGCCCCACATCCCTCCGCATTGTGAAGTCCTAAGTCCAGGCAACCATACGCAGCGGCGATTGATCGTCCGATGAGTACCATGAAGGCTGCTACCACCGCTCAGTGCCTGCTCCTCTTCATCTGCTGCCTGCTGGCTATTTGCAGCCTGGGCTCAGCCAGGACCGAGACTGAAGCTGAAAGTAAGGCGGCAATATGTAGGCCCTGCCTGCCTGCATGAATGCAAGGCGCTGAGTAACCAGCCCCAGCCCCAGCCACATGTTTTGGCCAGTCACACTGTGCACAGGCAGGTAATGCTCATTGTCATGTTTGCATTCCATAACTACCAGCATGGCAGGGCATGGCATGGCATGGCATGGCAGGGTATGGCATGGCATGGGCAACCACCTGACCCATTTCATGCAATGCAAGTGCCCCGCTGTGACCAGTGCCAGCCCAGATTCTCCCCATTCTCTGGACATGCATGGCACCAGTGCCCCAGCCCCACCCAGTGAGGCCTGGTGTAGAGTGGTGTGGTGTGTGTTGTGTGGGTGGCTGCAGCGGACCGCCTGGGCGTGTCCTTTTGCCGCAGCCCAGCAGCCCAGCAGTTAAAGTGTGGCTGGGCCAGCAAGGAGGAGCGGGAGGGCTCCATCGGGCAGAGCTTTGGAGGCGGCTCGGTGCGTGGTGGCATCACATCCAACACCTGAGCGGCAATCTCACAGCACGTACACCCGCACCACAATTACCTAAACAAAGTGGCTGGAGCAGCAAAGCATGATGCAACCTCTGCATGAAACCAGTGCCTATCTAATAGCACACATGTATATACAACGTACTGATACGCCTTGTTGACCAAATCATTTCGTCACCAAAATGTATCACCATCAATTTGAGCATGGATTTTGGGTGAGGATTGTTTGAGCATGAAGGTTTTTTTGTCACCAAATTGGCTCAGCAGTTGTTTGAGCTTGAAATCTGCTTCTAGCAAATCAACATATCACCAACAAGGCGCATCAGTACAGTACATGTATGTGTATGTATATCCATGTATGGATGTATGTATGTCTATGCGCTTTCTGGCTGTAGCACACCAGGACTGACAGCCAGCTCATGACTGACAGCCAGCACCTGGCTCTCTTGTTGTCGTATCACACTGGTCACACAACTGGAGAATGTACAAATGTGTATTCCTTGCACAGGAGGGTGCCATGGGTCCATGCCTGTCCAACTGCATGCCCTGATTTCCTTTTTCTAGCAAGAACCTTCGCCGTGGCTCCATGGGTTCCTGGCCCATGTCACTGACCCATGCCGTGCTGACTGCAGGTGTTTAGGTATGGCCGTGAACCGCCCTGCACCATCTACCACAGCTCCACCTTCCATTCCTTCTACCCCAACATTGTTAGCCTGGGCTGCGTTGGGCGTGTGGTGGTGCGGATTGTTTTGAAGGTGGAGAACGCCTATCCGTGCCCTCGCTTGGTCAACATGACCCTGACCTCACCGCTCGTTAGCAACATCTCCCCCATCACCCGCTGTGAGTTGGAGCTGCCCCCCGGCGATGAGCTGGAGGCGTCGGTCAGGTCCAAGGAGGTCAACTGCAAGCCCTGCCGTAACTGCGAAAGCTGCCCCGCTGAGGATGGCAAGTGGTACAGCGACACCATCCGCTTCGTTACCGGGGGCTGCGTGTCGGTACTGAACCGGGGTGTTTATGACCCTGTGACCCCGTCCTTTGTCATGAACAATCAAGCCCGCATCATCCTCACTAAGTTTGAAGTTCAGCCGGACAACTGAGTGCGGTGTGAGGCCTGCATGCATGACAAGCACCCTTTTCAATACCTTCCTCTTCTGCATAACTGAATAACTTGGCGTTGTACACGGATCTCTTCAGGCTCGTGGCCGCCTGACTGGCAGGGCTGGCAGAGGCTGGGCAGTTGTGCCCACTGACTTTGCATGCATTGGGAAGCTGCTGCATACTGACTTCGCATGCAATGGGAAGCTGCTGCCTACCAAGTTTACATGCATTGGGAAGCTGTTGCTCACTGAGTTTACATGCATTGGGAAGCTGTTGCTCACTGAGTTTACATGCATTGGGAAACTGTGGCGCCTGCTCCTCTTCAGCTTTGCAAGCACTTACCAATATACTTCCCTTCAGCAAAGCGGGTCACGGGTTAGTTAAGTAACTCGGCGTGGTGGGTGCACCCCTGCAGGCTGCGTGTGGCATGTTGTAGAGTCGCACTCTTTGCCAATCTACAGTCACGCTACATTGGAATGAACCCACGTCTAGTGGCAATCTTTAGCATGCAGCACAGCACTCAGACAAAACTGTAGAAACACTCTGCCACGCACCGCCACCAGATCCGTTGTGTAGGCAAGCTGCTATCACCCTTGGTCCACGTGCCCTGCACCTCCATGTGCCCTGCAACCGAGCACCTCTCTCATCAGCCCAGCTGGCAACAAGTACCAGCGCAAAGGCATAGACTCAGTGGACCCTCACTAGGTCGGCATTGGGTTATGCCCATCTTTTGTCGGCATGGGGTTATGCCCAAGCATATGGCGTGGCCGCCCTCCACCTACTCTACTACTTGTCCTACTTGTACATGTCCTGAGTGTCAGCACCCACCAATGCAACAAGCACTAGCATATTACACGGCTATAATATTACAAGGTATCCATCGTAGATCAGGGCGTAGTCCATCTACCTGGGAATCGGACCCAGCCTCACCGAGCACACCGAGCACACCGAGCACACCATTAGCATGAAGCGGACGCCAGGTCTGCATGGGGGCCGGCTCTGCGCCACGCACCACCCTACTACATGGCTGACGAACGGGGCATGCCCCAGAGCGTCACACCTCGGCACAGTAGAACATGTTTTTGACAGCATGGTCGAGACTGATTGTGCTGCATGTGGGAGGAATGCCTGAAGCCACGCTGGCGCCGGCTGCGGGTGGGGCTGTACCACGCCCCGGGGGCTTCTGGAGAAGGTATTACCCTGACCCCGACCCCGACCCTGACCCTGACCCTGACCCTGACCCTGACCCTGACCCTGACCCTGACCCTGACCCTGACCCTGACCCTGACCCTGACCCTGACCCTGACCCTGACCCTGACCCCCTGACCCTGACCCCCTGACCCTGACCGCTTGACCCTGACCCCCTGACCCTGACCCCCTGACCCTGACCCCCTGACCCTGACCCCCTGACCCTGACCCCCTGACCCTGACCCTGACCCTGACCCCGACCCTGACCCTGACCCTGACCCCTGCAGGTGGTGGAGGGGATGAGATGGGTGTCCAGGCATCACTATGGCCAAGTGAGGGGAGTGGCAGTGTTCCTGGGAGCGGGCTGCTTCAGCAAGGGTCAAGGGGGTGTGCGAGGGGGTTCGCAAGGTGGTGGTTTGTCAGACCTGACAGGCTGGCGATTGTGGATGAGTTCCTCACCAGCCGTGTCAGCTCAACTGTGCACGCCCCACAGCCATGTGAGCTGCACCTGCCACGTGACCGGCTTAGGCCCGCAGAGTAGTTGGGGCATAGTAGTTGGGGCAATCAGCGGTTATTTGTGATGAGGTTCCCAGTGGTTTAGGGAACACATGCTGCTCGACCAGGACTAAATTCAGACTCTGCGGTCAATATTTGCCAGCAAATAAAAGCCAGTTATGAAATCACCAGCCGCCCTGACTGAACGGGTAAACTGAGCCTGTGCAGCTGCATGCCATACCAAAGCCTACCCCGGCATGCAGTAAATATCGACCAGCTGACTAACGCCCTCCACCTGTTTGCAGAAACCCTACACCGTGACACCACGGCTTGCACTAATTCGGTTATGGCACAGCGCTAGGCTTGCTTGGGATAATGAACGAGCATGCACCAATATGGAGTAACGGCCACACTACAAAACAACACTGGCTTGACCTACAGCCAGAGCTGCAGCCTTGCACGTACAATACGTCGCCGCAACGTCGCCAGCAGGGCGACCCTGTCACGCCATGCCTGTGCCGACGCTCACGAGGACCACGCCGACGGCGACGAAAAATCAAATGTCATACCACATCCTTCAAGCCCTGCCGAGCTCGCACCTCATCGTGAATGGGAGCTACCACCACCTCGATTTCTTCGGGATGCATGGGCAGGAAAGGAGGTGGACTGGCCCGTGGCCCTCGCAGCGCCCCCCACAGCCTCTCCTCGCTGCTTCTAGCAGAGGGAGAACCATCCCGGCCATACCCCTCCTCCTCATGCTGCTGCTGCTGCCCTGTCAAAGTGATGGTGCGGTGGGTGGCTGCCTCTGCATGGTGCCCCTGGCCGTTGCCCTCTGCCTGCCCGTTGCCACTGTATGAGCTGAGTCGCAGAGGGTAGCTGTCACGGTAGCCAGCCCCTGCAGCACTGCTGACCCCCAGACTGCCGCCGCTGCCGTTGCCCACGTGGCGTGCAGTGCCATTGAACTGGCTGTGGTGGGTGCTGGGGTAGGCCTGGTTCTCGTCCCAGTGACCGTTGCCGTTGCCATTGTGCATGTCCAGCTGGCTATGGCGCTCAGGGCTGGGCCGCCTGGAGGGAGAGGGAGAGCGAGGCAGACCCCGCCACCGGCCGTCAGGTAACACCTCCCTGTCCTGGCTGCTGCCCAGCATGTGTGACGCAGTGAGGGGAGGGCGATACGGCTGTGTCTCCAGCAGTGCAGGCTGTGGGGTCTTGCGTGCGGCGGCGGCGGCGGGGCTCTCTGGAGGGGAGAGGGCAGTGAGGAGGGAGGAGGCCAGCATGACCGCAGCACCCGCCCATGCGATGCCGCCCATGGCCTCGTCACTAGCATCAAGGGCCAGGAAGGCAAAGGCAGCCGCCCACAAGGGGGTGGTGGAGTAGATGACCTGGGCTTGGGCAGGGGGCACGTTCTTCTGACCCACCGCCTGTCAACAAGGGTGGCAGCGGGGGGGTGCAACAACATGTCAGCATGTCAGGCAGGTAGATCACGCCCCACACCAGCCAGGCTTGCAGCAGTAGCGTTGTGCAGCAGATGCTTTTGCAGTGGTTGGTATATCATGGGTGGGCAATGCAGCAGGGTGCAAGAGGTACCCTGCTTGCCATAGGGTGCAGGAGGGTGTCCACATGACGCAGGGCAACACATGCGCAGCAGAAGCTTTTGCAGTGGTTGGTATATCATGGGTGGGCAAGGCAAGGCTTGCAACAGGGTGTGTACAGGGCATTGAGCAACACATATGGTGCTGACCTGCAGGAAGGCTGCCAGAGCCCCTGGCCCTAGGCCGACCCAGATGACTGTCAGTAGCGCAACGGGGCTCTGGGCCATGGCGTTAAGCATGCCCAGCTCTGACTCCCAGCCATCGGGTGCGTCTGTGCAGAGCACGGCATGACACCAGCTGACGTCAGCAGGTGGAAGGTTTGCTCACTGGCTTACTGGCCTTAGCCCTCCTCCCCACAACACCCCAAGACAGGTAGGTTGGTTGGCAACCACATCCAACTGATGGCTTGGGTTGGTGTGGATCACTCTCGCCGCGAGGAGCAACAACATTCTAGAGGCCACAAGAACAGCAATAGAGAGGCAAAGAAGTATGTGTTGCAGGATAGCCAGTGAACATAGCAAAATGCCAACCTGGCCCATTGCCTCTTCCACCTCTGACTGCGTTGAACAAGGGCGGGCACAGGTTGAGTGCCCCCCTCATGAAGCCTGTCACACTACTTGTCCTCAATCTAAACCCCCACTCCTGCCACTGGGTTGCCACTGTGCCCATATCATCACAGATGCTGACTTTGGCAAGGCAGACGCAGGCACACACCAAAGATTGAGTAGGCGAGCCAGGCCAGGGAGCCCAGGCCCAGGCCAGAGGTGCAGGCGGTGGACAGCTGCAGCGGAGGGAACATGCTGCTGTAGCGGCCCAGCCTGACAGTGGACAGTGCGAAGAAGACGGCGGACACCAGCACGAAGATCTGGCCCATGGTCTGCATGCACCATGCACACCATGCAGGCCATGGAACCCATGCACACCATGCAGGCCATGGAACCATGCACACCAAGGAGCCATGGTGTTGCGCTGAGTGGTGCAAGCGTGCTGGGCTCAGCAGTGCTAGGTGCTTCACGCCATCCACCCAGCACACCAGACTGGCTGCATGACCACTTAGGCAGCTGCAGCCCATGCAGGCTGGCGTGTAGTGTGTGTCGTAGTTGTGTGAGCTTGTCTCATAAAGCCAGGTAGCTTAGGGCCGACCCCGTGCGCACCAGACTGGCTGAAGAGCCACTCAGCCAGATGCAACCTATGCAGACGTGTGGGTAGTGCTCAGCCTGTCTCAACAGGGTCGGCTAGCCCAGGGCCAGGTACTCAGTATTAGGAACATATGCAGACGTGTGGGTAGTGCTCAGCCTGGTGGGACAGGCCAGGCAGCTTAGGGCGTGGTGGTGTCCACTTCAGCGGCTGGCTGTGACGCTCAGGGGAGGTGTGGGCTTGGCCTGGGCTTGCCCTACTCAAGGGGTATCACTGCCACCACACCTCGCTGCCTGCAGCTGCAGCAGCCCCTCCCTCCATTGCGTTCGCGGTGCCGCCCAGGAAGCTGTCGGCCGCCACCAGGGCAGAGCCCAGCAAGCCCAGCCCACAGGCACCCCACCTGCAGGCAAGGCAGGACCAGACTAGACCCTACGCAGGCCACTCGTGATCTTCAGTTCTGTGCTTCTGTCTATGTTTGCAAGACAAGACCATACACAGGCCATGCGTCATCTTTGGCTCTGTTCACGTTTGCAAGCCACCGGCTCGCCATCCCGTATTGTTCAAGATTGCAGCAAGGCAGGACCAGAGCAGACGCAGGCCACTCCCTATCTAGTATCCTTCATGGTTGCAGCATTGACACCAAACACTACAATAGAGCCTGTGCCAGGCTGAAATGTAGCTTGCTGCGGCATCAGCATCGCTTCCAGGCTGTCTCATTCCATCCCCTTCTCATGCCCAAGCATTACTCTGCTGTCGTTAAGCAGCAGTGTTGAAGCCCTACTCAGCGATGTCAACATTACTTCTTTTTGCGCGGTGATGGAGTTACTATGATGGTTTGTTCAATGAAGTGGCCGAGACTAGGACATCACATCTTCTATCTAGGCCTATGTCTCTGTGTAGCCATGAAGGGTGCCCAGCATGAGCAACTGTTGCAGCTGCTGTGCCAGCACGGCCATGGAGGCAGGTAGGGGCTGAAGCACTCACTCTACGCCCCGCACATGTGCCCCTGAGAGGTGGACCAGCAGCGGCGTGATGAGCACTGACGCCTGGTTCAGGAAGGCGGCCTTGGTGGCGCTAGTCAGCTGCGGGCGCAGAGGTCAGGGAGCACCCCAGGACAGGGTCAGGGGGCGGCAGTATAGAGGGTGGGAGTCGGGTGGGGCAGGGACTACATGAGCTCCACCCCTACCCCTGTGTGGCAGTCGAGCAGCGTGGTACTGCCCCTAGTGCTCCTACACACCGATATCTTCACTCACATCTGAGCTAAGAGCAGCATCTCTCCTTGTGAGAGGGGCATGCCACGCTTCATGTGGCAGGAGGAATCATGAGGAGCAGTGAGAGGGGAGGGGTCTAAGGATGGCATTGCTAGCTGCTGACAATGGCGCTGGAGGCGTGGAGCACGACTCACCTGCACACCAGCTACCTCGTAACCAAAGGCCAGGCACATCCACAGCCCAATTTCTGCACCGACTACCAACAGGTTGTTAGACTGCCAGCTGAGGGCTGTAGACATGACCTGCAAGCCAGGCGCACGCAATGCCCCTTGCGTGCTGCAATGCAACTTGACGTGTCCAATCAATCTTGCTGCACCACGCAGGTATAATACTACAATGGTAACCAGTGTGCTATGGTAACCAGTGTACTTCACATCACTGCAACTGTCAGCGTCTGGCATAGTCAGGCTGTTTGAGCTTCCCATGTCAGGCTGTAGGCTGTTTGCAGTTCTATGTTTGTCAGGCTATCAGGCTGCTCCTTGGGTTGGCTACAACATAGCTTGTTGCGGTGATGCAGCCTCACTTCCAGCTTGCTTTACTCCGTCCCCCTTCTCGTGCCCAAGCCTCAGTCCAGGCTATCAGTCTGCTTGAGGTGGCCATGTCAGGGTTTGGGAAAAGGTCAGAGTGGCTGTGGGAATGAGGTGATGCTGGTCCCTACCCATCACGCACCTTGCTCAACCAATCATAACGTCAGCACTCACTTCTTCAGCACCTGCCTCACCTTCTCCACCCAGTTGGCCGGCTGGCGCAAAACCTCTGTTGGTGGTGGTGACCCCCTGCTGCTGCCCCCCTGGCCCTTGGACGCCATGGAATCTTTGCGAAGGGTTGCTCGGCGCACAGCTGCATCCTCTGCCATGAGAGGGTTGGATACCTGTGGCCAGGGTCAACCATAGCACATGTCTCCATGCCTGCATGGCATGCACCCAAGTCTATGAATTCTTAACTGCATGCAAGCATTGCTGCAAGCACTGCAAGTGCATGCATGGCTCCAATGACTTATCGGTGTTGGTGTGAGCCAGGGCCATGCATTGCATTGCAGAGGCAGGTGGCTTTTTGGCCAAAGCTGCACAATTACTTATACAGGCCTGACAGCTGCAGGGTAGGAGCAGGCCACGCCCCTGGCAGCAGCTCCTCCCTTGATGCACACCAGTTCTGCCATTGTAGTCATCTTCTTAGTAGGCTTGTTCTTCTTCCTAACAGCTGCACCTTGCCACAGCCAGAACTGTGATGCTCACTCCTATGGTCACCTATGGTCTTACCTCAGGGTGAGGCTCAACAGGTCGGTGAGTGATGCTGGCTGTGATGTTGGCTGTGATGAGGAACAGGGCTGACAAGCAGGCCTGTAGGGCATTCAGCAGTGGAGGGTCTGGGGGCCTGCAGAGCATTCCGCACCAGACGCATCCTGAGTCGCTAATGTGGAGCAGAGGATGTGGATGGTGGATGCTATGCAGTGGACCTTTGCAAGCATGGTGAGGCTTCCATGTGGGCTGGACTCACGGCTGCAGGTCATATAGAAGTTTAATTGCAGGCGTGTAGCTGCCCCACAGCAGTGCAACGCCAAATAAGGCTGCATAGCCCACGATGTTGCTGCCACTGTCATTGCCGTTGCCCTACAGCATCATGGGGTATTGCATCATGGGGTGTTGCAACCCCATGGTATTGCACTTTGGGACGGGGTATCTTGAAGATTTGGACGGGTACATTTGTATCTACATGGAACAGGCTACAAACCTGCTCAGGAGAGTTGTCAAGGCCACTGGCTGCTGAAGTGCGCACAGGCCGTGACGCAAATGTTCGCCGTGACGCTTTGGAGGCACCAGACAGATAACCAAGAGCCATAGTAGGCTTGGCTCGTTGCACAGCCCGAACAACAGTGCTCAAGCACCGTCTCCCGGGATAGAGGTAGGCATTCCGGGCAGTGGAGGCTGAGCAGGTGCTGCTGATGCTACTGTCCAGCGTCTTGAGCATGCTCTTGCGGCAAACTCTAGAGAGACGGGCTGACTGCTTGCCGAGTTGGGTGTGGGCGTGAGGTATGCCGAGCTTACACGCACCAGGGCGTGCGTGCCCCAGATGCCCTGCGCCGAGATGATGAATTCTCGCAAGTAACTGCGACCTAACCGACTCACTCGGCTTTTGCTTGAGCAACTTTTGCAGTCAGAACTTCAGAGATGCAGCTAAGACAGCTCTCAGGCGCACCGAAGTTTGGGCTGCAGCGCACCAGTCACGTCGCAAGTGCAAGCATGATATCCAAGTTGTTTGGGGGAGGGGCCTCCTCACCCACTAAGCAGCACAAACAGCACAAACAGCTCTGGTTCAATGATGCTTCTCCGTCCTGGGATGAGCTGACGAGTCTGGTCAAGTGAGAGCCACACACTCAATCTCAGCCACAGGATCTAGCATGCTTGCACAGTCAAAACCCTGCGGCACTCACAGGTCAAAGCAAGCTGCCCTCGGCCTAGACTTTTGGCAAGACCCTGAGCATGCTCCAACCAACCCCACGGCCCTAAAGCGCACATTTGGCCAGAAAGGACCCATCAGGGTGAAGCTGTATCGAGACCATGCCGCATGGTGCCCATACTGTAAGTTGCATTCTGTTTGCAGGAAAAGATTTGCGCATGAACACAAAGTAGCCCCTGCTTCCTGCTTGCATGATGCGCTGCTGGCCTCGCCATACCCACACCTTACTCCACATTGCTCATTGCCCATTGCACATTGTCATACCCACACCTTACTCTACATGGCTCACAACACTTGTGCAGCATGCCAACATTGAGAAATCAAGAAAGACTAACGCATGGCAAGCATTGAGCATGCTGTGCGAGCGGCCCTGCATGTGAGCATACCGCCACGTGTATGTGTTTGTGTGTGCGCATGCTGCCCCGCATGTGAGCATGACGTCATGGGTGCCACTGCTGCATGGTGAGGTGCAGGCCAAAAGGTGCGTGCGCCTATGAGGGTTTAGCAGCTGGCACATGCCACTGCCCTCTTCCCCTGCCATCCCTCCCTCCAGCCCTCCCTCCCTCTCTCATGTCGCCCCTCCCTGCTGGCCCTTCCCGTGCCCTTGACCCATCCCATGTTGGGCACAGAGAGCAGGTAGCCACGTCAGCCGGCCTGCAGCGGCCCCCCACGGGTTAGGGTTAGGGTTAGGGTTAGGGGTTACCCTAACCCACCCCAACCAGCTTCCATCACCTTCAGGGTGGCTACCATGTGTCCATGTGTATGTGGCCCTACTCCTGCACTGCTTGCCTCCACACCATGCCCACACCAGTATCCATCCACATGCACGGCCACTCCCGTCAGGCTGGTAGCCTGTGGGCTACCTCCCTCCACCAATACACAGCTTCGGTGGGGCTACACAGCTACAAACTCCTTGCCTAGGGGCGCGTTCCCTTCCTAGCGACCACTCAGTTCCCTGTCACAGCCAACAGCAAGGACTACTACACAGCTTGCCTGGGCAGGGAGGGGTTGTTTTGGCTGGGGCTGTCAATCAATGCAAGGTAACCAGAGCCACTGGGCAAGGCATCTACTACATGCAGTGCCACTGCTGAACCGCCTGCTCTCCTCAGCTGCTGAGGTTAGGGTGATGATGTCATGGCCTGGTCTGGGCGCCTAGTTGGTGAGATGAGGGCATGCAGCGCCGCAGGTTGCACGATACATCACAAAGGACCACACCAGCGAGTGCCAGGTCATGCCTCTCTCCCTGCCGTCCCTCCTTTCTCCCTTCCCTCCCTCCCTCATGTTTGCCCTCCCTCCTTGGTGCCATGTAATGAGGAGGAGGAGGAGGAGGACTTGGCACTCTTGACAGCTACCATTGGTCTTTCCATGAAGCCGTTACACCCTGCCCAAATGAGTACCATCAGGGATACTGTGCTGGCGACACAGCCCACCTCACTGCCACACAGCACCCCTCACACCTAGAAGCAGCTAGTTGGTGCCTGCCCAGCTCAGCTCTTTACTGACCTGCCTGACCTTGACCCGCAGCTCCTTGCCTTGACCTGCAGCTGGCCTGCCTGGCCTCAGGTGTGGCTCCAACTGGAGGAGAAGCGCATCCCTTACACCATGGAGAAGGTGAGACCCACAGGGCACCACTGCCCAGCACGCTCCAATATACACCACGCTGCAAACAAGCCTGTACACGCCCATCCACCCACCCGCCCAACGGCACTGTCAGCAACAGCAGGGGCAGGGCAGCATGAGCAGCGGCAGCAACATGAGAAGCGGCAACAGCGCAAAGTCTGCAGCAGGGACAGCAAATCATCATCAGCAGCAGCGGCGGCGGCGGCAGTAGGCGCAGAGGCAGTGCTTTCAGCAGCAGCACCACCATTGACAGCAGCGAGGGCGCCAGCGGCAGCATAAGTAGCAACAGCAGTGGAAGTTCCCATCAACTGATTGTTGTACAGCTAGCATGCCATGCAATTTTGGCCAATGCCATGGCCAGAATGTGACCAACGCGTGGGTGACAAGTGTGATGCGGAGGCTGACATGGTCCTGTGACGTGTGACCTGCAGGTCAACATGCGGTGCTATGGAGACAAGCAGCGCTCATTCCTAGCCAAGGTGTGAGATGGC
Source organism: Haematococcus lacustris (assembly GCA_030144725.1). Classification (NCBI taxonomy): domain Eukaryota; kingdom Viridiplantae; phylum Chlorophyta; class Chlorophyceae; order Chlamydomonadales; family Haematococcaceae; genus Haematococcus; species Haematococcus lacustris. The sequence goes on from JASKMD010000003.1 coordinate 11,865,730, forward strand.
AGGAGGGTGGGGACAGTGTTCAAGCCTGTATGATCCTGCCTACCCTGCCCCTTGCCTTCCTTTCACTTTCCTCCCTGCCCCTGCTGACCTCCTGACCTGCCGTCCCCCTGCCTGCCCTCAAAACCCTCTTGCCTACCCCACCACTTGTCTGCCTACCTACCTGCCTGCCTTGCTCCCTGCTGATCTGCCTTTCCCAGCCCGCCTCCACATTTGCCTGCCCGCCCTCCCACCCTCCCTCCCTCCCTCCCTCCCTCCCTCCCTCCCTCCCTCCCTCCCTCCCTCCCTCCCTCCCTCCCTCCCTCCCTCCCTCCCTCCCTCCCTCCCTCCCTCCCTCCCTCCCTCCCTCCCTCCCTCCCTCCCTCCCTCCCTCCCTCCCTCCCTCCCTCCCTCCCTCCCTCCCTCCCTCCCTCCCTCCCTCCCTCCCTCCCTCCCTCCCTCCCTCCCTCCCTCCCTCCCTCCCTCCCTCCCTCCCTCCCTCCCTCCCTCCCTCCCTCCCTCCCTCCCTCCCTCCCTCCCTCCCTCCCTCCCTCCCTCCCTCCCTCCCTCCCTCCCTCCCTCCCTCCCTCCCTCCCTCCCTCCCTCCCTCCCTCCCTCCCTCCCTCCCTCCCTCCCTCCCTCCCTCCCTCCCTCCCTCCCTCCCTCCCGCCCTCCCGCCCTCCCGCCCTCCCGCCCTCCCGCCCTCCCGCCCTCCCGCCCTCCCGCCCTCCCGCCCTCCCGCCCTCCCGCCCTCCCGCCCTCCCGCCCTCCCGCCCTCCCGCCCTCCCGCCCTCCCGCCCTCCCGCCCTCCCGCCCTCCCGCCCTCCCGCCCTCCCGCCCTCCCGCCCTCCCGCCCTCCCGCCCTCCCTCCCGCCCTCCCTCCCGCCCTCCCTCCCGCCCTCCCTCCCGCCCTCCCTCCCGCCCGCCCTCCCGCCCGCCCTCCCGCCCGCCCTCCCGCCCGCCCTCCCGCCCGCCCTCCCGCCCGCCCTCCCGCCCGCCCTCCCGCCCGCCCTCCCGCCCGCCCTCCCGCCCGCCCTCCCGCCCGCCCTCCCGCCCGCCCTCCCGCCCGCCCTCCCGCCCGCCCTCCCGCCCGCCCTCCCGCCCGCCCTCCCGCCCGCCCTCCCGCCCGCCCTCCCGCCCGCCCTCCCGCCCGCCCTCCCGCCCGCCCTCCCGCCCGCCCTCCCGCCCGCCCTCCCGCCCGCCCTCCCGCCCGCCCTCCCGCCCGCCCGCCCGCCCGCCCGCCCGCCCGCCCGCCCTCTCTCCCGCCCCGCCCGCCCGCCCGCCCGCCCGCCCGCCCGCCCGCCCGCCCGCCCCGCCCGCCCGCCCGCCCGCCCGCCCGCCCGCCCGCCCTCCCGCCCTCCCGCCCTCCCGCCCTCCCGCCCTCCCGCCCTCCCGCCCTCCCGCCCTCCCTCCCTCCCTCCCTCCCTCCCTCCCTCCCTCCCTCCCTCCCTCCCTCCCTCCCTCCCTCCCTCCCTCCCTCCCTCCCTCCCTCCCTCCCTCCCTCCCTCCCTCCCTCCCTCCCTCCCTCCCTCCCTCCCTCCCTCCCGCCCTCCCGCCCTCCCGCCCTCCCGCCCTCCCGCCCGCCCGCCCCGCCCGCCCGCCCGCCCGCCCGCCCGCCCGCCCGCCCGCCCGCCCTCCCGCCCTCCCGCCCGCCCTCCCGCCCTCCCGCCCTCCCGCCCTCCCGCCCTCCCGCCCTCCCTCCCGCCCGCCCGCCCCGCCCGCCCGCCCGCCCGCCCGCCCGCCCGCCCGCCCGCCCGCCCGCCCGCCCGCCCGCCCGCCCGCCCGCCCGCCCGCCCTCCCGCCCGCCCGCCCGCCCGCCCGCCCGCCCGCCCGCCCGCCCGCCCGCCCGCCCGCCCTCGCCCGCTCTTGTCTGCTCCTGCCCGCCCGCACGCTCTTGTCTGCTCCTGCCTGCTCCTGCCTGCTTCTGCCTGCCTGCCCACCTTCACGCTTGCCTGGGTGACTGCCGCCCTGCCCCTGCACCTTGCGCCAGGTGCCTAACGGGCTGCTGCCCGTCATTGAGCTGGACGGGCAGGTGGTAACAGAGAGCTCTGTCATCATGCAGCTGTTAGAGGAGGTGGGTGCACCTGGGAGGTGGGTGGGTGAACAGGGCTGACGCAAATGCGCAAGTGCGCAAGTGCGTCCTAACAGGGCTGAACGGAGGGCTGACGCAAGTGCGGCCACTACCCCTGGTGGGTTAGGATCAGGGATGAAGGCTAACCTAACCCTGACCCTAATCCCAAGTACTCTACTCCCCAATACCATCATCCCTAAAATCCAAATACCCTACCTTGTCTGCTGCAGCTGGCATTGATGGTGTTTCTGCTGCAGCCTCTGCATCTGCTGCTGCCGTTCCCCATATGCTGCTGCTGCTGCTGTTGCGGCAGCAGTGGCAGCGGTGGTGATTCCTGCCGGTTTCTGGTGAACCTCCTGCAACAGCGGCCTGGTGCTGTGCTCCACTCAGGCCTTCCCAGACCACACCCCTCTGATGCCGCCCCGAGGCACCCCCAGCCGCATGCGGGCAGAGCAGCTGATGCGGTTGGAGCGGCGGCTGTTTGGCGACTGGTTGGGCTGGCTGACCAGGTCAGGGATCAGGGGGTAGGGGCTGGCTGGTCAGGTCAGGGCTCAAGGGGCTGGCCACAGCTAAATCTGCACAGTGATTTGAAGCAGGATCTCTATGCAGCGAAGGGAGATTAGACATGGCGTGCGTGTGCACTGTTCTAGAGACCAGACCACCCATCATTGCTGAGATCGTGTACAGAAGAGTGAACAGGGGGCCTGGGGGTAAGGTCTTGGGTGTGTGCCTGTTGTTATGAAGGATAGGGGTGGGTGGCCTGCAGGTGCTGTTGGCCTGTTGGCCTGGGGCTTATAAAGCCCTAGGCTCCAAGGCGTCCCCAAGGGCAGCTTGCTGGCTCCTCGTGTGGCTGCCATTGAGCTGCCTGGGCTGGTGGCTGCGCGCTGGCCGCAGTGACTGGAGCCACGACAGCAACAAGGCGCGGTTTGTGGCCGTGATGGATGCGGTGGAAAAGGAGCTGCAGGCGGCAGGGGTGGGTGGAGGCCAAGCCAGGGGGTGGGGGGCAGGCCAGGGAGGGTGCAGGCAAGGGAGGGTGCAGGCAAGGGTGCAGGGAGGAGGTCAGCCCTCTGTGGCATGTTGCAGATGCTTTGTGCCAAGCTAGGTTTCGTGGGTGAAAAGAGGATGTGGGTGAGGTGGGTGCTCATATAGGAGTGAGAACACGTGCCTGTCACACTTTAAGTCACACCCCGTGGTTCCTAGAGCATGAAGCTGCTACTCATCCCTATATGACTTCAGCATGACCTGCTCCTATATTGGCTGATATATGTATATGCTATATGTATACTGGCAGCGCAGAGAATGGAAGTGATCTGTGTGTGAGTGTGAGACTGACCTGAGTGAGGAGTGAGTGTAAGGTGAGTGTGAGATGCCTGCAGGGACCTTTCTTCCTGGGTGCTGAGCTTTCTCTGGTGGACATCACGTTTGTGCCCATGCTGGAACGCATCGCTGCCTCCATCGTAGGTGGACAAGGGGCAGGGCCAGAGGCAGGGCCAGAGGCAGGGCCAGAGGCAGGGCTAGAGGCAGGGCCAGAGGCAGGGCCAGAGGCAGGGCCAGAGGCAGGGCCAGAGGCAGGGCCAGAGGCAGGGCCAGAGGCAGGGCCAGAGGCAGGGCCAGAGGCAGGGCCAGAGGCAGGGCCAGAGGCAGGCCCCCAACAATTGCTGCCACAGGCCTACTACAAGGGGCTGTATGTGCGCGGCAGCGGGCGCTGGCCAGCAGTGGAGCGCTGGTTCAATGCCTTGGAGCTGCGGCCGACCCTGCTGGGCACCAAGTCCGACTACTACACCCACTGCCACGACCTGCCGCCACAACTGGGAGGTGGGTGCCATGGGCGTCCCTGATCGGGTAAGGTGGATGGCTGGCTGGGGGGGCTGGGGGACTGCTAGGCCAGCAGTCCAGCATAGGCTCAGAGTGGGTGACCCTTTGCCTGTGTCCTGTTATCTGTGTTTGTATATGTAATGGATAATCGGCGGGCCGAGTACATTATGCGAAAATAATGGACGAGTCCGAGGCGATGCGGACATACACACCGAGGCGCAGCCGAGGTGTGTATGGCCGCGGAGACGAGGACGAGTCCATTAGATTCGCGTAATGTGCGAGGTAGAGGCGATTATCTGGTATATCTGAAGTCCGCGGCCCGTCAATTATACAAAAGTGCTCCCCGCGGCCCGTCGATTATACAAAAGTGCTCCCCGCGGCCCGTCAATTATACAAAAGCGCAGTCAACGTTAGGTCAAATATCTGAAGTTTTTGACAACGAAGTGGCTTAGCAGCGACGATATAGCGTTCTATTTGTCTATTCGCAATGAGCGCGGCCTGCCCAAAGCCTGAAGCTTCTAGTCAACATGCCAGCCTGGCAGTTATAAGTATACATGCCAGCCTGGCAACATGTCCGCTAAGCTACCGCGCATTGTTGCATTTGCCGCGTTGAGGTTGCGATAGTTGCGTATGCGAGCTTTTTCGGGCAACTTGCGACTTGCAGGTTTTGACGTGCAAGCCTTACATGCAACTAGCACACTCGCGACTTGCTGTACACTTGTGGAACACGCGGAGTAAGCTGCTCGCACTTTGCAGCCTTGATATAATCATCCGAGTTATGAAGAATTATTTGATCCTGTATTTTGCATACACTTCAGATATATACATATATATATATATGTGTGTATATATATGTATATATTATCACGCTGTACCCTTCTTTTATATGTACGCCCCCCCCTCTGCTGACGGTGGATGAGGCAAGAGTTACCCAGCACTGCTGCTGCAGCTGCTCCTTTAGCATTCCCAATCCCACAAACCCCAGCCATCGCCTGACCCTAGCCAAGCAAAGCAGCCCAGCTGGCCTGAACAGAGCACACCACCCCCCCCCCCCCAACCCTTCTCCTTACCCGCCGCCCTCACCCTCCCCCCCACACACACCTTGACCCCCACCCCTAGCTCTCCTCCCTTCTTTCTGGTCCCACCTCCTGCTGCCCTGCTGCCACTCAGCACTGTGACTGTGCACCTGACTACCCTCGGGCCCAAGCCCACAGCCTCCTGCACCCTCCCCTGCTCCCAGATGCCTAGAAGCTGGCCTATATGCCTGTATGCCTATATGCCTATATGCCTATATGCCTATATGCCGGCCTATATTCCTATATGCCGGCCTATATGCCTGTATGCCTGCAAGCCGGCTGGCCTACCTGCCCCGCTGCACCTTGCTGCTGCGCCCGCAGGCTGCGCCATGACCGCTGAAGGCGTCCCCGTGTCCCAGCTCATTGACGGCACGGCACCGGGCGCCTGGCAGCTGCCCCTGCCGCCCCTGTCGGCCTCCTCCCTACCTGAGCCCTACAGCCCGGGGGAGAATCCTGCAGCTGATACTTTGGAGGCGGCAGCAGCCATGGTGAGGCCGTGAGGGGGTGACGGCATGGAGGGTGGGGGGGAGCAGTGGGGATTTGGGAAAAGCTGTTCGTGGCAGGAGCCAGAGGCAAGGCGGAGGGGGGGTGGAGGGGTGATGCAAGGCAGGGGCAGGGGTGAGGGCTAGGTGGTTAAAGATGGTGAAGAGAGGGGGTTTGAAGGAGGGGGAGGGGGAGGTGTAACTGACAGGGCACGGTCAGGGGGCAGGGGCAAGGCAACGAGCTGGATTTTAACCTGACTCGACCAGACTTGGATTGACTTGAACTTGACTTAAACTTGACTTGAATTGACCAGTCACTGACGTGCACTGACTTGCCAGGACAGCCACCCTCAGCAGGCGCCCATACTCCCACAGTGGCGTCACCGCGGACTTCACCCTACGCTCACCGTCAGATGCAAGCCTAGGCAGGGTGCCCACCGCTGTCTCTTTTCAATTGCCCACACATGCCTACGTCATAGCCTGCCACAGCAAGTTCGATCAGCACACATTGCCAGTCCAAGCGGACACCCCACTGCTGCTCAGCCTCCAGCCCTCCGGGCCTTGTGCTGCCGCAGGTGAAGAACCACGCGGCCCTGGTGCGCTTTGCCCTGCGAGGACCTGGCCAGCCTGGCCCCCGGCCCGTCAGCGCCCCGCTGGCAGACCCCACAGCCATCCCTGCCGAGGAGTGGACGGCTGCGGGTGAGTTGGGGCAGTAGGGCATCAGTGGCTTAGTCCAGGGGGAGAGGGAAAGGGCAGGGGCGCGTAAGGGGTGGGAGTGGAGGCTAGGGGGTGGGGTGGAGGCACAGCCACCGGGGAGCCTAACCCCTGGGCACCCAAGACATCAGCAGTGTCCGCAGCTGCCCATTGTGCAGACACTGCCAATGGTGTGGGGCTGGCAGCTCAGGCTGCACTGTGATGGGAGAGTGTGTGATACTCAGCCGTGGCAAAGCTGCATGGTGTTGTGTGTGGGAGTGTAGGGGATGCGGCCTTGCGGCATGTGGCGCATGCGCTGATTGTGGGCGTGCAAGCCAAGCAGGTCTCTCAGCAAGCTCTGCAGGTGAGAAGGCGAGCAATCGATGACAGCTCTGATTTACTCTGTTTTAGTCCGTTTAGCAACTAAGAGCGGTGTTGATGTCATGCATCTGTCTTGAATGAGACTGTTTGGTTGGGGCATCCTCCCAAGCACTCTCTTCACAAGTGCTGGGGCAATGCAACGGCATCGAAGGGCAGGAAGCTGGTGCAGCAGCTGGTTCAGAACAACATTTGACTTTGCTCTGCAAAGTCTGGGATGCAAAGCCCACCACGGTGGTATGTGTAACCTTGACTTGTATCTTGCGTTATGTCTGCAGGTCACTGCGACGCAGCCGGCCGGTGCAGCTGCCCAACTGCAGGCCGGCCCGGTCGTTCAGGCCGCGGAGTACCTCCGAGACCGCGTCGGAGTGCCGCGGGATATGAAGTTTCCGGCAGCTCGCCAGCTGCGCGCGCACCTGAACTGGCTCATCGGCACCCTAACGCCCTGACCTGCGGGGATTGCTAGTATCAATGCCGAACCGCAACCACACCAACGCGCAATGATAGGCGCTCCTCATCCGCACTATTGCAGCCGTTGACAGCGTTGTCGTTGTTTTTTTAGAAGTGAGGGACGAAAGATTGATGACGCGCCCCTGTTCATTTCATTGCCGCTAGAACCAAAGCCGCTGACATCGCTGGACATGTATGTTAGGCGCAACGCGATTATGAGCGCCGTTGATGACGGTGAGCTGAGCTAAAGCTGTTGGGCTGAGTTGAAGTGGTCACTAAGCACACTAGCAGTAGCTTTTGCAATGATGGGTTCGCAGCCTATGTCCAATGAGCGGAACCACTCAGGGCCCAAGGGTCCGAGAGTTTTGGCGGACAGGACGGACACCTGACGGTCCTTCTCCAAAATGCTGGCAGCGGTCAGGCATTCCCAGCCTGGGAAAGCTCAACGCCGCCCACTTGCATACCGGGCTATGCAAAGGTGTCGATTACAGCCTAGTGTGTCGCATGATAACATGCATTGCAACTATCACACCTATCGTAAATGTGACCTTGCAAGCAAGGACGTCATAAGAAATCTGTCCCTGCCCAGGGGCCGTCTCTTACCGAACTGCGTCTACGCCCTGTGTCAACTCTCTCAACCTCCTGCTGTTAAGGTGTCACGCCCACTCAGTGAGTGGAGCCCAGCCCTGGCTCAATGCCATGGCATCATGGCACAAAAAATAAAGCTAGAGCAAGCTGTCTGTCCACCCTCCCAGTCATGTGCCTAACTGACGTTACAACTCTTGACATGGTCCATGCTGAATGTCTGGACATACCAGAGGTCCATGGCATGGCATAGCAGCAGCACACAGTTGTGCACATGCCGCATGTGGCATGCAAAGGGTGCATGCCAGTGCCAGGGAGCCACAGAAATGGTCTGTGTACAACCTACAACCGCAACCACACCCCTCCACGCAGCCACAAAGGCCACTCAGCTGCATGCAAGCTTGGTGACTCACACTACTCCAGTCATGCAAGTCAGGACATGCCCTACCCTAGGTCAGCAGCTTAGGGTCAGCTACCTGCCCAGCACAGCTGGCTTGCACATGCTGCTGGTGCTACAACTGCCCGCCCAGCTGAGGCCGGTATGCTGGTAGCCCCCCCTGCTGCTGCTGCTGCAAAGGGTGCCCTAAAGGGTTGTAGCCCTGGGCGGCTATGGGCCGATACTGCTGCTGCTGGACCTGTTGTGGGGTGGGCCCAAACCCAGGCGGTGGTGCCTTGGATGCCAGGCCTGGTCCCAAGGGGGCTTGCTGCATGCCTGTGAGGGCGTACAGCGAGGATGGTGGAGCCAGCACGCGGTCATAACCTCCCTCTCGTGGGCCTTGGCCAGCTGCCAGGCCCAACCCAGGCCCACCCAGGCTCACATCGCTGTTGTGGAAGCCGCTGTGTAGCTGCTGCTGCTGCTGCTGCTGCCACCTGGTGCTCACACCCAACACACCCAGCAAGGGGTTGTAGGAAGAGGAGCACACCCCTGGCAACAAGGACGTGAGGCCAGGCAGACCATTCCACATGGAGTATGTGCCCGGAGCTGAGCCTTGCTGCTGGTGGTGCTGGTACTGCTGCTGGTGCTGCTGGTACTGCTGCTGCTGCTGTTGGTGAAGAGGCATCCCAGTGTGCACTGGATCATAGCCAACTCCCTGAGCACGCTCCTGCTGGGGAGGCTGTATGGGGCCCCCAGGCGCCCGGGTCCCTATGGGCTGGTAGCGGCCTACAGGAGGTGCATGCACCACTGGGTTGTCCAGCGGGCTGAGCAGCGTGCTGGTGTGCGTCTGTGGCAGGTGTGCTGGCCGAGCCACACCATTGGTGTGACATGTGCCACTTGCAGGGCTGTAGCTGGCAGCTTCTGGCACTTGCGCGTGGGCAAGGGGTGCGCCAAAGCCTGGGGGTGGTTTGCTGGCTGCGACGTGCCCTGCCTTCTGCCGCTCTATCATGCTGAGCAGTTGAGCCGCAGCCTCCTGGTGTGTCAGGCTGCCCTCACGCATAGCTTGGTTCAGGCTCTGCAGCATGGTCAGAGTGTCTGGGAAGGGTTCCACAGCTGCTGTTGGCAGCGGCACCGTCACGTCCCGCAGCACACCGAACACTGAGGTGTTGACGTGCACCGAGTTCACCTGCGCGGGCTGTTGCGCGCCCTGGACGGGCAACGGCGCTGCCACCTGCTCGCTGAGCGCCGGCACCGCGTCCTGGGCCATCTGGTCTATGCTGGACACGCTAGGCACCCGATCCATTGAACTAGTATGGCTGTTACTGCGTCGATGGCTACTGTCCTGCAACTCCTGAATCGTTCGATGCTGCCGAGCGGCTGGCGCTGGCGCAGACGCTGTCGCTGTCGCAGCCAACGACGGCCATGCCACATCATCTGCCACTACGGGAGCTGGCACAGCACAGGCCTGGCGCTCGGCCTCATGCCTCGGCGTTGCCTGCGTACCCCAGGTTGCACCGCTAGGCAAGCCAGGCCCACTGCTTTCCTGCGTCTGCGCGGCTGGGCCTCGCTGCGGCACTGCTCCCTTGGCCGCAGCTGGTTTTGAATGGGCCGGCCGGGCAGGCGGTAGAGGAGGATGATTGGGGACTGCTTGCTGCTGCTGCGCTCCGCTGGGCCGAGGAGGCGTGCTGGACGCAAGCACTGAGTCGCTGCCACCCTCTGATGGGGGCCGAGCCTCCAAGACACTGCCATATTCACGGCGGCATCCTGGGCACAAGCTGTTGCACAGGAGCTTGACGCGGTCATAACAAAAGAGGCATATGCGGTACCTGCGCGAGGCACAGCAGCAGTTGGGCCTACAACGAAGCACCACAGCACAGCACCAGATCAAAAGCAGCACCACGCACCCGCAAGGACAGGAATTAAAGCTCATGTCCGTCGAGTCGAGCTCCTCAATGCACAGTGGGCATACGGTGCTTTCCTGCGAGGGGTTCATCGTTCCTTATCAGCAAGCAAGTCTTGAGTTTCTGGGTAAGACTAACAGCAGCGCAGCTGTGCAACCTGGGGCTCTGGTGGCACGAGGTTTCTAGCAGCCGCGACGGGAGCCTTCACAGCAGCTTTACCGCGTGCCTACAAGGGGCAGTACTACCAGCTTACTTCAACGCTAGACGCCTTACAACTTGCGAGCCGCGGGACAGCAAGTTACCACTTACCATACTAGAGCCCTGTTGTAAAATGTAGTGTCACCCGCGTATGTGTATGTGCTCCGATTCCCCAGCTCGGGCGAAAGTTAAGCATGGCCTGTAATTTTTTCTCCAGCTTTTCCTCCTGCAAAGTTTTCTTCAAATTGAAGACTGGTGGCTACCACGCACCTTGGTACTATAGTACACTTTTAGCTCTCCGCCGTGTCATAGCTGTATGCTTCCGCTGTCTTCCTAACCTTAAAGGCCTCTTGTAGTAGCTTACATATGATACAGCGCAGAGGGCGGTTGTAGCACTAGGTGGGCGGCAGGTCACCCCTCCCATTGGACCACCAACCCCCCTAACGATAAGGGACAACGGCTTTTCCGGACTCATTTCTGCACGGATGTACACGCGGATTGAAGCGTCGGAATGCGGCCGCGCTGAGCCACACGCTGAGCTGGTCGGGCATGTTGCCGGGTATCCGACCCTACACAGCCTGCGGACTTGATGTACGTCGACCCAGTGTCTGTGAGTCCCTGATTAACGCGATGGATAGTGCGCGATGTGCGAGGAGCCCGACCTCATGTCCAACATAACAACCCACATGCGCTGGCTCTGGGGCGACGGAACTAGGCTCAGGGGCTCTGAAACTAGGAGGAGACCACGGCGTGAGCATAGCAGTGGCAATGCATCATTCACTTGCTAATTAAGCTCCATAAGGTGGGCTAACTCTCCTTCATGCTGCGCACTCTGCTGATGCCAGTATGACCACCATCAAACTCGATCAAACTCTCCAGCCTTGCGTCACTGGCTAGGGAACTCACTGTGAACCCCCTGCCAAAGTCTCATCTATTGTTGACAATTGTCAAGAGGGGTTTTAGGAGCTGGCGTGTGCACATGCCTACAGCCTGCCAACATCCAAGTATCACCCCTACAAACGGCAGGAGGGCCAGGCTGCCCGCTGTGCGTGTTGTGTGAGGTCTACGCCAGCTGGCAGCACTGGCTGGCTGGAGATTCATGTGGAGAGGGAGGCTGTGTTGAGAAAACTGGGCTCCATGCTTAAAGTTTACCGCAGCTGAGAACTCTGCATCCTGCGTTGTGGGTGTTGTAAAGCAGCACTTGAAAGGCCCATTGTGCAGAACGTCACCGTTCGCGTGCCTGGCAGACTGCCGGTCACCGTGGGTGCCAGCAGCTCGGGCGCGCAGGCGCAAGCGCGGCGCAGAGATAAGGCATTTCGCGTAAAAATGACAACTCAACTCTCACCAGGCACGCCGAAAAGCCAAATGTCCCTTACGTGGTGGCTCAATGGGAGGGGTGACCGGCACTAGACCGTTTGCTTCAACAACATGCAAAACAGTATGCCCTAAGCCAGTAGCGCCTTGCTTGCGACCAGCTGATGACAACCCCTGGTGACCAGCTGGCTGCATGCTCAAGGGCCCTGCACACCGCGAGGAGCAGGCTTGCATGCCGAGGCCGTCAGGTGCAGAAAGATACAACTCCGACATGGGACAGCGGCCAAGCAGCCTGAAATGTGACAGCTTCAGCGGTGTATACCATCACCACCACCACAACCGCCACCCCCACCATGACCACCCCCCACACCACCACCATCATCGAGAAACAGTCCTTTGTACTGCATGTGGAGCTGGGGAGGAAGCTTGCAGGTTAGGGAGGACGAAGCAACAACAGCACTTTGGCCCTCAACCTTGAACCTTCATTGCAGTCGAACACACTAATTGTGGACCAGAAGGGCACTTCCTAAGGGCACTTTCAAAGGCCGGTTCGAGGCGGGCAGCCTACCCCACTGCAGGCTTACAGCTTGCAGGCTTGCATCAAGCTTTTGCACGAAGGAACAACAGCAATGACCAGGATTGCCAGTTGCCATCTCGCCTTCAGCCCGCACAGCTTGGGGGTGTCGTGTACACGCAGACCTTTTGCCTTCCACCCCGGCACGCGCTGCCAGCACCCACGCCCTACAAAAGCTCGTGTGGTGTGGGCACTGCTGTGGTGTGGACACGCTGGTGTGAGCACTGCTGCTCTGTGGCAATCTCACCCAACCTATAACAACACACGCTCCTATAGGTACATACGCAAGCTTGCGAAGCCATTCAGCAACTCAACAGCACATGCAAATCTCACTCCCCATTGAACATTGGCTTGCGCTTCTCTGCAAACGCTGCCAACCCCTCCAGCCTGCACATGCATCAGGGAGAAAAGCGTGGCGCTGCATGAACGCACGGCTGGCCGCCTGGCCTCCTCGCTGCCATCTACACAGCTCTGACCTGAGCCTGTGGCAGGCAGAGCTGCCAACAGCATTGCCATACACCTTTCTGGGCCAGAGACTGGGCCTGGCTTTGCTTTCCGCCTTCATAAACACCCACAGAAAACGACAACAAGCAGCAGCAGGAGCAGCAGCAAGAACAATGCCAGCAGCAACAGCAGCATCTGCTGCAACATCTCCGCAGAACACCTACAGCAGCAGCGTCAGGCTGCTTGCAGGTCTGGCTCACTCACCGGTCCTTTGAGGGCACCAGCTGGGCGTAGCACATCTCCTCCTGCACAGGGCAAGAGGCGAGTGAGACACAGGGTCAGCAGTCTTGGCAGACACAGCCACAGCCTGACCAGGGCAGACGAGGGCAGGGCAGGCAGGGGCAGGGGCAGGAGCAGCAGCAAGGGTGTGGGGCGTGGACACACCCACCCAGTGCAAGCCTGTGGTGAGGTCCATGTCCAGGCCCTGGTTGATGGCCACCTTGCTCATGCGCAGAGCCAGCGGGGCACAGCGGGCAATGCTGCTCGCAATGTGCAGCGCCCTGCACCCAGCAGCCCACCCGCAAGTGTGAGCAGGTGTGAGAGCCCTGGCAGGAGGACTGCATGTGCCCATCTCTTACAGGCATGTAACCTATGCGAGGGAGATAGTGCCCCCACATGTCCTTTGTACTTTTTGTTTGCCCAGATGCATGATTAGCTCAAAGTGGCATGGCCCAGACAAAACTACTGGTGCCCATTGGCTCTGAGATCATCCAGGGTGCCTCCACTGCAGTGCTGGTGGTGATGGTGCTGCTGCCAGAGCCCCTGATGAGGGCAGCAGTGGCTACCATAACGTTTTTCCCTGGTACAGCTGACGGCGACGTACTTGTCATAGGCCTGGGGTGTGGGCACGCGGTGGTCCACCAAGCCCATGTCCAGGGCCTCACCCGCCGCCACCCTGCGGCCTGCATGGCAGCCACATTCAACAGCAGCGGCCATACTTCACAAACTGATACATTGCGTGTTGATGATTTGGTATCAATAATGTGGTTTTGACTGGCAAATGAAACTAGCGTAAGTAGAATGCATGGGTAGTACATGGGACCACAGACCAATTGACTACATGGGGCCCTTGTCCACAGCATGGGCTCAGGGGACGAATGGCATGCGAGCTGGACTGTGGCACTGCCCTAGCCTTTTGATTGCTCCTAGTGCTGCCAGTGTCCGGCCAAGGGGCCTGCAGGGTTGCTGGGCGACTGCTGTAGGGCTGCCGTGCGCCACAGCCCACTGCGATGTAGGTGCGCCCAGTGCCCACGTTTCTTGTTGAGCGGCCACAGCCACATCAGGTGGACAAGGGGTGGCAGGCTGGCTGCTGGCCTCCCTGGGTGCCGTAGGCAACACCCGCAGGAATCCTGCGCTGCTATGTGGGCTGTGCTGTGCTGTTGCTGCCAGCTGCCTGCTGTGCTGCTACCAGCTGGGTATGCAAGCTGCAAGCTGAGCGTGTTGCGCAGTGCTAGGCTGCTTGTGGGGACGTCGTGCTGGCTGGGATGGCCGGTGGCTGCTGGCAGTGACGGGACTGGGATGGTGGTGCTGGTGGCTGCTGATCCAGCTCTGGAGCAGCCACCTGTGAAGATCAGGTCCTTTGCTCGTGATGCACCCACGAGACGGGGCAGGCGCTGCAGGCAGAGGCAGGTGAAGTGGAGCAGGACAGGCTGGAGGAGGGAAGGGAAGGGGACAGAATGCCACAATGACAGGACTGGCTACACAAGCGAACCTGGACCCTGTCACGTCTAGCTGAAATCACTGACCACAAAAGTGTATGATGACCATCTATCTTGAGCCCCTACTATTGAGGGTCAGGGTTAGGGTTAGGGTCGGGGTTAGTGACCCTGAGTTAGCCTAGCCCCATCCCTTTCTTAACCCCCTGCTGTTGCAACCTGGAGGAGTGGAGGTGAGCAAGATCAGAGACCCCCTACATGACATGGGCTTAGGTTTGGGTGTACATTCATCTCTAGTCCTCGTCCTGTACTCCTTCTTGATGTCTTTCTCAAGCAGCAGCCAGCATTCGCCCCTTTTGCCAACACATTCATATCATGAGTTTGAGCTGCATTACCTACCCCCAAACGTTTTGAAACCCTTCATGCTTCACTTAATCTTACTTTAAACTCCTATACTCCATATCTCCATTTCCATGCCTTTACTACTCTAGATCATATGATGATTGTCGTGTATGCTTCTTTGCCCAGGCTCATCCTCAGGAAGGAGTAACCAACCAGTTTTAAAGGTCAGATTGCCCAACCAGCCAGCCAACCAGCCAGCTTGTCTGCCCACCCACCCACTGCCTGCCCAGGCACTGCTCCCGGCCCTGCCTGCTGCAGCCCACCTGGGTGCCGCCTGCGCCAGGGATGATGCCCAGCTGCGCCTCAGGGAAAGCAAACACAGCGTCGTCTGAGGCTACGCGGATGTCTGCTGCCAGGGCCAGCTCTGCCCCTCCTCCTAAGGCAAATCCCTCAATCACAGCGACGACCGGCATGGGCAAAGCCTGTGGTCAAATCACATGCATCACTAAAGTCATGGTCACACCCCCCATCACCCAACATGCACATGCATGCAAGCTGGTGTGTGGGATCATGGTTTGTGACGGATGTGGGACGTTGCACTGCGGTGCGGCTGGGACTGCGCATGTTTGTTGTTAGAGGTCCAGGTCTAGGACCAGGTTCAGGGCCAGCACCAGGACCAGGTGCTCAGTGTAAGATGGCAGTGTGCAGCACCAACAGAAACACCATCAGCAGCAGCAGCAGTTGCAGCAGCAGCAGTAGCAGCAGCAGCCGCAGCAGCCGCAGCAGCAGCAGCAGTAGCAGCAGCAGCAGCAGCCAGAGGTGTGATGAGCCAAGCTGCGCCCTTCCCTGCCGCCTAAGCCTCACATGGACCTCGTTGAACACTCGGCGCAGACGGTTTACGAACTCCTTGGTCTCTGCCTGCAACAAGTGACAGCAGCAGCCACAGCAGCTTAGAGGTACAGCAGCAGCAACAGTAGCAAGTCAGGGCAGCAGCAGCAGCAGCAGCACTGTCATGGGTCACAGTGCACAGGGCCAACCATGTGACAACAGAGGTGTTGGTGGGTGGTGGCCACTGATAGCAGGGCAGTGATGAGATAGGTAGCACGGTGGAGGGTGGGAATGCACCAAACAAGGTAGATGATAACAGCAGAGTAGCTGAGTGACTGTGAGCAGACAGACTAGCATGGCACCCTCCAAGACCACACACCTCCATCTGCATGCAGACGCAGCGGTGAAGGTGGGCATGGACTAGGTGGGGCTACAAAAGCAGTCACAGCCCTACACTGTTAACCAACAGCTTGCCATCGCCAGCGACAGCTACTTCACTTTGACACACACGACTGAGTTCAGCTGCTCGTAGTGTGCTTATGCTGCAATCACTAGGGGTCAAGCCTGACTCATGTCAACATGGGACAAGCACTGTGCTGCCATGAAGCCACCACATCCAACGTCTCCATGTACATGGAGTGTGGGCCCCATGCACTCCATGAGGCTGCATGGCATCTTCAAGAGACGCTGTGACCTATGGTGTCAGCCCACACCTGTGTCATGCCAGCGCGCTCCTTGAGGTCAGCCCCTGCGCTGAACACTCCGGGCACAGTGCTGCGCAGCACTACACACCTGCCACGCAACATTGGAGGGTGAGGGTAAGGGTGAGGGGTGAGGGGTAAGGGGCGAGGGGCGAGGGGCGAGGGGTGAGGGGCGAGGGGCGAGGGGCGAGGGGCGAGGGGCGAGGGGCGAGGGGTGAGGGGCGAGGGGCGAGGGGCGAGGGGCGAGGGGTGAGGGGTGAGGGGCGAGGGGCGAGGGGCGAGGGGCGAGGGGCGAGGGGCGAGGGGCGAGGGGCGAGGGGCGAGGGGCGAGGGGCGAGGGGCGAGGGGCGAGGGGCGAGGGGCGAGGGGCGAGGGGCGAGGGGCGAGGGGCGAGGGGCGAGGGGCGAGGGGCGAGGGGTGAGGGGCGAGCGGCGAGGGGCGAGGGGCGAGGGGCGAGGGGCGAGGGGCGAGGGGCGAGGGGCGAGGGGCGAGGGGCGAGGGGCGAGGGGCGAGGGGCGAGGGGCGAGGGGCGAGGGGCGAGGGGCGAGGGGCGAGGGGTGAGGGGCGAGGGGTGAGGGGCGAGGGGTGAGGGGCGAGGGGCGAGGGGGGAGGGGGGAGGGGGGAGGGGGGAGGGGGGAGGGGGGAGGGGGGAGGGGGGAGGGGGGAGGGGGGAGGGGGGAGGGGGGAGGGGGGAGGGGGGAGAGTGCAGAGGGTGGGAGGTGAGGAGGTCGCTTGCAGCGCACCGTGTGCTGCGCTCCTGCCGCAGCGTGTTCACTGCCTCAAGCAACTCACGCAGCAGCTGCCGCCCAATGGCATTACGCGCATCTGTAGGGGCAAGAAGACCGCCAGGCAGCGGTGCAGATTGCATCAGCAGTGGAGCAGGTGAGGAAGTTGGCAGCAGTCGTGCAGGTGGCAGCAAGTGACGTAGGTGGCAAGAGCAGAGCTGTGGCACCCAGCCCATGCCTCCTCCTGACAGCCCCTCTGCTCTCACCAGTTCGACTGAGTGACAGCAGTGAGATGCCCTCATATGCCTCACTCAAGGGCTCGACAGTGACATGCAAGCTGGGGTTGAACCCAGCCACAGCAGGGGAGCCGGTGCTGCTGCTGGCACTGGAGCTGCTGCTGCTGCTGCAGTAGCTGGCATAGTTGTGCATTGCCTGCACACTGGTTGCTCTTGATGACAGGAAGCATTTGCCAGCTCCAGTTGTAGCGCTGGCGTTGCGCGTTAACAAAGCATGGATTGTTGCAAGCACTGGCATGGAAGCGCTCAAGCTTTGCAAGGCTGGCAACATGGTGTGTCTACAGGATGGTACACGTTTCTGCTTCAGATGTTCACGATCTTAGTTGGGGGGCGCTGCTTGACAACGAAGTAAGCAAGTGGCAACACCTGCAAGCAGGGGGATTCGTCATTGCTAACAAGCTGGGCACAGCTGTCCCTCGTGTGAAGACTTACGACGCCCAGACACATAACAGCTACACCCAGAAGGTAGCGAAGCGCGCCTACATTCGCGCGATCATGTCTCAAGGGTTATGCTGACGCGACGTAAAGTTTCCTGGTGCAACGATCGAGGTTCTCACCAGGTGCGCTGATCCCTAGCAGGACCCTGACCTGCATGAAGCAGCAAGCGCCATAGTGAAAGGCCAATTCGATACAGGTCAGTGCGCCGAACTCACGGGCATGGGGTCTAGTATGTAAGGTAGTTATGACACACACACACGTACGAGCTCATCTGTGGCTAGTGACTTACATCTGTGACATGCAAAAACATGTGACTGCAGACTGCGCTGACCGCACACTGGCCAACTGGCCCGCCCTGTGGTGCGAGCTGTCCAAGCATTGCTGACCAATCTGGCACGGTGGACAAGTTCTGGGACTGGGTTGAGGTGAGGCCGTATCCAGCCAGTACATTTGCCAGTGTATGTGTCACAATGCTTCGTCCTTGCTAAGCACCTCTGCCAGTCACCATGGGTTGTCCTGAGCTGGCCGTGTGCTTGTTGTGTGCATTGGCTGCAGACCTTCAAGGATGCCAAGATACGCTGCCACTCAGCTGCCACAGGCCCATCAAGGCAGCAGGTTACAGCGGCACCATTGGCAGAAGGGGCGTGCCTGTCAAGCAGATGCAACGAAAAGCATGCAAGCAGCTGCCTGTGCATGTGGTGCTGGTGCATGAGTTCAGCCGGGTCAGCTCTGCCCGCATCAACGTGCTGTTAGACCCGCAAGCGTCCTTCAAGTGAGAGACCTCAGGTGCATTTACATTGGAGGTGTGGCCATTACATAGCTGAAACAGGTCCTAACCACCAGCTTAGACTGTGCCCTGCACCGTTTAGACTAGACACGACGTACCAATGCAGGTGGCTGCATCCAGTGCGCAGCATGGCGCATCAGTCCCGAACCAGAGGCGTGATATGCTTAACAAGCAATGGCATCGGGTTCTACGACCGAGACGTGTCAACCGCGCTGAGTATTCGCCGCTGTGCAGCCGGGCCGGCCGGGCCGGAGCTGAGCAGCTGGTCGAGCCGCCCCGCCATGCCAAACCCAGGCAGTGAAGGCCAGGAGTGGGGTGCGCGTGCGCGACAAGGGTATGCTGCGGATGTGGCAGCGGTAGCAGCAACGGAGCGATAGTGTCATGTGTCAGAGCCTTGGGAAGGTCCAGCAGTCACGCGGGTTAAAGCGCGACGCTCGCGCCTGTGTCCTGGTCTAGGCACCTGCAGGGTGGTGGGCTACGTGGGAGTTGGCATGGGGGCGCTACTGGGCACTACATCAGGCCATGCTCCTGCTCAAGTGGTCCACCTGCCCTTTGAATAATCTCCTATGGATTCCAGTTGGGTCCTTGTCGGACAGCTGCGGGACAGCTGAACTGACCACAGGACAGGGCAAAAACTGTAAGCAACCGTCAGCCATTACAGCTGAAGGGGCGTCCCGAAAGCTGTCACCCCAAAGCAGCAGCATTGCGCTGGACCCACAGCTACCCTCAGGTTAGATGCCAGTGTGTCGAGAGAGGGCGAGCAGTGCTTCCTACCTTACATTGCATCATCTTGACAACATCACATCCATTGTACAAGCACAACTTCGCGAACTCAACAATGACACAACACCTGGCCTGGATGGGCTCCCAGCCCCCTTTGTCAAGCACGCCCGCACAGTTGAGGAGGGTGTTACCACATACTTATTGCTCCCTCTGCTTGCCACATGGTTTCACAGCATGAAAATGTTTAAAATGTTTACTGGGTGTATCCCAACACAGTTGTTCCCCTACTATTACTAAAGGGCAGGGGCTGTGTTATCTGTAATCCGATCTGTTTGCATGCAGCAAGCATCCGGTACCACTACGTGATTCACTACCCCAACCCGCTTGCGAAGGCCGGGCAATCTATGTTGGCATGAAACACATGCTCTGATGTAGGCACACATATGCGGTGCACACATGCTACTGTGCTACAGGCTGCTGGGCTTGGGCCTTGGGGGCTCGCTCTCGCAGCTTCTTGAAGCCCAGTGCTGGGTATTGTCACAGTTTTCATGCACAGTTTCCACGCATTCCGCACACTCACGCTCATGGTTGTGACAGTATTCCTTGCCCTGGGCAGGAAGTCTTCCTCGGTGTTGCCACCTGCACAGCTCCAGTGGGCGCCACTTGCTCTCCCCTGCCCGCTGGAGTTTGAGCGCTCTGTACTGTGTCACTATTTGCAGCGACACCTACAGTTTGCTGGCAAACCACCCTCAAGCTGGCCAATTGCACCACTCAGGCGGCGTGGAAGTCAAGGGCAAGGGTGTATCCCAGCGGCTTGGAAGGCTTAGAATCAGCCCCCTCTTCAAGGACACAGACCCCACAGACCCCAACAAGTACAGAATGCTTGCTGTGAGTAGTGTGTTGTACCGCCTGGTGTGTATGCTAACGTCTTGCAGCACGTGCTGACTGCCTGGTGCATGACACACAAAGTGCTGCCAGCTGAGCAGTTTGGGTTCATCCCGGGACGCAGCACCATGCAACCCATGTTCATTCTGCGCCATCTTGTCCACGCTCAAAAGGCCAGCATAGATGCCAAGCACCGCAAGCTTTTCACTGCCTTCATTGACTTCAAACAAGCCTATGACCACATACCTCGACTACAATTGTGGGAGCACTTGCGGGTTGGGGTCAAGCTGTCACAGCCCTTGCTTGCCTGCCGGGAGCGTCTGTATAGGGACGATAGCTATGTGTTGATAGATGGCCCACACCGCACCCCCCCGTGACTCCGGACCAAGGTGTCAAGCAAGGCTGCCCCATCAGCCCACTCCTGTTTGCTCTCTATGTTCACGACATCAGTAAGGAGTTCCTGGGTCCTGTTGATGCTGTGAGGGTGCAAGGCACACCTGTCACCCACTTCATGTATGCTGATGACCTAACCCTAGTGAGCACCTCACCCCACGGGCTGCAGCGGCTGGTCTGCCAGCTACAAGGCTTTGCAGATAGGAAACACCTTTCAGTCAATGTGGGCAAGTCAAAGGTGATGGTCTTCAAGGGCAACTCACAAACTGCAGATCCTGCCTGAGAGAGTTCAAGTACTTAGGCATGCACTTCAATCCCAGCGCCACCCCTGCTTTTGCTGCGACTCACATGAGGGCTGGCATGTTCCTCGCCATGCGCCAGGCGTGCAAGCGTGCCAGAGAGTATGGGGTCCTGCAT
The DNA here is from genome assembly GCA_030144725.1 of Haematococcus lacustris. Lineage (NCBI taxonomy): Eukaryota > Viridiplantae > Chlorophyta > Chlorophyceae > Chlamydomonadales > Haematococcaceae > Haematococcus > Haematococcus lacustris. The sequence continues at coordinate 11,886,313 of JASKMD010000003.1, forward strand.
GATCCATATGCCCTGTGCCACCTCATTAGAGCGTTTGTGCTCCCCTTGGGGCTGTATGGCAGCCAGGTATGGGGCACTGCATTCCTTGGGCATGGTGTGCAACTCTCCAACCCAGTGCAAACACGCATGCTCAGCTTTCTCAGGTTTGCTGCCAGGGTACGTAGCTCAGTGTCAGGCCTTATGGTGCTGCATGAGTTGGGGCAGCTGCCCCTCCAGCTTTATTGGCTAAGGGCTGCATGCAAGTTCTGGAACACTGCCAAGCTATCCCACAGCGACCTGCTAATGAGGGTCATCAAGGCAGATGTGGAGCTAGGCAGGAGGTGTCAGGCCAGCTGTAGTGCTCAGTTCCAGCTTGCCGCCAGGGAGCTGATGGGGGGTGAGTTCCCCTTGAGCCCGGACATGGTCCTAGGCACCAAGGCTATGGAAGTCAAGTGCCTCGAGAGGTGGGGGAGGCTTTGGGTTGGGGTTGAGGGAGACCCTAGACTGCCTGAGACGGTGCATCGGGAGAGATGCTCGTATGCTGCATGGTTTGAGCATGGGGACGGCATTGGCATCAATCACATGGCACCACACCTGCTGAACAGACAGCTCGCTACAGAGGTCCGCACAAGCTTGACTAGGTCCAGGTCAGGCAACAGCGGTTTGGGGGTGGAGAAGGCTCGGTGTGAGGGGGTTACTTTCATTGATGGCACATGCACTAGATACACAGAGGGGGTAGTGGATGACGCCATGCATTTCATCTTTGAGCGCACTGCCACGAGTTCCATCAGGCACCGGGCGGAGTTTGCCATGACTTTCCAGGACACTAATGAGAACTTGCATGACTTCATGTTGAGCCCATGTGCACCTTGCTTTGAAGTGCGTTACAGAAAGTCCCGAACCCCTAGAGGGGGAGGGCGGCCAAGCAGCCTAACGGCTGACTGCTTAAGCGGTGTAAGCCACCTATCTCACATTGCGCACACCACAACACTACGTTGTTGTACATGTATTACATAATTCATGGCAAACCCATATGTTTCAAATATTACATTGGCAATATGACATGATGGTACATGGCATACGGACAAAGGCTGACTCCTAGATTGTTTTGCGCATACTATACAGGCCTCCGGCACACCCTGGCAGCCGAATTTTTTGGCTCAGCATACTACCCATATCATCACTTGGCCACCTGTGGCTCTGGCCGGTGGCTGGTGTAGGCGTGCAGCTTCCTTAGCTCCGGCCATCTCCTTCACAACTGGCTGCCAAGCCATTCGAGTCAGGTCAGTACTGCTAGTGATGCTGACAGGTGCCTATTACTGTGCAGTACAATGTTCCTCAAGAGGTTGCTGCTGACTCCCCTGCTGGATTGGGTGGGTAGGAGTTGTGCGTGTCAATGTAAAGGTGTGCGCTCGGCTCAAGCTGATATGGCTATGCCCTGCCCTGTGTGGTGGACGTCATGCTGACACCTGCAGTGCCGGCGTGCGCCATGCTGTTTGACATGGGGTGCCCCTCAGCCCCAGGGTGCTGCTGCACGCCTTAGCTTTGATGGGTGGGTGCAGACCTAGCTATTGCAGCTGCCCCTGCGGCGCCAGCTGCTGGGCCAACAGCTCAGCCAGAGCGTCAGGGAGCTGCACGCAGGGGCCACCACCTCCTAGGAATACGCCCGCCGGCAGCTGGGCCATGTCGAACTCTTGGCTGAACACCTCCACCGCCTGCTTGGGGTAGACGAGCTCGACCTTGGATCGTGTCACAGGGTCCACCTGGTCACACACGGACACCTCCACGGTCACACATTGGGTGAGGTGGGTGAGGTGGGAGTTAGAAGGCTGCTGAGGAGGATAGGGTGGGACATGTGGGTCATGTGAGGGAACATGATCAGGAGCCCATAGTTGCAGCTGCTTGCTGCTGTCTAGCCTGCCTGCTGTCCAGCCTGCAGGCCTCCCCTAAGAGTTCAGCGTCCAGCCTGACTGCCTGACCCCTGATAAGTCTTGTTAACAGTGACATTGGTGAACAACCCGAACTGTCCTCTGTTGGCTAATGCGGGAAGGTGACATATTGTTGCAACTACTGAGCCTGGTGTTCTTGGTGCTCCTGGTTCTGTGCTGTTGCGCTCATCAGTGTTGCTGCCACAGCCCTTGCCACAGCCCTTGCTGTTGCTCTGACTCACAAAGGGCGACACAACCTTCCACCTGGGCAAGCAGCAGGGCAGCAGACAAGGATTCAGAGCATGGCTGGGGTGATACCCAGGTCTAGGTGTACAGATGGAGGTGAGCAGGAATGGGGCATGAGCCCCAGCTTCCTCCAGCTTCCTCCCAGCTGCAGTGTGTGAGTCATGCTATGTGGTGACTAGACAGTTAGCAAGAATTGGTATTGTAGATCGGCTTGGTTGCAATGCTCCACGGTGGCAAGCTGCATGGAATGACGTTGATGAGGGGTAAGGGCTATGGGGACAACAGTGAGGATGCTTGGTGCCCATGCAGCTGCTGATGCTGCTGTAGTGGAGGGAGGGAGGCGTTGTTGATGATCGCTGGTAGTGCCCTAGGAGGCGCTGCCAAAGTACGGCACTGTGGGTGTAACACAAGGCTGCCATGACTTGTATTGTGTGCTCTGCAGCAAAGGCAGCAGGAGAAACAGCCATGGAATGCTGATGCTGCTGACGTTGAGGCTAGACACCTCACAGTCCTGCACTCACAAGGCCATGAAGATGGCGGGTGGGTCGTAAAAGTACAGCTTGTGCAGGCGCTCCACATAATGATTCTGTAGCAATGTGAAAATGTCCTTTAGGGCCGAGAGATCCACGTTCTTCATGCCCATGCCTGGAGCAGCCAAGCAGTGGCAGGGAGAAGCAGTAGCAGCGACAACATGCCGCCCATCATCCTGCCTCCAGTCGTCCTGACCATTATCCTAACCCTAGCCCTGGCTTGTGCCCTGGCTTGTGCCCTGGCTTGTGCCCTGGCTTGTGCCCTGGCTGCTGCCTTGGCTGCTGCCCTGGCTGCTGCCTTGGCTGCTGCCCTGGCTGCTGCCTTGGCTGCTGCCCTGGCTGCTGCCCTGGCTGCTGCCCTAGTTGCAGCTGATTGCTTCAGCAGTCGCCCACGTCCACAGGCCAGTATGCCCACGATCTTGCCATCCCAGTCCGGCCCAGACTGCACAGATCAAGCATGAGGGGCGCAACACACTTGTCCTGATGCTTGCCACCAGCAGCTGCCCCCTGCTGGCCCCTCATATTCCGTCAACTACTGGCAGGACTGACTAAACCATGGCTTGCAGCTGGCCCACAGAACGGTATTGTGGGAGTGTGTAGTGCTTGCACGCTTGCTTGCTGGGCTAGCAGGGCGCACCAGGAGCTTGCCATGTATCACTCCAGCATCCAGCAAAAAGGAAATGTATTTCTTGAAGCTCTCCTGGTCCCCCTGTAGGCATGCACACATGGAGGCAGCGTTTGTATCTGCATGGTGCGGCAGGGTAGGAGTTGAACCCATGACCTGTGACGAGCAGGGTGACATGGCCAGGGCCAGCATGGACAAGCAGTTTGTGTACACAGCAGCTGCATTGGGTGACGGTGGTGTTTGCTGATATAGCTCCTGTAATGGGGTTGTCTTCTGTGCGGTTGCGATGGTGGTGCACATAATAGTGGCCACGGCACCTGGCAGCCGTGGCATAGGTGAGGCTGGAGTGCTGCCAGGTGTTGCCTGCCACTGCTCAAGCCTGGTGTTGCAAGTAGGGTTGCTGAAGAGGCAGGGTGCTGGTAAATGCGGCCTTGCCCCGCATTTGTCCATTATGAGTTTATGGATACTGTCAGCCTTGCCTAAACTACTGCTGCAGTGCTGCACGGCTGCAGCAATGACTGGCATGGGTGGGTGGTCATCGCCTTGGTGCCTAAGAGTACACTAAACTCACATCATCGTGTATGTGGCGATCCACAACGGCAATCATTGAGGGATGCTTGCCCTTGTCCAAACCAGCTGTCAGAGCTTTCTGCTGAGCGATGTGGACTGGGAACTCGGTCTGGCAAACTCACGCACACACACAACATAATGGCAATACATCCCACATCTTAGCAAGGTCTGACACTTCTTCCTGGGCATGAACGCAAACCATATGACCAATGGCCAATCTAAAAAAACGTATTCTCACAACCATGCTTTAGAGACCCTTGTCAACATTGTACATGTGCCTACGAGGGGTTTGTGGCCTTGGATGGCAATCTTCTACTGCTAGGGATCTTCATCTGAATCTTTGCTATCATAGGCAGGAGCCACAGCCAATGTGTACCACACCATGCGCACAGTCCGAGGCGGTGACAGTGTCAAACGATAGACAGTGGCCCGGGCAGCTTCGTGGCAATTGCTCTAGTGCTCGTTTGCATCACAGGCTTCCTGCTGCTGTTTCTACTTACCCCCGTGAAGCGATGGCTTGGCCCGCAGAAGGTCCTGCGCCACGCGGCGTGCTCGCAAATGCACTGCGCGGCCAGCTGCACGTCCCACTTGCGCGCACGCAGCCACCTGCGTCCGTGCCGAATATCGCTGAATGTGATGGATAGCACGACCCAGCTCCTGCCACGCGGCGAAGCTAACCTGAGCAGCGCAGGCCTCTGTAGGCCATCCTCGTAACCGTCCAGCAACGGCTGCTCGATGTCCTTAGCCCAGTCCGGCTTGGACTGCAGCAGCTTCAGCAGCTGCGCTACTTTGGACTCCTCCTCGGCTGTCAGGCTTAGCTCTGCCCCTGCCATTTCCTTACACAAATCCGTGAAACCCGCGACGATAGGTCCCTGGGCCCCATGTGGGCGAATCGTAGAATGCAAGCGCAGCGACTGCCGGCGCTCAACTTCCAGTGGGGCGTTACAAGCTGGTACCAGCCTCAACTGCTGGCCAGCTACACTAGACGGTCAAGGCTACTTGGTCCTTGGTATCGGCGTCCGGGCAGCCTGTCGGGCCTTCCAGGTGCACTACTCTGCCGCCACACCCTCCTAGCTAGCCTCACCTCCCCCTTGCTTCCCACCCAGGCGGCCTGCGACGGGCCGGGGGTAGCGCCACGCTGTCTGAAGAGGAAGTAGGCCGGGCCCTCCAAGCCAGCGCGCACAGCAAGGCTCCCGCCGGGTTTACCACTATGCTGGCGGTCAGGCTAAGTACTTGGAGCCACATGACTGGAAGGTTAACCATTCACCATTTGCTAGGGTGAGGTGTGTGTGGGGAGGGCAGGGGGCAAAGGGAAGGGAGGGGTGGGGGCTTCTAATGTGGGTGCGCCGTCTTGCTGCTTCCCTTTGTTGCTCCTAGCTGTTCCAGGTTGATGCTCCTGGCTCCTGGCTTCCGCACCCAGCTGCGTCTCCTTCATGGCTCCCGACTGCCTCATCTTTGCTAGCGCGAATGCAATGAGGCTGCTGGCTAGAGATGGCTCGCTGGCTCGTAGCTACGCTTATGGCTGCGATATGCTCCTGGCTGCTGGCCACATACAACATTACCTGTATGGCGGGGCAGAATGAAGTCTTCTACGACCTCCTTCGCAAGTCCTGTGCGAAACCTTCATGCAAGCATCATGATCCTTCTACGATGGTAGTTTTCAAATTGCTTGTTTCAACATTGCTTTTTGAGATCAATCTCTTTTACACACACGTGCCCGTGGCCGACCTTTGCGCACTATTCAACAGCCCACGACGGTGCCGCCGGAGGAGATGCGCCTCCTCCAGGGGCGGTGCCTGCAAATCGTGGTGCAGCATGTTGTTGTGGAGCAGCTTAGGCCAGACGAATGGTCACCGCGAGGAGTGCATGTCCCGCAACGTCTCAAATTTGGATATGATCATGAATAATGGTCCATGATGCTTCGGTCGGGTGTTCCCAACATGGGGTTGGTAATCTTCATGCAAGTACTCTCTCAATACTGCACTGTTTTCGATAGCGTTTATCACGTTGGCATTGGCGGTTTAGTCCGCGTGACCTGACCATCAGCGCTAGCCATTGGAGTCTCTGCTCGCGTACTGCCACATGTGCCCGCGAACAAATCACATCGGCGAGACGGGTCTCCTTGGCACGGTGAGCCACATCGCTGTGACCCCATCTACCTAGCGTAGTGAGCTGATTGTGCACAAATGAAATGTCCGGCCAACACCCAACGCGATGTCTGCCGGGCGTGCAGGGCACCTTAACGGGGTGATTGAAACATCTGGGCGTATTCGCTTTCGCCGAACACACCATTTGGGTCGGCGCACACTAAGGTATCACCGGCTTACACCCCCCCTCCTCCACTGTGTCCTCCACTGTGTTGCACCCGCTGCACCCACAAGAAAATGGCTATAAAACGAAACAAATCGCACATTAAATAGCCCAGGCCTCAATCCGTTTGACACTTTCAAAGTTACATCATGTTCACTAGGCACATGGTATGCATCGACCCACCATGCCCGCCACCCCTCCACCCATCATTGCAGGAGCCCACCTCATTGAGCCTGCCCACCCCCTCCCAGCCCACCCCCTCCCAGCCCACCCCTCCCAGCCCACACCCTCCCAGGCCCCCCCCCTCCCAGGCCCCCCCCTCCCAGCCCACCCCTTCACAGCCCAACCCCTTACAGCCCACCCCCTCCCAGCCCAAACCCTCCCAGCCCTACCCCTCCAAACCTAACCCCCAGCCCTTGCAACCACCATGGGGGGTAAGAGGCCTAGCAAGACGCGGCGCCAATCCCTGCAAGAGCTGAATGCCTCACCCAAGGCAGGATTTAAGTGCTGCCCCAATGGTCTGAAAGCTCAAAGGAACAAGGCACAGGTGGAGGCCATGAAATTGCGGGCACAGGTTGAGCAGCTCCACCAGCAGCTCGGTGATGCGGTGACAGATTATCAGCTGCTGCAGGCAGACATGGAGCAGCTGCAGGCAGCACACCAAGAGGTGCAGGGTGAGAATGAGTCATTGGAGCAGCTGGCTGAGGAGCGCACCCATGCAATCCAGCTGCTGGAGCAAGACAAGCACCGGCTGTCCCTTGCGCTACGCAACGTCCGCTGCTGCCGTCCAAGTGGCCCCCGGCTCACCCGGCATCAACGGCAGCTAATGAACATCCTGATGCGGCACCGGGTGTCACCAGAGGTGCTGCAGCGGTGTGCTGAGGGTGGCTATGGCATCCCGTCAGGCAGTGCAGCCCAGCAGCCCTGCCCGGCTCCTGACCCACCCGCGTTGACAGCCAACTTCATTCCCACGCAAGTGGGGCGCCGTGGGAAGCCTGCGGCCAGGACAGCTGCATACCTTGCACACTACCTTGCACACTACCTTGCACACTACCTCAGCACAGTCAGGCTGGTGCTGCAAACACAAGTCAGCCGCCACAAGCTGGGCATGTGCCGAGAGCTGTTCGTGAATGAGCAGTGCCTGGTGCCCAACCCACACCGACCTGGGCAGATCACCACTGTGGGACGGCAGTTGCGTGTGGTAGACAAGTACCTGAAGAGCAAGACTCTTGGTGAGGCTGGGCTGGGCTGGGCTGGGCTGGGCTGGGCTGGGCTGGGCTGGGCTGGGCTGGGCTGGGCTGGGCTGGGCTGGGCTGGGCTGGGCTGGGCTGGGCTGGGCTGGGCTGGGCTGGGCTGGGCTGGGCTGGGCTGGGCTGGGCTGGGCTGGGCTGGGCTGGGCTGGGCTGGGCTGGGCTGGGCTGGGCTGGGCTGGGCTGGGCTGGGCTGGGCTGGGCTGGGCTGGGCTGGGCTGGGCTGGGCTGGGCTGGGCTGGGCTGGGCTGGGCTGGGCTGGGCTGGGCTGGGCTGGGCTGGGCTGGGCTGGGCTGGGCTGGGCTGGGCTGGGCTGGGCTGGGCTGGGCTGGGCTGGGCTGGGCTGGGCTGGGCTGGGCTGGGCTGGGCTGGGCTGGGCTGGGCTGGGCTGGGCTGGGCTGGGCTGGGCTGGGCTGGGCTGGGCTGGGCTGGGCTGGGCTGGGCTGGGCTGGGCTGGGCTGGGCTGGGCTGGGCTGGGCTGGGCTGGGCTGGGCTGGGCTGGGCTGGGCTGGGCTGGGCTGGGCTGGGCTGGGCTGGGCTGGGCTGGGCTGGGCTGGGCTGGGCTGGGCTGGGCTGGGCTGGGCTGGGCTGGGCTGGGAGGTGGTGGGTAAGTGGTCTGGGAGGTGGTGGATAAATGAAGGATGAGTGAGAGATGACAAGATGACATGCTTGCTGTTTTGCATGCAGAGATGTTGAAGCAAGCCAAGGCGATACACTTGGCATTTGATGGATGCACAACCAAGCGCCATGGGAAGGTGCTCGTCATCAGGGTCACAGCAGCCGTACATAAGCTGCAGGGGCAGGAGCAGTCATTGGCAGAGCGGGCGGGGCAGTCATGCTCAGCTGCTGCCCCACGCCTCACCACCATATTCACTGATGTTGTGGGCGTCATCCAGCTGGCCAGCGGCACGGCTGAGGCCCATGTCCGGGTCATCATGCAGATGTTGGGTGACCTTGGCCTCGCAGGCATGAACATTGCGGGCATCTGTGCGGACAGCGCCTCAGTCAACATGGGGGAGTTTACAGGTGTCATTGCGCGCATCAGCCAGCTGCTGCAGGAGGAGGGGCAGGTTGGGGTGACGCGGGCGCAGCCTTGCTACAGCCACGGCATCACAACACCCTCCTCAAGGGTCTGGGGGTGCTGCCAGGCACTAGGTCAGCCATTACTGACCTCAGCAGCCTCCTAGCGCAACACTGGGTGACGCTCAAGCTTGACCGGTGGGGTGCAAAGCCAGAGACACCATGTGACACAAGGTGGGCCAGCTACATTGTTGCTGCCTCATCACTGCTTGCCGTCTGGCGGCATGCGGGGGAGGCAGTGGCTGAGGTATGAGGGTGAGGGTGCCACATTCCCGCAACCGCTTTCCGATCCGACTGCTGCTGCCGACGCGCATGCACACGTAGAGCAGCCTAAGCGATGCGGGCGGTCGTAGCGATGACTGCATGCTCCGCAACGGCTCAAATTTGAATCACTAACTTTTGACGCTTTGTTGTGCACGGCCTACTCAGTGTATATTTATTCTGGATGGGGGATAGGTAGCTGTCCGGGTTGGCTACATTGTGAGCCAGCTAGCATATTATTTGGCGCAGTGAGTGCAGAGTTACAGCCGTCCTACTGCCAAGGCTCGGTTTCCTGTCATTTTTTGTAAGTTGGGAACACCAGAGCTTTTTGGCCGCCCGCCTCACTGGCTGGGGCTTTCGCGCATCGCTATTTGGTAGCAACTCATTCACCCTTCGCGCTGCTACAGAGTTTAAGAGGTCCGAAACTTTCCGCTGCATCGACTATTTTGGTTTACCCCTGTATCTATCAAGCGCCAAGATGTCATGCCTGCTGTGTCCCTATCGGCTTGGAAGGGCTGGCTGGGGCAAGGGGCAGCCCCCCAAGCTTAGGCAGTGGCACCGAGTCACATTAGCGGCTCCTTGCAAATTTCCATGGAGTCGGCCACCGTAAAGCCTAGCACATGCGCCATGTTTGCGCATATATGGCAAAGATGCACCTACCCCTTATTGGTCATCTATCATTTGCCGTCCCAGTGATGCTGTGCACGGTATTAGACCACCACCATCCACATCCTCATCCTCATCCGGTGGTGTGATCATCTGCTGCAGGCCTGTGCGAGTTGCGCCCCTGCCACCAGTACCCATGCCGTGGAAATTGCATTGCATGCGAGTCACTTCATACACACCTGCAAGACCCCTGCACATCCTTCCGTGCGTATCATGTGCAAGGCACGCTTCCTGTTCAGCAAAAGCCTTCCAGCCTTCCAGATGCAGTAGGCGTCCAGGACAAGGGATGTCAACTGGTAGAATCAAGGCATCAACGCAATGCTGCTGCGACAGGCGTACAAAACTTGCAAGCTGTCCCTAGCTTCTGACATTGCTGCAGGGCTGTTGGCTGCTACCCTCTCTATTGAGACAGAGCCCCCCCTAAGCCAACTGCTAGGGGACCATTGTGTCGTGATGGCCTCATGATGCACCCCATCCCTGCAGCAGCACCTTCACTAACCATCCCCAGCTACTCCATACACCATACAGGTGCCCGTACGCCACTTGCTGTACATTGCTGTGATTGCTGGCATTTGCGGCAGAATTTATCAGGGTGATGATGCTATCCTCCCCTCCTCTGCCCACTGTCCCTTCCATGTGGCCATGTGTGCATTGCAGCACATTCCGGCTGATGTCATGACTCATTACCTCCTAGCCTGGATGGAAGAATGTAACCCCACCACCACCGTAGAAGTTGCTGCCGTGCACCCCCATGCGCCCCCATGCACCCCCATGCGCCCCCATGCACCCCCATGCGCCCCTCCCATCCGCATACCTCCCACAGCCTCCACAGACTCTCTGTTGCCCACTGACATCTCAACGCCTTGGCCCAAGCCCTGGCTAGCGGCTATGTGTTCAAGTCCTACCCCTAGCGTCAACACCGATCCCGCTGCCTGCCCTGCAGGCTTTGCAACCTGTCATGCCCCTGCTTCAATGGTGTTTGCCAACGTCTTGTCGCCAAGCTGCTGCGTGGCTCCTGCTGCTGTGCTTGAAAACATTCTACTCTCCCCCGCCTGCTATCCCTGCTGCCGTGCCTGCACTGCTGCTATAGGAGCTGTTGATCTCAGCAGATACTAAGGCTGCAGCCCTCACCAGCTACCCCGCCTGCAGGCCCTACAGCTGTTGTGCCTTTGCTGTCAGCAGCTCAACATCACCCAGGCTATCGCTGCGGCAGAGGTCAAGGTCAGTGATGAGCATGGTAGGGCCAGTGCCTCCCTCCACAAACCCAGGCAGCTGGTCCATGTTGAAGCTGCGGGAAAAGCAGTCCTGGGCCTGACTGGGCGCAACACACTCCACCTTAGCCCGAGTCACGGGGTCGACCTGGCCGTCCGGGAAGGCCATTGCACACATGCGATTTTTTGCATGGTTGGTTGGTTGGTTGATTGGTCAGTTGGTCAGACGGGCAAGAGGGGTGAGCGAAGGTGTGTGAGAGGGCAACAGGTGTGACAGATGTGTGGCAGGTGTGTAAGAGTGTGGCAGGTGCCTGTCTTCTGGTCATAGCCACAGCCTACAACCAGGAGCGTTGGGGGGGAGTGTGCATGAGGTTCAGCAACAATGTTGAGGTGCTCCCTGCAGCATTGACTTTGCTGAGAACAGATAGCGGAGAGGTCACACATAGGTTCACACGTATGATACGGAGCACAGTCACAAGCCATGCGCCCCTTCAGTTCAGACAGATCATGAGGCTGCAGTACGCTGGCGCCTGACTGACGCCTGCGACTGACGCCTGCACATGTGCTGTTCAAGACAGATGCCATCTGCTCTACCTGCGCCTGATCCACTTACACCGGCACTGGTCAGCAGACCTTTTCATAGTTTTCTGTGAAACCAGGTCAAGGTGCAGTGCGGGGTGTGATGTGTGATCATCTAACAGTGTGTGAGTGAGTGAGAAAAAAGAGTGTGTGAGCGTGGGCAAGGAGGACTTACAAATGGCGCCAGCAGCTTCCACGTTGTGACAAATAGGGTTGGGGCGTTGTAGAAGTACAGCTTGTGCAGACGCTCCACATAATGGTTCTGAATGCCAAGGGGGTGCATTGCAGACATCACAGGCACAGCAAGCAGGGCCGGCAGTGGCATAAGAGGCGGGCATCACAGAAAACACAGCTCTGGGGCAGGCAGGGCTGTGAGAGCAGGCGCCACAGAAAGACAGCTCTGGGGCAGGCAGGGCAGCACCCCAACCCTGAAGCTAACTGCTTTCCCCCCCCTTCTTCCTCTCCTTCCCTTTCTCCCTCACGTCCTCTCCCCTCCCCTCCCCTCCCCTCCCCTCCCCTCCCCTCCCCTCCCTGCTCCCTCTTTCCTTATCCCTCCGCCCCGCAGGGTGATGCAGCAGCAACAGCAGCAGGAGCAGCAGCGGCGGCCCCGGCGGCAGCAGCAGCGGCGGCAGCAGGGGTGGGGTTGGGCAACAGCAGAGCTGACACCCTGCAAACAGACTACCTGCAGCAGCTCAAACACATCCTTCAGGGCGCTGACATCACAGTTTGACCAGCCAACACCTGCAGGCATGAGACAGACAGGCAGGTAAGTGGGCGGGCAGACTGATGGTGAGGGTGGCTCCCAGTCATCAGCAGTGCAGCAGGAGCGGAAGCAGGAGCCCCATAGCAAGATGCCAGCCAAGCTGGATGCCCAAACATGTGGAATGCAAGGCATTCAAGGCCATGCAAGCATGGAGCCACGTCTGTGTGATTTTGAAATCCCTCTACCAAGAGCATGGAGATGAGTGGGCGTACTTTGAGAGTGGTCAGCCTTGCATGGCCATGCATGGGGGCAGGCTGGCCATGGATACGCATGTGTGTGGTGGTCGGCGGGCGGGCGGGCAGGCGGGCGGGTGGGTGGTAGCCCCTACCATGAAGACACAGGATGCCGACCAGCTTGCCGTCCCAGTCTGGTCCTGCCTGGATAGTTTCAGCATGAGCCGCAGTGCCTCGAATGTCACTCTAGCAGGACCTTGGTCACACTAGCCAGTGCCACCTCCCCTTCCATCATACATTAAGGCGCACAAATACACACACGCATGCATGCACACATCAGCACCGGCACTGGCTGTGGCAGCAGCTCTGGCAGCAGCACCAGCAGCGGCCGCAGGGGCGCACTGTCCCCGAAAGACAGCTGGCTGCGATCAATCCATGCATCCATGCATCCAAGCATCAAGGCAGGCACATTTGCAGGATGGCGGAATAGGAGATGCACACACCATGCACTGAGTAAGTGTCATGACATGGGCATGACAGGCCTCATGGGCACGCGATCAGAATGCTGGCTATGGGACTTAGATTGGATCAGAATGCTGGCTTTGGCAATCATGCAGGCAGCTCACGATCACAACATAATCAGGTTGGGGTGCTCATGCCAATTCAGGGGTGTGTGTGTATGTGTTGTCTGGCAATGCCGGCTTGAACCTGCCCTGACTGCGCACGCATTACGATGACCAAGTCCCGTGGGTAGCTCACGCTGCAGCCCACCTTTGCTTTGCCAACAGCCACTGCAGTGTCCAGCACATACGTCAGGAAGCGCTTGAAACCATCAGGGTCATTCTGGGGTTACAATAGACGAGCACACATGCAGGCAGGGAGGTGAGGGTTAAGCAGGGCTGCCAGCTGTAGAGGGTGGGATAAGGCGTGAGGGTGAGGGTGAGGGTGAGGGTGAGGGTGAGGGTGAGGGTGAGGGTGAGGGTGAGGGTGAGGGTGAGATATGCCCTTCTATTCTCCATATGCACCATGCTGCTGTTGAGGCTGTGCGTAGATTGGGGTGGCACATCAGTGTGTCATATGCCTGGCTCACCGTGTCGCTGAAGTGCTGCCTCACCAGGCCGACTAGAGCTGGCCGCCCACTGCGATCTGGCCCTGCCAGTAGCACCTTCTTGGCAGTCGTGTGAACGGGAAACTCGGTCTGGGTGGCATGGACAGCGACAAGCAGGAAGACTGTCTAACAATCTGTCACATGAACAGTCACATGAACAGTCGCATGAACAATCTGTCACATGAACCTCTGGCCTCCCTTCTACCCTTAATGAAGAAGGTAGGCCAGGGGCAAGCAGGCGTCAGCCTGGCATACTGTGTAGTCAGGGTGTTGGGGGAGTCAGTGTCCTGCTCATGGTCTACATTGCTGCCCGCCATGGGCACGGAGCCAGGCGTGAAGGAGGGGCTGGGAGAGGGAGGTCATTGGTGTATGGCAATAAGGGTGAACTCCCTGCCCCCGCTGCCAGGTGCAGGTAAGAGCAAGGAGCGCATGTGCAATCTCCTGCGCAAGGATATGCTCTTTGTGTGAGAAGCTGTGCAAGCTGGCGTTTCTGTAGCGTAGGGGCGTACAGCTGTAAGCCTGTAGTGGGGTAGGCTGCCCGCCTCGAAGTGCTCTTTGGAAGTGCTCTCTGGAAGTGCCCTTTTGGAAGTGCTCTTTGGAAATGCCCTTTGGGAGTGCGAGAGTGAGTGACATCGCCTCCTGGCTATTAGTAGGTATCAGCAGGTGTTGGTAGATATGAGCCTAGTGGCGCAATGCCTCCTGAGCCTGAGCCAGAGCCTGCCCCAGCGCCACCCACACTGCGGCCACCCAGTGCCCGCCTTGCTGCCCACCACCCCCCACCGGCAGCTCCCACTGGGCCACCCATGCCCCTGGACAGCGAAGATCCAGTCATGCTGCAGCAGCTGCAGGTGTTCTGCCTGTATTTTGCCAACACAACCTTCCTCACCCCCTACAACCAGCTGCAGCGACGGCTTGGCCGCGCTAGGCAGAACATGCACTTCATCCTCAAGCCTGCCTTTGACGACCCCAGCAACCAGGAGCTACTAGCCAAGCTGCAGCAGCTGGGCAGCACCCAGCTGACTGGGGACCACAACACCATCAGCCACCACTCCATGCAGCTAGCAGTCGCCATGCAGCAGCACTACTCCAACCCAGGCAAGTGGTGGTGGTGCATAGATTCTAGACCTGGGCCTTGACCTAGACCTGACCTGACCATGACCTAGACCTGACCTGACCATGACCTAGACCTGACCTGACCCTGACCTGACCTGACCATGACCTAGACCTGACCTGACCTGACTTGACCCTGACCCTGACCCTGACCTGACCATGACCTAGACCTGACCTGACCTGCGTGCCTGCTGCAAGGTGGTGTGCAGGCCCAGGGGCACAGACCAGCGGCGGGGCAGGGTGGTGCTTGTCGATGAGCACCACACCACCCGGGTCAGCTCAGCAGTGAACGGCCAGCAGCCCTGTGAGAGGCAGCTGAACAAGCGCAGGAACACCAGGCCTGCAAACTGGAAGCCCCCAGCAGGTCAGGTGGAACAACGTCTGTTGCGCACAGCATGGAGCCAGCAGCGTGACCAGCCGGTGCGGGGCATGATGTGGTGCCCTGTAGTGGCCCCACGCAAGCCCCCCCAGGCCCCACGCAGCAGCCAGGAAGCCTCACAGGCAGCAGCCTCAGAGGCTGGGCCAAGCACTCCCCTGCCAACCAAGCACAGCAAGCGCACCAAGGCTGAGTCAGAGGTAGCTGAGCCCAACAAGGGCAAGAGCAAGGGCAAGGCTGCCAAAGCCAAGCCAGCACCGCAGCCAGGCAGGTGGCTGGACAGGGACTGCAATGCAGCGCTGAACATGCAGCGCATTGGGGAGAGCAAGTGGCGACCGCTGGAGCTGTGCTTCTGGCCAGAGCAGGGAGCTCTGCCAGTCAAGGGCAAGGAGTACCCTGGCCTGGGCTGCGAGACAAGCCACCCCAGGCCCAGGAGCAGCAGCAGCAGCCTGCTGTGGCACAGTAGTGTGTGCCCCCCCCCACTTGAAGCTGTCATCAGCTTTCAATTAGTGCATGTTTTGTCATGCCAACTATACATCATAGCCCTCGGGTCAGGCAATATCGTAGGTGGTAGGCGGGCTCATGTGCCATGTGCACTGGGTTTACTCCACACAGCCCAATAACACTGTTTGAGCCGGATCTAGTTAGTGGCTGCTAGTGGCTGATAGTGTATGCTTCTGATCCGGCTCAAATGGAGGCCCTAGTGAGGGACAAGAGGGTTGTTTGTTCAAGAGTGGCTTGCATGGGAGAATGGCAAAACTCACTGGTGCCAGGTATTGGAGCGCTCAGGGTGGGCTTGCAGTGCTGGGAGTTTGCAGTACTGGAAAGCAATTGACCAGCGGCCTCGCCCTGCCATTGACTTGCGAGGCTGCCTGAGTGCTTTGTCTAGACTATCTCGCTGCGTACCTTCCTGGCAGTTGCAAGCAAATGGGTGGGGGTGGGGGGTGGGCCCGGGCAACCCTGCGGCAGTGCTGTTGCGGCTCACCCCCGTGAAGCGATGGCTCGGCCCGCATAAGGTCTTGCGCCACACGGCGTGCTCGCATATGCACTGCGCGGCCAGCTGCACGTCCCATTTGCGCGCACGCAGCCACCTGCGTCCGTGCCGAACATCGCTTAATGTGATGGATAACACGACCCAGCTCCAGCCACGTGGCGAAGCTAACCTTAGCAGCGCAGGCCTCTGTAGGCCCTCCTCGTAACCGTCCAGCAACGGCTGCTCGATGTCCTTAGCCCAGTCCGGCTTGGACTGCAGCAGATTCAGCAGCTGGACTACTTTGGACTCCTCCTCGGCTCTAATCGCTGCGCTGTCAATCACGTCCAGTTCCCCCGACATTGCTAAAGTCTTTCGTGATGCCCTGAAGAGCTCCGCGCGAGGTTGCGTGTGCCGCAGTGCCGTGTCTCGATGTGTGACCCAGATATCCCCAAACATTGACCGGAAGCAAACACTGCCAAAAGGTTTCGCACATTTCACAACGGACCGCAAGCATGAAAAACTGACCAACTGACCGATTTTAACGCAAGGGCCTTTGGATGTGCCGCTGCACCCAGCGCTAGTTATTTGTCAGTACTGCTCTACATTGAGCGGTTGACAGTGGCTGATGTGCCACGCCCTGTGCCCTGTGCCCCGTGTGTGTGGCTGTTGCCCTGTGCCCCGTGTGTGTGGCTCGTGTGACTTGCAGCTGGAGCGGGAGGTGGTGTTTGTGTCTAGGTAGCACTGCGGCCGGCGCATGCTGGTGGTTCTCTATGGTGCCGCGGGGCATGCGGATGGGGCAGTGGGGTGCTGACAGATGGCCGCAAAGTGAAAAGGAGGCCCAACGTTTTCACTAGGGCATATTCAAAGCAATTGTCCATGGCACAGTCAGTCAAACATAACTGGTTTTACACATGCAAATGGCAACACATGCAACGTACACCCACCCAGAGGTAGAACATATCTAACAACACATAACTGGTTTTACTCCTATGCATGTCACTCCTTCCTCAATGATGCTCACCGTTCATCATACCAGCAGCTCCCTTGTCCCCTACTAGGGCCTCCATTTGAGCAGGACCAGTAGTGGCCACTAGCGGCCACTAGTGGGAACACCAGGGGCCACTAGTGGCCCGACTCAAATGGTATTGATGGGCTGTGTGAAGTATACCCACTGCACATGCAATCATGCAATCATACCAGTAGTCCGGACACTATGCCATGCATGATAGCAAACAGCCGATATGCCCTGTCATGCACTACTGGACAAGGTTTAGTGCAGGGTATAGAGTGGCATGGATATGAGATGCCCTCACAGTGGCTTGCGTTAACTGGGTTGCCTTGCTTTGATTGACGGCCCCAATAAGCGGCTCCATGGTGCGCAGTAACATTAAACCATGCAACCGCACTCCTGTACCACTCTCGGTACCTACCATG
Source organism: Haematococcus lacustris (assembly GCA_030144725.1). Lineage (NCBI taxonomy): Eukaryota > Viridiplantae > Chlorophyta > Chlorophyceae > Chlamydomonadales > Haematococcaceae > Haematococcus > Haematococcus lacustris. Next base: position 11,903,485 of record JASKMD010000003.1, read on the forward strand.
ATCATCCCCAAAGCCAGGGCAAGAGCCCCAGGGCAGCAAGGGGATTTCCTAGGGTTGTTGCAAGAGCCCGCAGTCCTACTCCGGCCACCTGCTTGGCTCAAGGCCATGGGGGCTGCCATGGCCATGGGGGCTGGTGCAGAGTATCACGCTAGGCCCTGCCCTGCCCAATCATACAGCAGGCTCCAGGGCAGGGCTGGGCAGGGTAGGGCAGGGTACAGTCGAGGGTGTGAGTCGAGCTGAATGTATGCACCAAGATCCAAAATAATTATCATAGTGACTACAAGTAGAGGACCCACTAGATGCGACAGTTGCTCGAGACCGAATGTGGGCTATACACCCACCCAGCCATGCATGTGAAAGCAAGGCGCACCCTCAAGGTGCAAGGAGCCTGCATTGCCTCACCAGGCACACCTTGCTGTTGTCGTTGCCGGACTGGTCCCGTCGTCACGGATAGCACACTACTCATTTGGGAGCAAGCAGCGGGAGGAGCTGAGAGAGCAAGGAGCTGAAGAGGAGTGGCATGTCTTCGAGCTGCCCCTTGGGGATGTGCTGCTAGGCCTCGGATGGTACCGATCGAGCAGCATGGGTTGGAAGTGCAGCTGAGGAAGTGCCTTATCGCGTAGCAGGTATGTCATGGCCCTGGTGCAGGCTGCAGAGAAAAGCCACCTGGCTGCTTAGTGGCGTGTAGCCAGGGGCGGTTTGCTGCCGCAATGGAGGTGCAGCTATAATTGGGTCAGGCTGGCTCTTTGGTGGGGCAGAGGAACGGCTGGACCTTACCAGGGTCTTTGGCTCCATGAGGCCTAGGTCTGGACCCATGCCTAGCTCTGCCATGTATGGCGAGGAGGCTGGTCTTGCACCAGCTTGCACTGCAAAAGCTTGCAACAGCTGCAAGGCAGTTATTGATCCACCCAGCTGCCCACGCTGAGCGGCAGATGTGGCTGAGCGGCAGCTGCCCACGCTGTACGCATGACACGTGAGCCTGCTGCTTGCTCTGCAGCTTTGTGGAGAGGGCTGGGGCGAGTGCAGTTGATGCCAGGTCGTAGCCACCTGTGCCATGCTGCTGCCAGGCCCTCTCAAGAACCGCGGTTTGCATGGGTCAGACTGCATACGCATTAGGTGCATGGGCTCTAGGACACCTTTGAGACTGAACTGCCCCAAGCTGTGCCCCTTGACCCCCAGCTGAGTCATGAGCTCAGGGCAGGCCTGGCTGCACCCCTCCCAGGCCGCTTGGGAGCACCACACGCTGCCGCTGTGCGCCTTGTCGGCAATGCGGGCAGCCCGGTTCATGACACGCCCCCTGCGCACCAGCACAGCCAGCACACCCAGGGCAGCCTGAGAGGGTATGAGCCTGAGCCATGTCACTTTGCGCTGTTAATCTTGATACTCGCCGAACAACCAGACAAACACTGCAGCACACCCAGGGCAGCTCAAGCCACTGAGGCCAGCGTGGGCAGCATTGCAAGGCTCAGGGAGTGCACAGCTGGCCCTGGCTGCAGCAAGGCTGCAACCTCTTTCCAGGTGCCTGGCTCAGTGCTGCCACGCGGACACCCTGCCCTGGAGCAGCACCCTGCCTGTATGTCATCCGCGCAGTCATGGGGTTGATGTCAGCGTGCACACGGCCCACGTCCACTCCGACCTTCAGGCGGGGGCCGCGGAACAGCACTGACATCACCTCTGCACACACCACACCAGCTCACCACACCATAGCCTGCAGGGCCTGCCGCTGACAGCCCACACAGCAATGCACCACTCCAGATGTGCCAAGGGCTGTGGGCATCACAGCAGCTATGCAAGGGCAGCCGCAGGAGGGTGCAGTAGGGGCAGGCACTGCAGAATCACTGGTCAGATGGTCTTAACGCACCGGCTGTCACTGGCAGCAGCTTGCAGGGACCAGGCCCAGTGCCTTCGCTGCGTAGGCTGGCTGCATTGCTGATTGGCTGTGGTGTCGCTGCCTCCTCCTCCTGCCTGGGCCTCAGCGGATGCAGCTCTGGCTGCACATCCACGGCTTGCGCTACAGCCACCTCCTCGCACAGCTCATGCGCCAGCAGCTCCTCCTGCCAGGGCGCCTCCAGCAGGTCGGCCCGCAGCTGCAGAGCCCACAGCAGGGCCGCAGCTGGGGAGAGGAAGGCAGCCAGGCACAGCCCACCGCTCAGCTCCACCAAGTAGCCGGGGTCAGTGGTGCCAGCGGGCAGCAGGGCGGGCTGCTGGCCGCCATGGCCAGGCAGCTGGTGGAGCAGCTGAGGCATGGCTTGCAGTGTGCTGATGGCGTGGGTGTGGTACAGGTCCAGGGCTGCGGAGGCCAGGGTCTTGTCCCAGGCCATCAGGGTGCCCACGCCCACCAGGTTGGCAAAGGTGATGGACACGTCGCCCAGTGGGGCGTCCAGCACCCCGGCCTGCAGCTGCTCTGAGGCGCGCAGGGGGCCCTGCAGGAAGGCGGCACGGTGCTCCAAGCCCCGCCCAAACGCCTGGTAGATGGGGGTGGCTGGCAGTGACTCATCCTTGGTGAACACATAGTCACCCATGTTGAGCAGCATGCCGAAACTGGCCAGCTTGGACACGGGCAGCTGCTCAAAGGCTGACTGGCTGAGGAGCACCATGCCGCCCTGCCCCACATCGCCCACCGCCTTGGCCATGGCCAGGGGCCGGCCGCCATACTGCATGCGGCCGGTGGTTTTGTTGAGCAGGGCGTCAGAGCCCTCATGTACACCAGAGTGCAGGCCCACACGCACACGCAGGCCCCTGCACACCACCATTAGCACCCACAATAGCAGGGCCAGAGTCTAGCATCTATGTGTGAGCTGATGGGGGCTGGATGAGGCGGCACACCATGCAGGGCACACTCTTGAGCAGCTTCCAATAAGACAAATCGTTTCCTTGAGAGCAGGGTACAAGCCCAGCCCGTAATGGTTGTTATGAGGCTCATGCAGTAATGACACGTGGCTTCTGTTTGTCTTGACCCTGTTTACACCCAGTCAGAAAGACGTGATGAAAGCGGCATACCAGCAAGTGGAAAATTAAATTCGAGGGAAAACCGGGCTGAGGAGATATAGCAGTTGAGCTGTTCACAAGTACATGTGACCCCACAACAACACAGTTGGACAGCTTTTTTAGGCATTTGCTGGGATTTCTTATTCTCACCCGAACCATTATCGCTCAACTTGTCAATCTCATGAGAAGTGTCGCCGTTCCACGGCTGTACATAGCTATATATTCTTGAATACAGTACTTTTGAACACATCTACAACTTCGAATTTGAATTTTTTTGTTGGTGGGTGGGAATCACAATGACAAATGGGAGCCATCCGCCCAAATAAAATGTACCATTAGGTGGCACATTCAGTGCGACTTTCACGTGAATGACCTTTGCAAGCAATAACAACGACCCTGCCATGGGCCAGCTATTGTGTCACTACCCTAGCCCATCCAGGGTAGCTGGGAAAGCTCATGATGTGAGGGTAGGAAATTAGCCAGAATGAGCTGCAGCGCAGAAACCGCCAGCCCACCAAGGGCGAAGGCAAGGGCAAGACTGCTCAACTTAAACATGCACCAGCCTTGCAGGTGGGTAGACTGGGGCTGCAATGCAGCACTGAACATGCAGCGCACTGGGGACAGTAAGTGGTACTCATTGGGTGGCAACAGCCTTACGCGGGTGGCAACAGCCTTAGGCTAGGAGTACTCAGGCCTTGGCTATACTTGGCTGCAAGACTGAGATTCAGACGCAGTGTGCATTAGGGTTTGCATTCATCACACAGCACCTTGGCCCTCAACCTTGAGCCTTCATTGCAGTCGAACACACTAGTTGTGGACCACCACAAAACAGTGTTTTTTCTGTGTGGAGTTCCCATCGCATGGCATGCTCATGGCCTACACATGACATACACATGCGACATACACAAGAGAGAATCGAAGGGGGCAGGTGGGCATTCATCACACAGCATGAGTCGTCACTTTTGTCATATATGTGATTTATCACGCAGCGGCATCATGGATAGAACGGCATGCAAGCATGATCATGATTACAGCATTATTTACAGTGGTCCACTGCATACTGTGTGCTTGTTGCCAGCAGACAGCAGATAGCAGATAGCAGAGACAGCCGCCTTCTTTTCTAGCACACACCCTGAGGCACATGAGACATAGCACATACCCTGAGGCAGTTGCCCAACCCACATGGCTGATTTTTTGGAACTCTGCGGTTCCCCACTGAAGACGACTATAGGAAAAGATAATCAAGATAATTGTACAAGCAGCATTCTCAACAACACAATCACCGCTTTTAAAGTAACAAATGCAAATTCACAATGAAGATACTATGTCTAGCCTGCTACTTCAGCGATGGAAGGGTCTGGCTAGCTTGTCTGGTGCGTGCCATGACCACAGCAGCAGATGCATGAGCCGTGAACCAGCCAGCTTGTAGACAACACTGAGTTAGACGTGGCAAGCTGGGGGAAAGGTTGTGGAGATGAATCATCATGGTTAGCAGCCCAGTAACATACATATGCTCAGCAAACAAGCATGCAGGTGCTCGCTGTATTTGGTGCGCTGCACCCAGTGTGTCAGCCAATCGGTGTGTGAGCTGCATCACAAGTTACAATGCAAGCTTTGAGAATATCCATGTCCATATCTAATCAGTCCATATAGCTGTGCATTACCTTGTGCCAGGTGCCTGATGTGTCTTTTGCAACATGCAACATGCATGGACATGCATGCAATATGCACCCACCTAAAAACCAAGCGTGTGTGATCACTAGTCTTTGAAGGTGCAAGCATCCATTGGTTCGCGTAGAAAGTGCGGGCTGGAATTGGAGCTGAAGCTGAAGCCAAAGAGTCTTGCCTGTGTACATAGGCAGTACGATATGACTGAATGCTCGACAGGGTCAAAGGAACAGGCTTGGGCAGGTGCATCGTGTGTGGTCATGTTGTTTGACTTATACAGGCCTCTGCCTGAATCTTGCACGCCAACAAACCTGTTTGCTTCTTCAACAACTATGCTTAGAATGGGGAGATTTGCCCCCGCACTTAAAGCAGCTTCTGAGCTGAGGAGGGACGCCTGCTTCTGCAAGCCGACCACTGCATGAGCCTGTAAAAGAGCAAAGGTGCCAGGAGCAAGCATGGTCTGCCAGTCTGCATGGTTGCCAATCATGCACCAGCTGCATGATGTCACGGCAGGCTGCCTCACCCCAGGTGCTGCCCAGACCGGTGCACCCGCGTCCAGCTGCAGCAGCTGCTCGGGCCAGGCCAGGTGCAGCAGGCCCTGCTGGAAGGCCTGCGCCCAGTGCAGCGCATCTGAGGGCGTGTGGAAGGCCAGGATGAAGGCATCACCCTCAGTGGCGGACTCTGCGGGCGGTCAAGCACCAGCAGCTGACAGCAAGAGCAACTCGAAGGGGGCAGGTGGTCAGGCCATGTTGCATGGTGCAGGTGTGAGAGCGGAGGATGTCTTGACTGCCTGTTGCAAGACAAGTACACAGGCCTCACCATAGCCATGGTGCTGCACCAGCAGCTTGCGGACCAGGCTGTGGTGCAGCTCCACCGCTGCGTTCATGTCGTCCTGTGACAGCGTCTCCCTGCTCAGGGCAGCCAGGCAAGACAGGGTCCCTGGTGCAAAGGGCAGGCAGCAGCTGGAACACAAGCTCTGCCACCCACCACAATGTTGTGGAGTCCTGGATGTCGGTCACTGCAGGGCAATGGGCAGCACTCAGTAAAGATGATGTTCAGTGTGCTGAGTGTCCTGATGCTTCATAATGGGCAGGGCCGTCACCAGCATGCGTTAGGGGCACAGCTTGCTGCTGAGCAGGCAGCTGCAGTTGGCCTCACCCAGCAGAGTGACGCTGGAGCCCAAGCGCGGTGCGATGCTCTTGCCAAACAGCCTGGCGGCAAAGCTGGAGCGTCTCACCAGCACTGCCAGGCAGGCCACTATCAACACCACGCTGCACACAGTGGTGGGTACAGCGATGGGCACTGCACGCAGGAGCAGGGGCACAAGGGCGGGGGCGTCAGAAGGCAGGCAGGGGTATGCAGCAATGCTGACCCTGCTGGCTGCTGTTATCAGGAGAACAAGACAGCACACCCTGCCCGGTGCCTGTGGCGGTCAGGGCCCCCACTGACCTGTGAGGTCTGGGCTGCTGGTGGATGTCGACAGGGCCGGTGAAGCTGCTTGCGGTGGCGCTGGGGACCGCGGCACCAGCCTGGTGTTGAGGCCTGCCAGGTATGCTGCCTGGACCTGTGACACGGCAGCACCAAGGCTGGTGTGGGCCTGAAAGCTGATGCAGCCAAGGCCTGCCACATGCCCTGCACTGCGCACCTGAGAGGGGCCTCCATCCTTTGCCAGCTGTGCCGCAAACCCGGCTGTGACCCAGGCCATGACTTCCGCAGCAGTGCTGCCCCTCTGCAACATGGCCAGCCCATGGCTCAACGTCTGCCTGCACAGCACAACCCAGGCAGCCGGTGACCAACCTCTCCTGGTGCCAACCTGTGGCACATGACCTGCACTCTAAACCCTTGAGCAACTCCCTGAATAGAGAGGTGCACACAGCCAGGAGCCTGAGCCTGAGCAGCAGGAGCCTGAGCAGCAGCACTGACCTGTACAGGTGGCCACTGGTGATGCGGATGTCGAGGGCCACATTGGGGTTTGCAAGCGTGGCGTTCATGTTTTGCATGAAGTGCTCAACATCTGGTGGGAAGTAACCAGCAGCCTTCCAGGCATTCAGTAGAGCCGGCTCAGTGGAGGTGTGCATGTTTAGGAAGGGGCCCACTGGACTGATGGCGATCACCAGCTGCAGTCACCAGGCAGCACCACACCGCGCTTGGTGGGCAGGCACACTGCACTCACGCACGCCTTGTCAGGAAAAGCATGCTGCAGGGCGCCCATGCATCCACCCGCAACAGCCTCTGTGGACCTGTCTGTTGGCTATGAGTGGGTCCGGCTCACAGGGAAGGAGATGTTGGAGGCGGAGAGGAAGGCGAAGAGCTGGAAGGTTGCCTTCTTGTAGCTGCTGGGCTGCAGGGCGTTGATGACACCTGCATGCATGCCGGCTGTGATTGGTGATGTGCTAGAAGAGTCAGCAGTGCACATGTGCCAAGGAGTGCAGGGAGGGTGACATCAACAGCCAGGAGGAAGGGTGTGATATGAGACAGTGCGTGCGCTGTGCACGCTCATGGCAGCCACACATGGCACAGGTAGACATGTCACCTGAGAAGCCTGCCAGGCCAAAGTTTGGTGCTGTATTAATCAGCTCAGTGAGCCCGGTGAACTGGTTGCGTTGCTGGGTAGCATAAGGGCAGGTGGCCACAGTGCAGCGCTCCAGCTTGCCTGCGGCAGAGTAACAGTCAGTGCCAGTAGCAGCTCAGGATGCAAGACCTGCCAGCGTTGCCAGCATGGCAGCTCCAATGGATGTTTCGCACCCAGGGTGCATGGTAGGTGATGCAAGAAGCCGCTCGCCTGTTGCCTTGTTGAGCACGCTTGTGGAGCCTGGCAGCTGCGCAAACCCAATCCTCCCATGCCACGGGTTGGCTGGCAGGCTGAACAGCTGGTCCATCAGCTGGATGCCCTTGAACTGCTCGTCCCACTTGATGGTCATGGCACCTGCACAGCAAGCCAGGCTTGAGCCAGCCATCAGGGTGTCAGCAGGGCCTCTGGGGAGGCCAGAGGGGCCTGGCTGCATCAGGCTGGTCCTCACATGCTCCTTGCAGGAAGGGCACATGCACCAGGCTGCACTGGCTCTCCACAGGCAGTGGCAGGGTGTAGCCCAGGAGCTCCTTGTACATGGACAGGGCTTGCAGCATGGCCTGCGGTGGCAGCCCAGACCAGCATGCCTTCAGAGCCCTGCACGGGTAGGGCATGCAGGTGTGGGTCCTGCTGGGATGCACATGCTGTGCCCCACCTCGTTGTTGACCAGCGGGTCCATGGTCTCTGGGTCGAACAGCCACCCAGACTTGGTGCCCTGCAGCACCCACCGGCCAGCCACCGCAGTGTCACTGCATGTGTCCCTCCTGGCTGCCAGCAGCAAGTGTCAGGCGGCCCAGGCACATCCTGCCCAGGCACGCCCTAGGGCTGGAGCTCCAGTACCACACACCAGCGCTTGGGTCATGGGTGTCAGGAGCTGTGAGAACACCACGGTGTCCTCCAGGCAGTTGATGATCTGCCAGCAGATGGAGTGGTCAGGGACCCCATCTGCAGCCAGGAGGAAGCAGGTAGTGCAATGACTCTGCACCTGCCCCGCACAGCTCCCAAGCACAGTGCACTGGCAGGACTGAGCAGATCAGCGGCCCGCACCAGCATTGAAGTCTGAACCGTTGAGAGCGCGGGCAATGGTGACGAACTCGTCCCAGGTGCTGGGTGCGCTGAGGTTGGCCATGGCAAACACATCCTTGCGATAGTACAGGGTGCTGGCCTGCCATTAAGAAGCAGAGAGCCAGGGCACAGGGGCCCACATTGCACATGCAGGTAGAGGCCACATGGCAGGAGTGCACACTGATGATGCCAGCCTAAAGCTGTGGCTGGCCTCCCACCCCTGCGCTTGCTGCTCAGGCTTCACTGCTTAACAGATCCCACCTTGCCGGCCAGTGGGACGCCAGTGACTGTTCCGTTGTACACTGAGCTGACTTGCCGGAAGTACCTGGGCAGGACAACATGATGAGGGTGGATGTGAGGCGCTGCAGCCAGGAGGTTGCTCAATGGCAGTGCCCCAGAACTGAGCCCTGTGCAGTAGTGTGGCGTGCAATAGGACCTCACCTAATGAAGTCGGGCCAGTCAATGCTGGCATCGGCTGCAATGTAGGCGTCCAGGGGCTCAAGCATCCCTGACTGGGCGATGTCTACCATCACCACTGGGTCAAGGATCCTGCAGATGTGAGAGCAGTGGTGGGTGTGGGGTTATACCAGCTGCAGCGTGTCAGCGGAGGTGGAGTTGCTTAACTAGGCCCTGTCAATGGCTGCCAAGGAAGGGTGGTGATGCCATGGCTGGCACTGTGGGTGACCAGCTAGGCAGGCAATCCGCGCCTGTGTCTCCATGCACACACCATCCATCATACAGACGTTGGCCATTGGAAGATGTGTCAAGGATGATGCCTGGGAGCTCAGGAATGCTGCGGTAGTCCACAATGACGTCAATGCCTGTCGCAGGGACATCATGACACCGCCAACACAATGTGTGACCCCAGCCAGCTGGTTTGCTGAGTCTGTCTCTGGGAAAGAGAGCTCTCACCTGACATTGCACTCCATCTCTCTGTGGCTGGAGGCAAGATGTATCGGTTTTGCTCAGGAGATAGGATGCGCAGCGGCTGCAGAGGAAGGTAGGGTGGTATGTATGCTGGCAGCATCAAATGATCCAGGCACGGCAAACGAGGAGGAAGACACTGGCAGCTGGCTTGCACCCGCACTTGACACCTGCATGGCGCACCCGCAAAGTACTTTCTCCCGCCCCAACGCAATTCAGGATGCCTGATGCCAGCGCTGAGTAAGAGATGGTCGGCTGCGATGCAGAGGCTGGCGATGAGGCAATCCTGCGGACAACACACTGATGTCGCCAATGAGCTTCGCGTCATTGCTGTTCTGTGTACGACGGTGCACATACTTCAAGCCACTGACTGTCAGCCCCAGCTGCGCCAGGCAAATGGCATCCGCAATCGGGGTGCAATTGCCCGCCGATGACGCGCATCGTACAACGGCAAGCTCCATCAACAGAGACACAGAGTACAGAAGGATGCGCAAACCCCGCTCCGCCCTCCCCATCACGCAAAGCGGTGTAGTTGCTGCCTCAGTCGCGACAGCTTTACAATGTCGCTGCTGATGTCAAATGCAGTGGTGCGGCAAGCCAACCTGTGCAAGCGATGCATGTGCAAGTGTCGGGGGCCCATGCACCTCGTTTCTGTGCTTCATCTAGGCGCGTCACAGGTGCCGCTGCAAGGCTGGGATATGCCTGCATGGTGAAGGCTGGTTGGCTAGTGCAGAGCCACGCTCACGGGAGCCAGCGCGAGGTCCATCGTGCGAATTTGAGCAGGCGGCCTGAAAGTAGTGATGCGCGTCGCAGAGCCACCATCAGTGCAGCTTCGGGGTCGTGTAGTGGGTGTCGCACCGAGCAGGGTGGGAAGACCGTCCGGCAGCGTGCGTAGGTTGCAGAGCGGCAGCACCGGCTGGGCCACTGCGTGGGGAAGGCCACTGTTGAGGACCCCACCTTGTCAGTGCCAACAAGGGGATATCATAGAGGAGGTGTCACCTGCTGCCCTGTGGGCTGAAGTGCGACAGGGGCGCATCTGGCAGCAGGTACAATGCAGGTGCCGTGGCTGCACTGACCTTTCCTGAGTTCAAACATGCGCATGTACCCCTGGCCAGACCTTCCTGTCTGCTGTCTGCTGTGCCTGCAGTGCGACACTGTCAAGCTGCCCGTCCCTTGGGGCACAGCCCAGCTGCTCCAGGTGGCCCGTGTTCCCCTGCACTGGCCCCCTGCATGACCTGACCTGCAGCCTTGTTGCCAGACCTCCAGCGCCCTGCATGCCTGCGCAGGTGCTGGCGGGGGGTGCGTGCCTAGCAGCAGGGGGGGCTGCTCTGCAGCTGCTGCCCTCCTTGGAGAGCACAGCCCCAGCATGTGGGTGGGTGGGGTCGATCTCCTGCGGCCCAGGAGCTGGCAGCCTGCAGGCACTGGCAGTGCAGCATGCTGGCAGTGAAGCCGCACTGCTGCTGGCCATGGTGGGGCTGCTGGCTGCGGCGCTCCACAGCTGCCAGCCCAGGTCAGTGAGGGAAGCCAGTGGGGCAGGCCAGCAGCCGCTGCTGCAAGGTCTCACCACCCTCATCACGCGTGCAACCTCACGCACTCCTGCCCTGTGCTCCGGCGCGCAGCCAGCCTGGTGCTGCAACACCTGCCGGCTGGTGGCTGCATGCAGGGCACTTGGCCTGTTCAGCCTGCGCCTGACCCCTGGCTGGGCTGCTGCCACTGCGCTATTGTGCCTGCTCCTCTTCCCCGCAGCAGACCCCCTGGCTGCCTCAGCCTGGGCAGGCCTGCTGCAGGTCAGGGGCCACAAAGAGCATGACAGACCTGGCTAGCCTGGTCCAGCCATCGGGCGCTGCCGCCTGCCTGCCTGCCTGCCTGAGTACCCCTCAGCTTTGCCTGGCAGCCTGGCCATGCGCTTGACGGGGTCTGCAGCTGCCCCTGGTGTGTTGCTGTGCAGGCAGCGCTAGGCCCTGGTGTGCTGGACAACGCCGGGGGCGCCGCGCTGGTGGCTGCAGTGCAGGGCAGCTGGCAGGCCGGGGCAGCGGGGCCCCTAGCGCTGCACGCGCTGGCCTCTGGGCTGCTGGGGCCGCTGTGGGAAGAGGTGGGGCTGGGCAGGGGCAGAAGGAGGGGCAAGGGCAAGGGTAAGGGCTGGAGAAGTGGCAGGGCAGGAGGAGGGGCAGGGCAGGAGGAGGAGGGGCAGTGGTAGTGCCTGTGTCAGAGTCTGGTGAGGTGAGGGGACCCTGTGCCTGTGGCTGATGGGCTCGACTGCCAGCCCACACCTGACAGCTGTCTCAGCTGCCCCCTGCCGCTGTGTTGCCCTGGCAGTTCAGCCTAAGCTTCTCTGCTGCCTGTGCCACTGCCGCAGCCTGCCCTGCCCCTTGGCCCTCCGCAGGTGTTCTGGCGCGGCTTCTTCCTGACCTCGCTGACCAAGGTGCTGCCCCTGCCTGCCTGCGTGGCCGCCAGCTCCCTGGGGTTTGCGGCCCTGCACCTCACCCCCAGCAACGCCCTGCCGCTGCTGCTGCTGGCGCCCGCTGGCGACCTGCTGTACCTGCGCAGTCGCAGCCTGGGCCCCAGCCTGATGCTGCACGCAGCCTGGAACCTGGGCCAGCTGCTGGCAGTGGCGCTGGGAAAGGAGGCCTTTGTGTGAGGCTGGCAGCAATGGGTAGAGCAGTGCTCGACAGCATGCTGCTACAGCAGAACAGCCCCACCCTCAAATCAATGCTCACAACATAGGAGATAGAGGCGAACACGCTGCTTTCCGAGCAAGTACGAATACCCTGCTGGCATCATGTCGATGCCCTGCCCAGGGATTGTACTACAACCTTCCCATGCCTATCTTGCATGCTATCATCAGTAGTCAAGGTAGGGCTGAGTTGATGAGGGCGGGCCTGAGATGTCCATGCTGACCTGGGGTGCGGTGTCAAGGTGCTCATCAGCGAGGTTGTAGGAGTAAGATGGTCTTGTGCGAAGTGTAAGTCACAAGGCTCAGCCTCTCATCATTAGAGAGTTCACTATCAATGGGTCACGGGCAGTGAAGTGTGTCAGAAGCTGGTACCACCCCGCCCAAGCCACGACAGGGGTAACTGCCTGAGGCACAATGGCTTGTCTAGTGAGAGGCGCCCGTAAGCTTCCCTTTGCACGTGCGTGTGTTGCCCGCTGCGATACTGATGGAGGTGCTGCCAGGGAGGGGTTCCAGGATCACAAGCAGCCAGTAGCCAGGCCGTTGGTAGCCTCCCATGGTGAGATAAGCCATCAGGCGCAAAGCAGCCCGATACCACAGCAGCCGGTACCTAGATGGCCAGGCTGCATCTGCTGGGTCAGATATTTTAGATACCTGGCTGGCCAGGCTGCATTTGATGAAGGTGACTCAATCCACCAGGGAAGCCCAGTTGGGGTCCACACCATGCCAACACCAGCATCGTACATGGCGGCTAGCACGGTGGTGTAACGACTAAGCAGTAATGGACACAGCAGCTCCGGCCTGACCCGTTCATGTCCAGGGGCGGGGTTTTGACACGAAAACCATGTTCACTTTTTGACACATAACCTCGGCAGAGCCTTGGATCGCGGCGATCGGTACATCGTGGAAGCCACAGCACAGCTGCAGCACGCGTGATACACTGCTTCTCGGATGACTGGGTTTACTAACACTGACAAGAGTGAGATACGCTCAACTGCCCGCAGCGCCGACACCCTGAAAGCAGTGCCGCTCCATCGAGCCTGTACGTTCCACACCTGCTCTGTCCTTTCCTACTGCTCCTTGCACCGCGCCAAACATGGCAACTCCCACCAAGGCTTCACATGGCACCGCGTCTGTCAGTGGTGAGTGTTTGCGAAGCGCTACACTGCGAAAGCTGGTGTTCCGAGGCTGGATGACATGCTTCCCAGCTCGCGAACGAGTGGCAGCGTAGCGCAGCCTCTGAGCCTGTTGCGTGCACCATCGCCCGCACACCGCGCTGCCGCAAAACCTTCCGTAAACCAAGAGGCTCTGCCACGTGTGCCGGTCCCTGCTGTTGCTGCTGCTGCTGCCGCAGACGACCTGGAGCACGGTCACGGCATGATGGTGCCCGCAGCTGTGCCTCCACCGCCCGGTGTGCGAGCCAATCCCGGACCTTTCGGCCTGCTGTGCTTCGGCATGACCACCTGCATGCTCATGTTCAACACTACCAAGTGGAGCCCTGGCGTGAGTGCAGCTGCAGGGGTCAGGGCCAGGAGGAGGGGAGCGTTGCAGACCCTGGATGCATGCAGCTGTGATTGTGTCTATAGTCTGGCCGCACGCGTTGGCCAAGGCAGCCACCTGTCACACCCGCAGCCTCAGTGTGACTAGCCCTGTGTGGCAATAGTGTGTGAGCACTGCAGCGCTGCCCGGTGCTGGGTCTATTCTGATCACCCAGCTGCTGCTGGTGCTGCTGTGTGACCAGGGTTTCCTGCCTGTGGTGGTGACCTATGCGGCTTTCTTTGGCGGCTTTGGCCAGCTGGTTGCTGGCATCCTGGAGGTGGGTGAAGGCGGACCTGTCTGGTTCCCAAGGCAGTGTGAGCTGGTAGCGTACTCTAGCTGACCTTTGGGTGCTTGCTGTGGTGCCTGCAGCTCATCCGTGGTGCCACCTTTGCTGGCACTGCCTTCTCCTGCTACGGTTGCTTCTGGCTGGGCTGGTTCCTGTGGAAGCTGCTGGAGATCCAGAAGACAGTGGCCTCAGTGACGGCAACAGCTCTGACAGGCGACACGCTGTGGTGCGGCCTGTGGGCGGTGTTCACGCTGTGCTTCTTCGTGGTCACGTTGCGCAAGAACAAGTGCTTGCAGGTGAGGCCAGCAGGTGTAGCAGCAGGGCTGGGCTGGCGGCCTGTGACTGTGCGTGTGTGTGTGTGCACATCCAGTTGTTTCTGTCGGTGGCTAGCTCAGCATGCGTGCTAAACCTCAGCAGCCTATGCTGTAGGCTCTGATATGTCGTGCTGGAATGCCGTGGCAAGCTGTAGCTGTTGCTGCTGCTGCTGCTTGTGTTCAGGTCGTGTTCGCCAGCCTGACGCTGACATTCATCCTGCTGGCCGGAGCCAACTACAGCGATAGTTGCAAGCTGGCAGCAGGCTATGTGGGCTTCTTCTGCGGCTCCTCAGCCATCTACGCTGCCATTGCCATGCTGTACCAGGAGGAGCTGGGCTGGACCCTGCCTGGCTTGCGCCCTACAAACTACGTGTGAGCCCACACCTGAGGCTGATGCCTGGGTGACCCTGTACAAAGGCTGGTTTTGCACAGCAGTTTACTTCTTGCAGCTTAGATCAGCAGACATCATGGACCAGACACCTCTGCAAAGAAGGGTCTGCAGCTTTTTGTGCACAGGGATTGGCATAGTTTACTTTTTGGCAGCTTGGGCACTTGTTACTGCATTGATGAGGGGTGGGAGAGGGGTGGAGTTTGGAGCTCTACATGTTGTACGTGGTGGCTGTTGAGGATGGCAGTGTTGTTGGTGTGTAGGTACAGAGGCTGGGGAAGGTGAAGGTGACACTCAAGGGTTTGTCGGGTCGTGGTACAGTTCTGGGCATGATCATGAACATAGGCCCAACATGAACATTGTATGTGACTTGTTACCGTTGAGAGGTATGTAAAAAGCGGCTGGTTCATGGCATACACTTGAGTGATGTAATCTTGTGCTGAGGAGTAAACAGCGGGTCGCCCTTCTCAGTTGCGAGAGATGAACTCTGGGCTTGATTGATGAGCATGGACATTTCTCTGGGCTTGAACTCTGGGCTTGATTGATGAGCATGGACATGAACGTTGTGTGTAATGTTTTCCTATGATCAGGATATGTAGAAGTATATGCAGCCCCTAGTTTTAGGGTAAATGTCTCCACATCGTACTAGGCATAGGTCCAGGCCTGAGTAGTCTGCTGTACCAAGCGGCCAGCAGCTTTGGCGGCTTCAAATAGCGTCAAGATGCAGGGACCGACACGGATGAACGAGTTGAGTGTTGACTGGCCTGGCACGCAAACAGCAGCCCGCATCGGCGACATCAATGGCTATTGTCGAACCTGCACATTCTCGCAGCCCGAGTACGACCTCAATTTCGCTAGACCTCATGGGGTACGTCAAAAAGAAAATGTGCATTGAAGCGGTGCTAAGTATCTAAGAAGCCTCAACCTCTGAATGTGCAGGCAAACCGTGCGGCTTGCCCAGGTGCAGTGAGGGCACGTAGGCGTTGTCTGCTTCTACCTTCCCCTTCCTGTCGCCCTTTGCTGTCAAACCGAAAACAGGCTAGAACAGTGACAGGAGCTTGCAGTAACATGTCATGCAGCCAACCAAACCTAGCATTAAAAACCAAAGGCGAGCATCCTTTCTTCTCTCACCAGCACTGCTCCAGTTGCAGCTGAGGCGTTGGTAATGCGAGTAGAGCCTGACCCCATGCTTGGCCCCTGCCATGCCACCGCCATGCCACCGCCATGCCGCCCAGGACCCAAACTCGAAACACCTGGGCACTACGGTGTGGGACGCCTCCATAGTGTTAGCCAAGCTGTTGGAAAAGGTGAAGCAGCAGGCTTATGCCCAATGCTTACCAGTCCTTCAGTGGGGGTCACTGAGCAAGTGGGTCACCGTGACCCACGCCTTCACACCAGCTCATTGTGAGGTGTGGCCTTTCTTGCAGAACATGCGCAAAGGCGGGGACTTCAGCCAAGTCAGGGTGGCTGGCAAGCGTGCCATTGAGCTCGGGGCCGGCATGGGCCTGGGAGGCATGGCCCTGGCCCTCATGGGTGCCCAGGTCACGCTGACAGACACAGCGGAAGTGCTCCCCATGCTGCGGCGGAACTGTGAAGGCAACCTTGGCAGCGGGAAGGTGAGAGGTGCCTTGAGAAGCCCCTCTGTACATGGCAGTAGTAGGGATGCCCAAGGCCAGGCAAGTGGCGCCACATGAACAGCATGCCCTGCACAGGTCTAGGTTCAGGGTCAGGGTCAGGTTTTGCACAGCATGCACCAAACCGGTCTAGCACACCTCCATGTGGGCTAGACCTGCTGTTCTGCATGGGGTCCCGCCCTCCTTCCATATATATCGACCTTCAACCCACACCTTTCTGGTGTGCTCATCTGCTTAGGCTCGGCAGCATCCCTCTTTGGTGCCATGCACGCCATGCATGTGCCATGCACGCCATGCATGTGCTATGCATGTCCCGCCCAACCCCCTCCTCCTCATGCTGCTGCCGGCGCAACAGGCCCCATAGGGCCCCATACTGTCAGCAGTCTCTCCCTCACACCCAGATGGGTGACTGGAAAGAAGCCCAGCCAGAAGCAGCCTTAAACACTAGGTGCACTCTGCTTGAGCTGCAGGCACGCGGTACCTAGCACACAGGTTGAGGCGGAGTAAGACGTGGCTCATGTGCCTTTGCTGCAGCAGGTGTCTGTGGTGGAGCTGGACTGGTTCCAGCCTGACCAGGTGGCTGCCTTGCAGCCCCCTTTCGACATTCTGGTCGCCGCTGACTGCATCTACTCAGAGGCCATCATCCCTCACCTGCACCGCACAATCATGGACCTGACGACAGAGCGGTCCACAGGTTGGGGGATGTTAGGGAGACTGGCTGCAGCAGCGGTAGCAGCAGGTCTAGGCCTCATGCTTCATGCCACTTGGCTTGACCGTGGTCACAAGGGGTACTTTGTGGTCTGGCTCGGCTTGCCTGCGCAAGCCGACGCAGCCGGTGTGCTCTAGCAGATGCTGTTGGTCGGCATTGCTAAACTGCTAGCCATACATGCGGCTGCCTGCATCGACCATGACCCAGCCTTTGCAGTCAGTGTGCAGTCAGTCAGTGTGCCAGCACAGCCCTCTTGTCCCTCACTAGGGCCTCCATTTGAGCCGGATCAGAAGCATACACTAGCATACACTAGCAGCCACTAGCAGCCACTAACTAGCTCCGGCTAAAATAGTGTTATTGGGCTGTGTGGAGTAAACCCAGTGCACATGGCACATGAGCCCGCCTACCACCTACAATATTGCCTGACCCGAGGGCTATGATGTAGAGTTGGCATGACAAAACATGCACTAATTGAAAGCTGATGACAGCTTCAAGCGGGGGGGGGCACACACTACTGTGCCGCAGCAGGCTGCTGCTGCTGCTCCTGGGCCTTGGGGGGCTTGTCTCGCAGCCGCTTGTAGCCCAGGCCAGGGTACTCCTTGCCCTTGGCTGGCAGCCTACCCTGCTCTGGCCAGAAGCACAGCTCCAGCGGTCGCCACTTGCTCTCCCCAATGCGCTGCATGTTCAGCGCTGCATTGCAGTCCCTGTCCAGCCACCTGCCTGGCTGTGGTGCTGGCTTGGCTTTAGCAGCCTTGCCCTTGCCCTTGTTGGGCTCAGCTGCCCCTGGCTCAGCCTTGGTGCGCTTGCTGCGCTTGGCTGGCTGGGGTGTGCTGGGCCCAGGCTCTGAGGCTGCTGCCTGTGTTGCTTCCTGGCTGCTGCGGGGGGCCTGGGGGGGCTTGCGGGGGGCCACTACCGGGCACCACACCAGGCCCCGCACTGGCTGGCCACGCTCCTGGCTCCAGGCTGGGCGCACCAGGCGGGGTTCCACCTGCCCGGCTGGGGGCCTCCAGCCTGCAGGCCTGGTGGCACTGAGTGTGTTCAACTCCACCTCACAGGGCTGCTTGCCATTCACTGCTGAGCTGACCCGGCTGGTGCGGTGCTCATCCACAAGCACCACCCTGCCCCGCCGCTGGTCTGTGCCCCTGGGCCTGCACACCACCTTGCGGCAGGCACGCAACACCGCATCAGCACCCCAGCCTCCCCCAGTGCCAATGGTAGCTGCGCCAAAGAACACCACCAGCTGCTTGGCACACCAGGCTGCTTGGAATACACAAGTGCTCTGTTACAGCCTTGGTCGTAGGCAACACCCACAACGCAAGAGTGCCAGCACAGCCTGCAAGGGTGACTGCTGCATGCAGCAGTGCCACCTAGCGCTGAGGGCCTTGTGAACCCACACCTATCCAAGCACCATGCATTCTTGCCTATTTTGTGAAACCTTCTTGGCTGATGAATTGTGTGACGCACGTGTTGCGGCCGCTTACTGAGTTCCCCTGAGTCCCTGTTGTCCTGTCCATGGGTGCGTATGTGCAGTGGTGGTGGTGAATGAGCTACGATCCCACACCATTCAACAAGCCTTCATAGACACCATCAACACCACCCATGTGCTGAAGCAAGTGCCCCAGGCCAGGCTGCATGAGGACTACCGCCATCCTCTCATACAGGTAACATTTGCTGTAACATACATGCGTACTGAAGCGTTGCTGGCCCAGGTGCACCCTTCATGAAAATGAATCGCAGGGCTTTGCATGGGGTGTGCAGGGAGCTAGGCCTGACCATGGTCACTGAGGCAGCCTTCCTAACTGAGCATGCACATGCATTGGAACAGCCCTCTTGTCCATCACTAGGGCCTCCATTTGAGCCGGATCAGAAGTGCCTACTAGCAGCCACTAGCAGCCACTAGCAGCCACTAACTAGATCCGGCTCAAACAGTGTTATTGGGCTGTGTGGAGTAAACCCAGTGCACATGGCACATGAGCCCGCCTACCACCTACAATATTGCCTGACCCGAGGGCTATGATGTAGAGTCGGCATGACAAAACATGCACTAATTGTAAGCTGATGACAGCTTCAAGTGGGGGGGGCACACACTACTGTGCCACAGCAGGCTGCTGCTCCTGGGCCTGGGGTGGCTTGTCTCGCAGCCGCTTGTAGCCCAGGCCAGGGTACTCCTTGCCCTTGGCTGGCAGCTTCCCCTGCTCTGGCCACCAGCACAGCTCCAGTGGGCGCCACTTGCTCTCCCCAATGCGCTGCATGTTCAACGCTGCATTGCAGTCCCTGTCCAGCCACCTGCCTGGCTGTGGTGCTGGCTTTGCCTTGGCTGCCTTGCTCTTGCCCTTGCCCTTGGTGGGCTCAGCTGCCGGCTTGCTGTGCTTGGCTGGAGGGGGAGTGCTGGGCCCTGGCTCTGAGGCTGCTGGCTGTGTGGCTGCCTGGCCGCTGCGTGGGGCCTGGGGGGGCTTGCGGGGGGGCACTACAGGGCACCACACCAGGCCCCGCACTGGCTGGCCACGCTCCTGGCTCCAGGCTGGGCGCACCAGGCGCTGTTCCACCTGCCCTGCTGGGGGCTTCCAGCCTGCAGGCCTGGTGGCACTGAGTGTGTTCAGCTCCACCTCACAGGGCTGCTTGCCATTCACTGCTGAGCTGACCCGGCTGGTGCGGTGCTCATCCACTAGCACCACCCTGCCCCGCAGCTGGTCTGTGCCTCTGGGCCTGCACACCACCTTGCGGCAAGCACGCAACACCGCGTCAGCACCCCACCCACCCCCAGTGCCAATGGTAGCTGCACCAAAGAACACCACTAGCTGCTTGGCATGATTGTGGCGCTTCATGGACAGCTCAGCCATCTCCTCCTCCAGCTGCAGCCATACACACAAGGCACATACATGGTGGCTGACATGGTGGCACCAGGTTCGGCATGGCACAGTCAAGTACAACTCCGTGCAGCCTTGGTTGCCCAGTCTGGACGCAGCTCCATGCAGCCCTGCTCCCACAACACTGGCCATGCACTGCACATGATGTTGCATTGGTGATGGTGGGCGTGATGGTTTGAGTGTGGAGATGGTGGTGGTGGTGGTGGTGGTGGTGGTCCTGCACATGGATGATGCATGATGGCAATCATGCATGATGCAGCCAGCGCTAGGCACACGTCAAGCAGCTGCACCATGCCATGCTGTCCAAGCCTTTCGCCCCTTGCCCCTTTTGGAAGTGCCCCTTTTGGAAAAACACTATTTTGTAGTGGTCCACAATTAGTGTGTTCGCCTACAATGAAGGCTCAAGGTTGAGGGCCAAGGTGTTGTCCAAGCCTCTCCGACCATGCTGTTTAAGCCTCTCCAAAATCCGAAAGCCTCGCTAATGGCAAAGAAAAGCATGAGGCAGTATGTAGTAGGCGTACAGCATCTGACCTGCATGCCCCCACTCGGACTCCGACAGAGGGACGTTGACCTGTGGGGTTGCTGGGTCCAGCCATGGGCTTAAGCTGTTGTGCGAAAGCTAGAGACAAGTGCAGCAAATTATGGTGTTGTGTACATGCAGAGCTGGTTGTGTTGCCCCTTTGAGAATACAACTGGTTGAGAATACACAAGTGCTCTGTTACAGCCTTGGTCGTAGGCAACACCCACAACGCAAGATGCAGAGTTCTCCGCAATGAGGATTTAGCAGATACCCACATGCATTGGAACAGGCTCTACCACAATGTCCAGGCAAGGACCTAGCTGACTCCTCACTGGTGCCCATGGGGTACCTCAGGGTAACAGGGGAAGTAGAGGGGAGAGGGGAGAGGGGAGGGAGCAGGGGGCGGAGGTCAGGGGGAAAAGGGCACAGGGAAGAGGGCCGGAGTGCCTCCCCCTTGCTCTCCATGTTTTCCTTTGCTCACCTGCCTTGTTTTGCTTGGTGTTCTGCTCTGATGTGTGCAGGTGTTTGTATGCAAGAAGAAAAGAAGAGCGCCCCAGCCGGCTCAAGATGCGATGGTGGAGGCGGCAACAGATCTGCTACACAGGCCACCACATAAGGATGTTGGGGAGGTTGGCATGCCACTCTCAACTACACCTGGACCCAGAAGCTTGCAAGATAGCGGTGCAGACGAGGCAGTGAATGTGGGAGGTGACACGGCTGAAGGTAGCCGCCTGCAAAGTATTGACAGATCCCAGCCAGTCAGCCGTTTGGGTGATGTACAGGGCAGGGCAGGCATGCACGAGACCGTTGATGCCCATGGCCATCATCGTGAGGCCTGCTTTCTTACACACATTCAGTGGCAAACCCGCAGGCTAGGCACTGCCATGGCACAAATGCTGGGCAGTGTGGTGGTGCCTGGCACTGCTGCTGTTGATG
This sequence comes from Haematococcus lacustris, assembly GCA_030144725.1. NCBI lineage: Eukaryota > Viridiplantae > Chlorophyta > Chlorophyceae > Chlamydomonadales > Haematococcaceae > Haematococcus > Haematococcus lacustris. The sequence continues at coordinate 11,924,563 of JASKMD010000003.1, forward strand.
GGCCAAGCCAAGCAGCCACACCAGGTTGATGAGTCGACAAGTGTTGGGCCATCGTTACGAGCGTAATGGAGGAACCTCTCTCTCTCTCTCTCTGCTAGGCTACATAACACCTCTCTGTCGGTCACTGTTGTATCATTTACATGGTCACGCCCACCAAAAAATGCATGGAGGGTCACGGACAATACAAGCCGGTAGGAACCCTAACTCAGGATGTCCCAACATGGGTTGGTAATCTTTATGCAAGGTTTTACGCAATACTGGACCGTTTTCGATAGCGTTCATCACATTGGCAGCTGCAAATTTGTGCGCGTCTCCTGGCAACCGGCGCGTTATCTCTTGCGACTGAGGCCATGCCGGCGCAAGCGATCGCGGACACACCTCAGCTGCTCACTATCGATTGTTCTAGTGGTGAGTAACGGCATCAATGACAGAACTGCGCCTGCTATCGAGCCGGAAGTACAATCACATTTCAGCCCGCCAGGCTCGCTCCGCGAGCCTCTTGTTGGTGCAGGCGGTGTTGGAGGGCCATCGTTGGGCAAGTTACTAATTGACATTGTTGCAAACGCGGGAAATGTGCGTCTCTCTATCGCCAGTCACACAGGAAAGGAGACCCCCATCCACAAAATGGCATGTTGTGAGCTGACCACTGTGACTTTCCAGACTTTCGATTAGTAACTCTGTTCCTTACTCAACGTCACAACTCCGACTGAAGAAAGCATGGCAATTAGATGATCAGGCCTGCTCCAAATGACATTGGCGTGACCCAACTTTGCCTGCAGGAATGACTAGCCTACTCCGACCGCTCGAACCGTGCCCCCTCGCACCCCCTTGCACACCCTTGCACCCCCACCCCCTCCCCAGCCCAGCATAGCCTTCCTACCTCCTCCTACCCCCTCCCAACCCCAGCCCCGCCCTCCCCCACCCCACCCCACCCCACCCCACCCCCATCACATCCCTAGCAACTCCTGCCCACCCCTACGGGGCGCAGCCTGCGGCGTGCTCAGCTCCAAGCCCTAATAAACTCACCAAGAGCTGGTTATCTGCACTGTCCTAACGGCCTTAAAGCCACAGCAAGGAGGGCTTATGGCATTGCTGAAGAGGTGCAGGCCGAGAATGAGTTGTTGACGACCGAGGCCACGTTGCAACAGGCTTTTGAGGAGGTCCTTGCTCGACCTTGAGGAGAAGCACAAGCAGCTGCAGGCATCACACAGGCAGCTAAGATTGGAGAACGAGTCTCTTGAAGCTGTGGTCAAGACACAGGAGCTGGCTATGACTAATGCCAAGCGTGCTCATCACCGCCTCGAAGCCCACCTGCGCAAGTATCGGCGCCGCCCCTCACTAACCCACAAGCAGAAGCAGCAGCTGCAGATCTTGAAACAAACGGGTGTGTCCACTGAGGTCCTACGACGGTGGCCTGACAGCAACTATAGCCGGCTTGACGCCCATGGCAGAACTGCTGGTGGCACAACAGTCCTAACCGTTGGTGGCACAACAGTGCAGCCCACACCTGACCCATGCCCCCTTGAGCCCTGTGACCTCTTCATCCCCACCCAAGAGGCCTCACCTGGACAGCCAGCAGCAAGGACGGCAGCATACACAGCTCAATAGTACCTCAGCACAGCAAGGTTGATGTTGAAGACACAAGTCAGCCGTCGCCAGCTTCCCACATGCCGGCGACTGTTCATCACGGAGCAGTGTGTGGTGGCCAACACTCACCGGCCTGGCGAGCGCACAACTGTGAGCCGGCAACTGCGTGTGGTCTACAAGTACCTGCGGCAAAGGACCCTAGCTGGGCTGGGCTGGGCTGGGCTGGGCTGGGCTGGGCTGGGCTGGGCTGGGCTGGGCTGGGCTGGGCTGGGCTGGGCTGGGCTGGGCTGGGCTGGGCTGGGCTGGGCTGGGCTGGGCTGGGCTGGGCTGGGCTGGGCTGGGCTGGGCTGGGCTGGGCTGGGCTGGGCTGGGCTGGGCTGGGCTGGGCTGGGCTGGGCTGGGCTGGGCTGGGCTGGGCTGGGCTGGGCTGGGCTGGGCTGGGCTGGGCTGGGCTGGGCTGGGCTGGGCTGGGCTGGGCTGGGCTGGGCTGGGCTGGGCTGGGCTGGGCTGGGCTGGGCTGGGCTGGGCTGGGCTGGGCTGGGCTGGGCTGGGCTGGGCTGGGCTGGGCTGGGCTGGGCTGGGCTGGGCTGGGCTGGGCTGGGCTGGGCTGGGCTGGGCTGGGCTGGGCTGGGCTGGGCTGGGCTGGGCTGGGCTGGGCTGGGCTGGGCTGGGCTGGGCTGGGCTGGGCTGGGCTGGGCTGGGCTGGGCTGGGCTGGGCTGGGCGAGTGTGTTCAGCTCCACCTCACAGGGCTGCTTGCCATTCACTGCTGAGCTGACCCGGCTGGTGCGGTGCTCATCCACTAGCACCACCCTGCCCCGCAGCTGGTCTGTGCCTCTGGGCCTGCACACCACCTTGCGGCAAGCACGCAACACCGCGTCAGCACCCCACCCACCCCCAGTGCCAATGGAAGCTGCACCAAAGAACACCACTAGCTGCTTGGCATGATTGTGGCGCTTTATGGACAGCTCAGCCATCTCCTCCTCCAGCTGCAGCCATACACACAAGGCACATACATCACTCACGATAAATAAGGCCGACGCGGGGGCCTTTTTTGCATCGGATGGACTTTCTGCTCCGATAGAACGATGGAGCGTTGAGTTTAAGGGGGGCCTCGCTCTTGAATGAAGTCCTAACTCGCAGCGGTTGCGAAGATACATCGATCCGCGCGCGAGGTACCCCCCCCTTTTTGGGAATCTGTGCAGATGTTGGTTAAATGAGCCCGGAATCTGTGCAGATGCATGCCGATGCCTTTAGGAAAAACGACATCTGTGCAGATGCCGGTTATTAAATCTGTGCAGATGCTAATAAAGGCGACATCTGTGCAGATGTCGGTAATTAAATCTGTGCAGATGCACAAAAGGGCGACATCTGTGCAGATGCCGGTTATCATTTAAGTACGACATCTGTGCAGATGCTAATAAAGGCGACATCTGTGCAGATGCCGGTTATTAAATCTGTGCAGGTGCTAATAAAAGCGACATCTGTGCAGATGTCGGTAATTAAATCTGTGCAGATGCACACAAGGGCGACATCTGTGCAGATGCCGGTTATCATTTAAGTACGACATCTGTGCAGATGCTAATAAAGGCGACATCTGTGCAGATGCCGGTTATTAAATCTGTGCAGGTGCTAATAAAAGCGACATCTGTGCAGATGTCGGTAATTAAATCTGTGCAGATGCACACAAGGGCGACATCTGTGCAGATGCCGGTTATCATTTAAGTACGACATCTGTGCAGATGCTAATAAAGGCGACATCTGTGCAGATGCCGGTTATTAAATCTGTGCAGATGCTAATAAAAGCGACATCTGTGCAGATGTCGGTAATTAAATCTGTGCAGATGCTAATAAAAGCGACATCTGTGCAGATGTCGGTAGTTAAATCTGTGCAGATGCACACAAGGGCGACATCTGTGCAGATGCCGGTTATCATTTAAGGACGACATCTGTGCAGATGCTAATAAAGGCGACATCTGCACAGATAAATACCTCGACATCTGCACAGATGCCAAGTAGTGCAGCTGTGCACATGAAGGCTACGCAAAGGCACCGCGAAGGAAGCAAAGTCACCGCGAAGGAATCAAGACTCTTCCATTATTCAACAATCTGTGTGATATCTGCATGAAGTTTTCGCAAAGGTGGCGCGAAGGAAGCCAAGGAACCGCGAAGGTCCATATAGCTGCAATGAGCAGCCAGGAGCAGCCAACAAAAATCGTCGCCAAAAGGCTAGCTACGAGCCAGCCAGCCGCTTAGGCGACCAGATGCCATCAGGTTAAGCGATAGGATCAAGATATAGCGACAGAAAACGGAAGGAGGTGCAGCGATGCAGCGACACAGCGATGCAAAGATTCGGCATGAGAAATGCATGAGGTGCAACTAGGACACGTAGCCCGAAGCCTGTGAGACGGAGCGGAAGAGGAGTGGAGGAGCCCGGAGGCGGTCAGGAGCCATGCATGAGACGAAGCTGGGTGCACTTGAAAAAAGTTGGGTGAACCCACACAAACCCCACCCTAGCGAATGGTGAGTATTTTATCTTGCAGTCATGTGGCTCCAAGTACCTTGCCAGACTATTTGCCAACCACTGAATTGTTGCAGGTTCAATGGTCCCAACCTCCCCTTCCCTACACCCACCACCACCTCCTTCATCACCCTACCACAAGAAGCAGGTGCATGGAGCGCAAGAGCAGCCAGGAGCTGCAGCCATGGAGGCGCTGCCAGGTAGGTATAAAAGTGGCGCTAGCAAAGAGTGAGTGGCCAGCCCTTGCACATGGGTGGTCGGATGCCCAGCCTAACCGCAAAGATGCCCATTGTTTACTGCAGGTCCCACGGTCAGCCCTTCCCTCTTCCCCCCTTCCTCCTTCCCCCTTCCCCCTCCCCTCCCCTGTCCCACCACCTCCAAGCCTGGCACCCCACCTACCTCCCGCCTTTCCCACCCCCCGCCCCACGACACACGCTGCAGCCCTCTCCCTACCCTACCCTTGGCGTAGCAGCCCTCTCCCTACCCTACCCTTGGCGTAGCAGCCCTCTCCCTACCCTACCCTTGGCGTAGCAGCCCTCTCCCTATCCTACCCTTGGCGTAGCAGCCCTCTCCCTACCCTACCCTTGGCGTAGCAGCCCTCTCCCTACCCTACCCTTGGCGTAGCAGCCCTCTCCCTACCCTACCCTTGGCGTAGCAGCCCTCTCCCTATCCTACCCTTGGCGTAGCAGCCCTCTCCCTACCCTACCCTTGGCGTAGCAGCCCTCTCCCTACCCTACCCTTGGCGTAGTAGCCCTCTCCCTACCCTACCCTTGGCGTAGCAGCCCTCTCCCTATCCTACCCTTGGCGTAGCAGCCCTCTCCCTACCCTACCCTTGGCGTAGCAGCCCTCTCCCTACCCTACCCTTGGCGTAGCAACCTGGAGCGGGCAACCTGGAGCGGGCAGCTTGGAGTAGCAGCCCACCCAGCCCACCCTGGCCATGCCATGCCCACACACCACAATGACCCTACCCATCCCTCTCAAAAGGGATAGCTGAGCGCTTGGGTGGTTGTCAGCCCGTGCTTGTTGTCCTCGTCATCTTGCCGCCTTGTTGCGATGTTGTTGTGTTGTCACCTTGTTGGGTTGTGGTGTGGTGTGGTGTGGTGTGGTGTGGTGTGGTGTGGTGTGGTGTGGTGTGGTGTGGTGTGGTGTGGTGTGGTGTGGTGTGGTGTGGTGTGGTGTGGTGTGGTGTGGTGTGGTGTGGTGTGGTGTGGTGTGGTGTGGTGTGGTGTGGTGTGGTGTGGTGTGGTGCGGTGTGGTGTGGTGTGGTGTGGTGATGGTGATGGTGATGGTGATGGTGATGGTGATGGTGATGGTGATGGTGATGGTGATGCATGTTTAACCTGAGTGATGGTGATGGTGATGGTGATGGTGATGGTGTGGTGTCACCTTGTTGTTGTGTTGTGTCGTTGCTACCTTGTCACATCGTATGGAGGTGTTGCGGTCATTGGGTGCATCAATGCATGTGCTTAGCATTTCCATATTGAGGTGTTGTGGAGTGATGGTCCATCAAGACTTGTGCTTGCAAGTCCCGTAGCGAGGTGTTGCGGGATGTTTGGGTTTCCAACATGTGTTTTGCGGGGATGTTGCGGGCTGTTTGGGTGTCAATACATGTGTTTTGCGGGGGTGTTGCGAGGTGTTTGGGTGTCAATACATGTGTTTTGCGGGGGTGTAGCGAGGTGTTGGGGGGTGTTTCGTCGTCAATACATGTGTTTTGCGGGGGTGTAGCAAGGTGTTGCGGGGTGTTTGGTGGTCAATACATGTGTTTTGCGGGGATGTTGCGGGATGTTTGGGTGTCAATACATGTGTTTTGCGGATGTAAGAGTCGATGAAATAGTCGACATCTGTGCAGATGAAGCCACGACATCTGCACAGGCAAGCCGCGAATGTAAAAGTCGACATCTGTGCAGATGCTATAGACAACATCTGCACAGCCAAGGCTCGAATGTAATAGTCGACATCTGTGCAGATGTCGTTGCCAACAGCTGCACAGATGTTGGTTTCAACATCTGCACAGCCAAGCATTGAATGTAATAGTCGACATCTGTGCAGATGTCGTCGTCAGCAGCTGCACAGATGTTGGTCGCAATAATCGACATCTGTGCAGATGTCGACTTTCCGCAGCTGCACAGATGTCGATTATGCTTGCATCTGTGCAGATGTCGGCTTACTACAGCTGTGCAGCTAATGAACAATCGACATCTGTGCAGATTCAAAATCAAAGAAATTCGCGGTCCAACTACGTCGCAACGGATGCACGGAATCACGTAAGACTTATACCGTTCGAACGGCCTTCTACTCTAGTTTCTAATGAGCTATGGTCGGTCCAATCGCGACCGGTCCTTGTTTATCGTGAGTGATGGTGGCTGACATGGTGGCACCAGGTTCGGCATGGCACAGTCAAGTACAACTCCGTGCAGCCTTGGTTGCCCAGTCTGGACGCAGCTCCATGCAGCCCTGCTCCCACAACACTGGCCATGCACTGCACATGATGTTGCATTGGTGATGGTGGGCGTGATGGTTTGAGTGTGGAGATGGTGGTGGTGGTGGTGGTGGTGGTGGTCCTGCACATGGATGATGCATGATGGCAATCATGCATGATGCAGCCAGCGCTAGGCACACGTCAAGCAGCTGCACCATGCCATGCTGTCCAAGCCTTTCGCCCCTTGCCCCTTTTGGAAGTGCCCCTTTTGGAAAAACACTATTTTGTAGTGGTCCACGATTAGTGTGTTCGCCTACAATGAAGGCTCAAGGTTGAGGGCCAAGGTGTTGTCCAAGCCTCTCCGACCATGCTGTTTAAGCCTCTCCAAAATCCGAAAGCCTCGCTAATGGCAAAGAAAAGCATGAGGCAGTATGTAGTAGGCGTACAGCATCTGACCTGCATGCCCCCACTCGGACTCCGACAGAGGGACGTTGACCTGTGGGGTTGCTGGGTCCAGCCATGGGCTTAAGCTGTTGTGCGAAAGCTAGAGACAAGTGCAGCAAATTATGGTGTTGTGTACATGCAGAGCTGGTTGTGTTGCCCCTTTGAGAATACAACTGGTTGAGAATACACAAGTGCTCTGTTACAGCCTTGGTCGTAGGCAACACCCACAACGCAAGATGCAGAGTTCTCCGCAATGAGGATTTAGCAGATACCCACATGCATTGGAACAGGCTCTACCACAATGTCCAGGCAAGGACCTAGCTGACTCCTCACTGGTGCCCATGGGGTACCTCAGGGTAACAGGGGAAGTAGAGGGGAGAGGGGAGAGGGGAGGGAGCAGGGGGCGGAGGTCAGGGGGAAAAGGGCACAGGGAAGAGGGCCGGAGTGCCTCCCCCTTGCTCTCCATGTTTTCCTTTGCTCACCTGCCTTGTTTTGCTTGGTGTTCTGCTCTGATGTGTGCAGGTGTTTGTATGCAAGAAGAAAAGAAGAGCGCCCCAGCCGGCTCAAGATGCGATGGTGGAGGCGGCAACAGATCTGCTACACAGGCCACCACATAAGGATGTTGGGGAGGTTGGCATGCCACTCTCAACTACACCTGGACCCAGAAGCTTGCAAGATAGCGGTGCAGACGAGGCAGTGAATGTGGGAGGTGACACGGCTGAAGGTAGCCGCCTGCAAAGTATTGACAGATCCCAGCCAGTCAGCCGTTTGGGTGATGTACAGGGCAGGGCAGGCATGCACGAGACCGTTGATGCCCATGGCCATCATCGTGAGGCCTGCTTTCTTACACACACTCAGTGGCAAACCCGCAGGCTAGGCACTGCCATGGCACAAATGCTGGGCAGTGTGGTGGTGCCTGGCACTGCTGCTGTTGATGGGCCAAGCCAAGCAGCCACACCAGGTTGATGAGTCGACAAGTGTTGGGCCATCGTTACGAGCGTAATGGAGGAACCCTCTCTCTCTCTCTCTGCTAGGCTACATAACACCTCTCTGTCGGTCACTGTTGTATCATTTACATGGTCACGCCCACCAAAAAATGCATGGAGGGTCACGGACAATACAAGCCGGTAGGAACCCTAACTCAGGATGTCCCAACATGGGTTGGTAATCTTTATGCAAGGTTTTACGCAATACTGGACCGTTTTCGATAGCGTTCATCACATTGGCAGCTGCAAATTTGTGCGCGTCTCCTGGCAACCGGCGCGTTATCTCTTGCGACTGAGGCCATGCCGGCGCAAGCGATCGCGGACACACCTCAGCTGCTCACTATCGATTGTTCTAGTGGTGAGTAACGGCATCAATGACAGAACTGCGCCTGCTATCGAGCCGGAAGTACAATCACATTTCAGCCCGCCAGGCTCGCTCCGCGAGCCTCTTATTGGTGCAGGCGGTGTTGGAGGGCCATCGTTGGGCAAGTTACTAATTGACATTGTTGCAAACGCGGGAAATGTGCGTCTCTCTCTCGCCAGTCACACAGGAAAGGAGACCCCCATCCACAAAATGGCATGTTGTGAGCTGACCACTGTGACTTTCCAGACTTTCGATTAGTAACTCTGTTCCTTACTCAACGTCACAACTCCGACTGAAGAAAGCATGGCAATTAGATGATCAGGCCTGCTCCAAATGACATTGGCGTGACCCAACTTTGCCTGCAGGAATGACTAGCCTACTCCGACCGCCCGAACCGTGCCCCCTCGCACCCCCTTGCACACCCTTGCACCCCCACCCCCTCCCCAGCCCAGCATAGCCTTCCTACCTCCTCCTACCCCCTCCCAACCCCAGCCCCGCCCTCCCCCACCCCACCCCACCCCACCCCCATCACATCCCTAGCAACTCCTGCCCACCCCTACGGGGCGCAGCCTGCGGCGTGCTCAGCTCCAAGCCCTAGTAAACTCACCAAGAGCTGGTTATCTGCACTGTCCTAACGGCCTTAAAGCCACAGCAAGGAGGGCTTATGGCATTGCTGAAGAGGTGCAGGCCGAGAATGAGTTGTTGACGACCGAGGCCACGTTGCAACAGGCTTTTGAGGAGGTCCTTGCTCGACCTTGAGGAGAAGCACAAGCAGCTGCAGGCATCACACAGGCAGCTAAGATTGGAGAACGAGTCTCTTGAAGCTGTGGTCAAGACACAGGAGCTGGCTATGACTAATGCCAAGCGTGCTCATCACCGCCTCGAAGCCCACCTGCGCAAGTATCGGCGCCGCCCCTCACTAACCCACAAGCAGAAGCAGCAGCTGCAGATCTTGAAACAAACGGGTGTGTCCACTGAGGTCCTACGACGGTGGCCTGACAGCAACTATAGCCGGCTTGACGCCCATGGCAGAACTGCTGGTGGCACAACAGTCCTAACCGTTGGTGGCACAACAGTGCAGCCCACACCTGACCCATGCCCCCTTGAGCCCTGTGACCTCTTCATCCCCACCCAAGAGGCCTCACCTGGACAGCCAGCAGCAAGGACGGCAGCATACACAGCTCAATAGTACCTCAGCACAGCAAGGTTGATGTTGAAGACACAAGTCAGCCGTCGCCAGCTTCCCACATGCCGGCGACTGTTCATCACGGAGCAGTGTGTGGTGGCCAACACTCACCGGCCTGGCGAGCGCACAACTGTGAGCCGGCAACTGCGTGTGGTCTACAAGTACCTGCGGCAAAGGACCCTGGGCTGGGCTGGGCTGGGCTGGGCTGGGCTGGGCTGGGCTGGGCTGGGCTGGGCTGGGCTGGGCTGGGCTGGGCTGGGCTGGGCTGGGCTGGGCTGGGCTGGGCTGGGCTGGGCTGGGCTGGGCTGGGCTGGGCTGGGCTGGGCTGGGCTGGGCTGGGCTGGGCTGGGCTGGGCTGGGCTGGGCTGGGCTGGGCTGGGCTGGGCTGGGCTGGGCTGGGCTGGGCTGGGCTGGGCTGGGCTGGGCTGGGCTGGGCTGGGCTGGGCTGGGCTGGGCTGGGCTGGGCTGGGCTGGGCTGGGCTGGGCTGGGCTGGGCTGGGCTGGGCTGGGCTGGGCTGGGCTGGGCTGGGCTGGGCTGGGCTGGGCTGGGCTGGGCTGGGCTGGGCGAGTGTGTTCAGCTCCACCTCACAGGGCTGCTTGCCATTCACTGCTGAGCTGACCCGGCTGGTGCGGTGCTCATCCACTAGCACCACCCTGCCCCGCAGCTGGTCTGTGCCTCTGGGCCTGCACACCACCTTGCGGCAAGCACGCAACACCGCGTCAGCACCCCACCCACCCCCAGTGCCAATGGTAGCTGCACCAAAGAACACCACTAGCTGCTTGGCATGATTGTGGCGCTTTATGGACAGCTCAGCCATCTCCTCCTCCAGCTGCAGCCATACACACAAGGCACATACATGGTGGCTGACATGGTGGCACCAGGTTCGGCATGGCACAGTCAAGTACAACTCCGTGCAGCCTTGGTTGCCCAGTCTGGACGCAGCTCCATGCAGCCCTGCTCCCACAACACTGGCCATGCACTGCACATGATGTTGCATTGGTGATGGTGGGCGTGATGGTTTGAGTGTGGAGATGGTGGTGGTGGTGGTGGTGGTGGTGGTCCTGCACATGGATGATGCATGATGGCAATCATGCATGATGCAGCCAGCGCTAGGCACACGTCAAGCAGCTGCACCATGCCATGCTGTCCAAGCCTTTCGCCCCTTGCCCCTTTTGGAAGTGCCCCTTTTGGAAAAACACTATTTTGTAGTGGTCCACGATTAGTGTGTTCGCCTACAATGAAGGCTCAAGGTTGAGGGCCAAGGTGTTGTCCAAGCCTCTCCGACCATGCTGTTTAAGCCTCTCCAAAATCCGAAAGCCTCGCTAATGGCAAAGAAAAGCATGAGGCAGTATGTAGTAGGCGTACAGCATCTGACCTGCATGCCCCCACTCGGACTCCGACAGAGGGACGTTGACCTGTGGGGTTGCTGGGTCCAGCCATGGGCTTAAGCTGTTGTGCGAAAGCTAGAGACAAGTGCAGCAAATTATGGTGTTGTGTACATGCAGAGCTGGTTGTGTTGCCCCTTTGAGAATACAACTGGTTGAGAATACACAAGTGCTCTGTTACAGCCTTGGTCGTAGGCAACACCCACAACGCAAGATGCAGAGTTCTCCGCAATGAGGATTTAGCAGATACCCACATGCATTGGAACAGGCTCTACCACAATGTCCAGGCAAGGACCTAGCTGACTCCTCACTGGTGCCCATGGGGTACCTCAGGGTAACAGGGGAAGTAGAGGGGAGAGGGGAGAGGGGAGGGAGCAGGGGGCGGAGGTCAGGGGGAAAAGGGCACAGGGAAGAGGGCCGGAGTGCCTCCCCCTTGCTCTCCATGTTTTCCTTTGCTCACCTGCCTTGTTTTGCTTGGTGTTCTGCTCTGATGTGTGCAGGTGTTTGTATGCAAGAAGAAAAGAAGAGCGCCCCAGCCGGCTCAAGATGCGATGGTGGAGGCGGCAACAGATCTGCTACACAGGCCACCACATAAGGATGTTGGGGAGGTTGGCATGCCACTCTCAACTACACCTGGACCCAGAAGCTTGCAAGATAGCGGTGCAGACGAGGCAGTGAATGTGGGAGGTGACACGGCTGAAGGTAGCCGCCTGCAAAGTATTGACAGATCCAAGCCAGTCAGCCGTTTGGGTGATGTACAGGGTAGGGCAGGCATGCACGAGACCGTTGATGCCCATGGCCATCATCGTGAGGCCTGCTTTCTTACACACACTCAGTGGCAAACCCGCAGGCTAGGCACTGCCATGGCACAAATGCTGGGCAGTGTGGTGGTGCCTGGCACTGCTGCTGTTGATGGGCCAAGCCAAGCAGCCACACCAGGTTGATGAGTCGACAAGTGTTGGGCCATCGTTACGAGCGTAATGGAGGAACCTCTCTCTCTCTCTCTCTGCTAGGCTACATAACACCTCTCTGTCGGTCACTGTTGTATCATTTACATGGTCACGCCCACCAAAAAATGCATGGAGGGTCACGGACAATACAAGCCGGTAGGAACCCTAACTCAGGATGTCCCAACATGGGTTGGTAATCTTTATGCAAGGTTTTACGCAATACTGGACCGTTTTCGATAGCGTTCATCACATTGGCAGCTGCAAATTTGTGCGCGTCTCCTGGCAACCGGCGCGTTATCTCTTGCGACTGAGGCCATGCCGGTGCAAGCGATCGCGGACACACCTCAGCTGCTCACTATCGATTGTTCTAGTGGTGAGTAACGGCATCAATGACAGAACTGCGCCTGCTATCGAGCCGGAAGTACAATCACATTTCAGCCCGCCAGGCTCGCTCCGCGAGCCTCTTATTGGTGCAGGCGGTGTTGGAGGGCCATCGTTGGGCAAGTTACTAATTGACATTGTTGCAAACGCGGGAAATGTGCGTCTCTCTCTCGCCAGTCACACAGGAAAGGAGACCCCCATCCACAAAATGGCATGTTGTGAGCTGACCACTGTGACTTTCCAGACTTTCGATTAGTAACTCTGTTCCTTACTCAACGTCACAACTCCGACTGAAGAAAGCATGGCAATTAGATGATCAGGCCTGCTCCAAATGACATTGGCGTGACCCAACTTTGCCTGCAGGAATGACTAGCCTACTCCGACCGCCCGAACCGTGCCCCCTCGCACCCCCTTGCACACCCTTGCACCCCCACCCCCTCCCCAGCCCAGCATAGCCTTCCTACCTCCTCCTACCCCCTCCCAACCCCAGCCCCGCCCTCCCCCACCCCACCCCACCCCACCCCCATCACATCCCTAGCAACTCCTGCCCACCCCTACGGGGCGCAGCCTGCGGCGTGCTCAGCTCCAAGCCCTAGTAAACTCACCAAGAGCTGGTTATCTGCACTGTCCTAACGGCCTTAAAGCCACAGCAAGGAGGGCTTATGGCATTGCTGAAGAGGTGCAGGCCGAGAATGAGTTGTTGACGACCGAGGCCACGTTGCAACAGGCTTTTGAGGAGGTCCTTGCTCGACCTTGAGGAGAAGCACAAGCAGCTGCAGGCATCACACAGGCAGCTAAGATTGGAGAACGAGTCTCTTGAAGATGTGGTCAAGACACAGGAGCTGGCTATGACTAATGCCAAGCGTGCTCATCACCGCCTCGAAGCCCACCTGCGCAAGTATCGGCGCCGCCCCTCACTAACCCACAAGCAGAAGCAGCAGCTGCAGATCTTGAAACAAACGGGTGTGTCCACTGAGGTCCTACGACGGTGGCCTGACAGCAACTATAGCCGGCTTGACGCCCATGGCAGAACTGCTGGTGGCACAACAGTCCTAACCGTTGGTGGCACAACAGTGCAGCCCACACCTGACCCATGCCCCCTTGAGCCCTGTGACCTCTTCATCCCCACCCAAGAGGCCTCACCTGGACAGCCAGCAGCAAGGACGGCAGCATACACAGCTCAATAGTACCTCAGCACAGCAAGGTTGATGTTGAAGACACAAGTCAGCCGTCACCAGCTTCCCACATGCCGGCGACTGTTCATCACGGAGCAGTGTGTGGTGGCCAACACTCACCGGCCTGGCGAGCGCACAACTGTGAGCCGGCAACTGCGTGTGGTCTACAAGTACCTGTGGCAAAGGACCTGGGCTGGGCTGGGCTGGGCTGGGCTGGGCTGGGCTGGGCTGGGCTGGGCTGGGCTGGGCTGGGCTGGGCTGGGCTGGGCTGGGCTGGGCTGGGCTGGGCTGGGCTGGGCTGGGCTGGGCTGGGCTGGGCTGGGCTGGGCTGGGCTGGGCTGGGCTGGGCTGGGCTGGGCTGGGCTGGGCTGGGCTGGGCTGGGCTGGGCTGGGCTGGGCTGGGCTGGGCTGGGCTGGGCTGGGCTGGGCTGGGCTGGGCTGGGCTGGGCTGGGCTGGGCTGGGCTGGGCTGGGCTGGGCTGGGCTGGGCTGGGCTGGGCTGGGCTGGGCTGGGCTGGGCTGGGCTGGGCTGGGCTGGGCTGGGCTGGGCTGGGCTGGGCTGGGCTGGGCTGGGCTGGGCTGGGCTGGGCTGGGCTGGGCTGGGCTGGGCTGGGCTGGGCTGGGCTGGGCTGGGCTGGGCTGGGCTGGGCTGGGCTGGGCTGGGCTGGGCTGGGCTGGGCTGGGCTGGGCTGGGCTGGGCTGGGCTGGGCTGGGCTGGGCTGGGCTGGGCTGGGCTGGGCTGGGCTGGGCTGGGCTGGGCTGGGCTGGGCTGGGCTGGGCTGGGCTGGGCTGGGCTGGGCTGGGCTGGGCTGGGCTGGGCTGGGCTGGGCTGGGCTGGGCTGGGCTGGGCTGGGCTGGGCTGGGCTGGGCTGGGCTGGGCTGGGCTGGGCTGGGCTGGGCTGGGCTGGGCTGGGCTGGGCTGGGCTGGGCTGGGCTGGGCTGGGCTGGGCTGGGCTGGGCTGGGCTGGGCTGGGCTGGGCTGGGCTGGGCTGGGCTGGGCTGGGCTGGGCTGGGCTGGGCTGGGCTGGGCTGGGCTGGGCTGGGCTGGGCTGGGCTGGGCTGGGCTGGGCTGGGCTGGGCTGGGCTGGGCTGGGCTGGGCTGGGCTGGGCTGGGCTGGGCTGGGCTGGGCTGGGCTGGGCTGGGCTGGGCTGGGCTGGGCTGGGCTGGGCTGGGCTGGGCTGGGCTGGGCTGGGCTGGGCTGGGCTGGGCTGGGCTGGGCTGGGCTGGGCTGGGCTGGGCTGGGCTGGGCTGGGCTGGGCTGGGCTGGGCTGGGCTGGGCTGGGCTGGGCTGGGCTGGGCTGGGCTGGGCTGGGCTGGGCTGGGCTGGGCTGGGCTGGGCTGGGCTGGGCTGGGCTGGGCTGGGCTGGGCTGGGCTGGGCTGGGCTGGGCTGGGCTGGGCTGGGCTGGGCTGGGCTGGGCTGGGCTGGGCTGGGCTGGGCTGGGCTGGGCTGGGCTGGGCTGGGCTGGGCTGGGCTGGGCTGGGCTGGGCTGGGCTGGGCTGGGCTGGGCTGGGCTGGGCTGGGCTGGGCTGGGCTGGGCTGGGCTGGGCTGGGCTGGGCTGGGCTGGGCTGGGCTGGGCTGGGCTGGGCTGGGCTGGGCTGGGCTGGGCTGGGCTGGGCTGGGCTGGGCTGGGCTGGGCTGGGCTGGGCTGGGCTGGGCTGGGCTGGGCTGGGCTGGGCTGGGCTGGGCTGGGCTGGGCTGGGCTGGGCTGGGCTGGGCTGGGCTGGGCTGGGCTGGGCTGGGCTGGGCTGGGCTGGGCTGGGCTGGGCTGGGCTGGGCTGGGCTGGGCTGGGCTGGGCTGGGCTGGGCTGGGCTGGGCTGGGCTGGGCTG
>JASKMD010000003.1:11940290-12021027 GCA_030144725.1 Haematococcus lacustris
GGGCTGGGCTGGGCTGGGCTGGGCTGGGCTGGGCTGGGCTGGGCTGGGCTGGGCTGGGCTGGGCTGGGCTGGGCTGGGCTGGGCTGGGCTGGGCTGGGCTGGGCTGGGCTGGGCTGGGCTGGGCTGGGCTGGGCTGGGCTGGGCTGGGCTGGGCTGGGCTGGGCTGGGCTGGGCTGGGCTGGGCTGGGCTGGGCTGGGCTGGGCTGGGCTGGGCTGGGCTGGGCTGGGCTGGGCTGGGCTGGGCTGGGCTGGGCTGGGCTGGGCTGGGCTGGGCTGGGCTGGGCTGGGCTGGGCTGGGCTGGGCTGGGCTGGGCTGGGCTGGGCTGGGCTGGGCTGGGCTGGGCTGGGCTGGGCTGGGCTGGGCTGGGCTGGGCTGGGCTGGGCTGGGCTGGGCTGGGCTGGGCTGGGCTGGGCTGGGCTGGGCTGGGCTGGGCTGGGCTGGGCTGGGCTGGGCTGGGCTGGGCTGGGCTGGGCTGGGCTGGGCTGGGCTGGGCTGGGCTGGGCTGGGCTGGGCTGGGCTGGGCTGGGCTGGGCTGGGCTGGGCTGGGCTGGGCTGGGCTGGGCTGGGCTGGGCTGGGCTGGGCTGGGCTGGGCTGGGCTGGGCTGGGCTGGGCTGGGCTGGGCTGGGCTGGGCTGGGCTGGGCTGGGCTGGGCTGGGCTGGGCTGGGCTGGGCTGGGCTGGGCTGGGCTGGGCTGGGCTGGGCTGGGCTGGGCTGGGCTGGGCTGGGCTGGGCTGGGCTGGGCTGGGCTGGGCTGGGCTGGGCTGGGCTGGGCTGGGCTGGGCTGGGCTGGGCTGGGCTGGGCTGGGCTGGGCTGGGCTGGGCTGGGCTGGGCTGGGCTGGGCTGGGCTGGGCTGGGCTGGGCTGGGCTGGGCTGGGCTGGGCTGGGCTGGGCTGGGCTGGGCTGGGCTGGGCTGGGCTGGGCTGGGCTGGGCTGGGCTGGGCTGGGCTGGGCTGGGCTGGGCTGGGCTGGGCTGGGCTGGGCTGGGCTGGGCTGGGCTGGGCTGGGCTGGGCTGGGCTGGGCTGGGCTGGGCTGGGCTGGGCTGGGCTGGGCTGGGCTGGGCTGGGCTGGGCTGGGCTGGGCTGGGCTGGGCTGGGCTGGGCTGGGCTGGGCTGGGCTGGGCTGGGCTGGGCTGGGCTGGGCTGGGCTGGGCTGGGCTGGGCTGGGCTGGGCTGGGCTGGGCTGGGCTGGGCTGGGCTGGGCTGGGCTGGGCTGGGCTGGGCTGGGCTGGGCTGGGCTGGGCTGGGCTGGGCTGGGCTGGGCTGGGCTGGGCTGGGCTGGGCTGGGCTGGGCTGGGCTGGGCTGGGCTGGGCTGGGCTGGGCTGGGCTGGGCTGGGCTGGGCTGGGCTGGGCTGGGCTGGGCTGGGCTGGGCTGGGCTGGGCTGGGCTGGGCTGGGCTGGGCTGGGCTGGGCTGGGCTGGGCTGGGCTGGGCTGGGCTGGGCTGGGCTGGGCTGGGCTGGGCTGGGCTGGGCTGGGCTGGGCTGGGCTGGGCTGGGCTGGGCTGGGCTGGGCTGGGCTGGCTGGGCTGGGCTGGGCTGGGCTGGGCTGGGCTGGGCTGGGCTGGGCTGGGCTGGGCTGGGCTGGGCTGGGCTGGGCTGGGCTGGGCTGGGCTGGGCTGGGCTGGGCTGGGCTGGGCTGGGCTGGGCTGGGCTGGGCTGGGCTGGGCTGGGCTGGGCTGGGCTGGGCTGGGCTGGGCTGGGCTGGGCTGGGCTGGGCTGGGCTGGGCTGGGCTGGGCTGGGCTGGGCTGGGCTGGGCTGGGCTGGGCTGGGCTGGGCTGGGCTGGGCTGGGCTGGGCTGGGCTGGGCTGGGCTGGGCTGGGCTGGGCTGGGCTGGGCTGGGCTGGGCTGGGCTGGGCTGGGCGCTGGTGTTGGTGCATCTCTATAATGGTGCAAGCCTATTATGCTCTTAAAAACCCTAGCCGGCTTAAGCGTCCTAAAGCAGCCGGTCCAGTGTGTGGTGGGGCCTCGCCACCCCTCCCTAGGTGCAGCCTCCCCAGTGCTTAGTGCAGCAGCGGGCTGCTCAGCAGGGGCGCACCTCCCCCAGCACCGGCACATCCTGGACCCCTAGGTAGTACAGAGGGTCAAGGTCTAGGTGGCAGATTACGCCAACCCCAAGGACCCGCCCAGCTGGATCCACATGCTGCATGGCCCCGCGTCTGCGTGCACTCCCCAAGGCCTTCTTTGCTGACCCGAGCATCACGGCCGAGCCGGTTGAACTGGACAAGATGGTACTGCTGGGCGAAGCCAACACCATCAACACCCTCGCCAAGCGGCTGGCTGTCACCACGTGGGAGCCGTTTGCCACCCCAGACAAGAGTTGTTGCCTTTGCCTATCTGAGTGCCATATGCAAAGCTAGCTATAGCCCATGTTGTGGTGTGTCTCTCATGTGTGGGCTCCCCATGTTTTCGACAGCTTACAGGACCCATGACGTTTGCTGTCCGTTGACACAGATGCCCTTTGTTGTCCATTGACATAGACCCCACCTGTTGCCCATCGACACATATGCCAACTGCATTGTATGCACGAGTGGCAAGAGCGGCGGTACCTCATACATGTGCAAACCAGAGATGTACGTTCGCATTACAGATGTCATGCACAGTGTACATGCCAGGAGTTCAAGCTCATTGTCCGTTGGCGAGGAGTTGTGCGCAACTGAGAAGGAGGACCTGCTGTTTACTCCTCAACAAGATTACATCACTGAAGTATGTCATGAAACAGTAACAAGTCACATACAATGTTCATGTTGGGCCTATGTTCAAGGCCATGCCCAGAGTTGTAACACAACCCCAACAACCCTTTGTGTTTCACCTTCACCTTCCCCAGCCTCTGTACCTACACACCAACAAAACTGCCATCCTCAACATCCACCACGAACAACATGTAGAGCTCCAAACTCCACCCCTCCCCCACCCCTCATCAATGCAGTTACAAGTGCCCAAGCTGCCAAAAAGTAAACTATGCCAATCCCTGTGCACAAAAAGCTGCAGACCCTTCTTTGCAGAGGTGTCTGGTCCATGATGTCTGCTGATCTAAGCTGCAAGAAGTAAACTGCTCTGTGCAAAACCAGCCTTTGTACAGGGTCACCCAGGCATCAGCCTCAGGTGTGGGCTCACACGTAGTTTGTAGGGCGCAAGCCAGGCAGGGTCCAGCCCAGCTCCTCCTGGTACAGCATGGCAATGGCGGCGTAGATGGCTGAGGAGCCGCAGAAGAAGCCCACATAGCCCGCTGCCAGCTTGCACCTATCGCTGTAGTTGGCTCCGGCCAGCAGGATGAAGGTCAGAGTCAGGCTGGCGAACACGACCTGCACAAGCAGCAGCAGCAGCAACAGCTTGCCACGACATGTCAGCACTCTTCCTCGTTGTAGCCTGCAGCATAGGCTGCTGAGAGGTTTAGCACGCATGCTGAGCTAGCCACCGACAGAAACAACTGGATGTGCGCACATACACACGCACAGTCACAGGCCGCCAGCCCAGCCCTGCTGCTACACCTGCTGGCCTCACCTGCAAGCACTTGTTCTTGCGCAACGTGACCACGAAGAAGCACAGCGTGAACACCGCCCACAGGCCGCACCACAGCGTGTCGCCTGTCAGAGCTGTTGCCGTCACTGAGGCCACTGTCTTCTGGATCTCCAGCAGCTTCCACAGAAACCAGCCCAGCCAGAAGCAACCGTAGCAGGAGAAGGCAGTGCCAGCAAAGGTGGCACCACGGATGAGCTGCAGGCACCACAGCAAGCACCCAAAGGTCAGCTAGAGCAAGCTACCAGCTCACACTGCCTTAGATACCAGACAGGTCCGCCTTCACCCACCTCCAGGATGCCAGCAACCAGCTGGCCAAAGCCGCCAAAGAAAGCCGCATAGGTCACCACCACAGGCAGGAAACCCTGAACACACAGCAGCACCAGCAGCAGCAGGGTGATCAGAATGGACCCAGCACCAGGCAGCGCTGCAGTGCTCACACACTATTGCCACACAGGGCTAGTCACACTGAGGCTGCGGGTGTGACAGGTGGTTGCCTTGGCCAACGCGTGCGGCCAGACTATAGACACAGCCACAGCTGCATACGTTCAGGGTCTGCAACGCTCCCCTCCTCCTGGCCCTGACCCCAACAGCTGCACTCACGCCAGGGCTCCATTTGGTTGTGGTGAACATGAGCATGCAGGTGGTCATGCCGAAGCACAGCAGGCCGAAAGGTCCGGGATTGGCTCGCACACCGGGCGGTGGAGGCACAGCTGCGGACACCATCATGCCGTGACCGTGCTCCAGGTCGTCTGCGGCAGCAGCAGCAGCAGCAGGGACCGGCACACGTGGCAGAGCCTCTTGGTTTACGGAAGGTTTTGCGGCAGCGCTGTGTGTGGGCGATGGTGCACGCAGCAAGCTCAGAGGCTGCGCTACGCTGCCACTCGTTCGCGAGCTGAGAAGCATGCCATCCAGCCTTGGAACACCAGATATCGCAGTGTAGCGCTTCGCAAGCACTCACCACTGACAGACGCGGTGCCATGTGAAGCCTTGGTGGGAGTTGCCATGTTTGGCGCGGTGCAAGGAGCGGTAGGAATGGACAGAGCAGGAAAGTAAGGTACAGGCTTATGTAGCGGCACTGCTCTCTGGGTGTCGGCGCTGCGGGCAGCGGGCAACTTGAGCGTACCTCACTCTTGTTCAGTGTTAGTAAACCCAGTCATCCAAGAAACCAGTGTATTTCGCGTGCTGCAGCTGTGCTGTGGCTTCCACGATGTACCGATCGCCGCGATCCAAGGCTCTGCCGAGGTTATGTGTCAAAAAGTGAACATGGTTTTCGTGTCAAAACCCCGCCCCTGGACATGAACGGGTCAGGCCAGAGCTGCTGTGTCCATTACTGCTTAGTCGTTACACCACCGTGCTAGCCGCCATGTACGATGCTGGTGTTGGCATGGTGTGGACCCCAACTGGGCTTCCCTGGTGGACTGAGTCACCCCTTCATCAAATGCAGCCTGGCCAGCCAGGTATCTAAATTATCTGACCCAGCAGATGCAGCCTGGCCATCTAGGTACCGGCTGCTGTGGTATCAGGCTGCTTTGGGCCTGATGGCTTATCTCACCATGGGAGGCTACCAACGGCCTGGCTACTGGCTGCTTGTGATTCTAGAACCCCTCCCTGGCAACACCTCCATCAGTATCGCAGCGGGCAACACACGCACGTGCAAAGGAAACGTACGGGCGCCTTTCACTAGACAAGCCATTGTGCCTCAGGCAGTTGCCCCTGTCGTGGCTTGGGCGGGTGGTACCGGCTTCTGACACACTTCACTGCCCGTGACCCATTGATAGTGAACTCTATAATGATGAGAGGCTGAGCCTTGTGACTGACACTTCGCACAAGACCATCTTACTCCTACAACCTCGCTGATGAGCACCTTGACACCGCATCCCAGGTCAGCATGGACATCTCAGGCCCGCCCTCATCAACTCAGCCCTACCTTGACTACTGATGATAGCATGCAAGATAGGCATGGGAAGGTTGTAGTACAATCCCTGGGCAGGGCATCGACATGATGCCAGCAGGGTATTCATACTTGCTCGGAAAGCAGCGTGTTCGCCTCTATCTCCTATGTTGTGAGCATTGATCTGAGGGTGGGGCTGTTCTGCTGTAGAAGCATGCTGTCAAGCACTGCTCTACCCATTGCTGCCAGCCTTACACAAAGGCCTCCTTTCCCAGCGCCACTGCCAGCAGCTGGCCCAGGTTCCAGGCTGCGTGCAGCATCAGGCTGGGGCCCAGGCTGCGACTGCGCAGGTACAGCAGGTCGCCAGCGGGCGCCAGCAGCAGCAGCGGCAGGGCGTTGCTGGGGGTGAGGTGCAGGGCCGCAAACCCCAGGGAGCTGGCGGCCACGCAGGCAGGCAGGGGCAGCACCTTGGTCAGCGAGGTCAGGAAGAAGCCGCGCCAGAACACCTGCGGAGGGCCAAGGGGCAGGGCAGGCTGCGGCAGTGGCACAGGCAGCAGAGAAGCTTAGGCTGAGCTGCCAGGGCAACACAGCGGCAGGGAGCAGCTGAGACAGCTGTCAGGTGCGGGCTGGCAGTCGAGCCCATCAGCCACATGCACAGGGTCCCCTCACCTCACCAGACTCTGACACAGGCACTACCACTGCCCCTCCTCCTGCCCTGCCCCTCCTCCTGCCCTGCCACTTCTCCAGCCCTTACCCTTGCCCTTGCCCCTCCTTCTGCCCCTGACCAGCCCCACCTCTTCCCACAGTGGCCCCAGTAGCCCAGAGGCCAGCGCGTGCAGCGCTAGGGGGCCCGCTGCCCCGGCCTGCCAGCTGCCCTGCACTGCAGCCACCAGCGCGGCGCCCCCGGCGTTGTCCAGCACACCAGGGCCTAGTGCTGCCTGCACAGCAACACACCAGGGGCAGCTGCAGACCCCGTCAAGCGCATGGCCAGGCTGCCAGGCAAAGCTTGAGGGGTACTCAGGCAGGCAGGCAGGCGGCAGCGCCCAATGGCTGGACCAGGCTAGCCAGGTCTGTCATGCACTGTGTGGCCCCTGACCTGCAGCAGGCCTGCCCAGGCTGAGGCGGCCAGGGGGTCGGCTGCGGGGAAGAGGAGCAGGCACAGTAGCGCAGTGGCAGCAGCCCAGCCAGGGGTCAGGCGCAGACTGAACAGGCCAAGTGCCCTGCATGCAGCCACCAGCCGGCAGGTGTTGCAGCACCAGGCTGGCTGCGCGCCGGAGCACAGGGCAGGAGTGCGTGAGGTTGCACGCGTGATGAGGGTGGTGAGACCTTGCAGCAGCGGCTGCTGGCCTGCCCCACTGGCTTCCCTCACTGACCTGGGCTGGCAGCTGTGGAGCGCTGCAGCCAGCAGCCCCACCATGGCCAGCAGCAGTGCGGCTTCACTGCCAGCATGCTGCACTGCCAGTGCCTGCAGGCTGCCAGCTCCTGGGCCGCAGTGGATCAGACCCACCCACCCACATGCTGGGGCTGTGCTCTCCAAGGAGGGCAGCAGCTGCAGAGCAGCCCCCCCTGCTGCTAGGCACGCACCCCCCGCCAGCACCTGCGCAGGCATGCAGGGCGCTGGAGGTCTGGCAACGAAGCTGCAGGTCAGGTCATGCAGGGGGCCAGTGCAGGGGAACGTGGGCCACCTGGAGCAGCTGGGCTGTGCCCCAAGGGACAGGCAGCTTGACAGTGTCGCACTGCGGGCACAGCAGACAGCAGACAGGAAGGTCAAGCCAAGGATACATGCGCATGTTTGAACTCAGGAAAGGTCAGTGCAGCCACGGCACCTGCATTGTACCTGCTGCCAGATGCGCCCCTGTCGCACTTCAGCCCACAGGGCAGCAGGTGACACCTCCTCTATGATATCCCCTTGTTGGCACTGACAAGGTGGGGTCCTCAACAGTGGCCTTCCCCACGCAGTGGCCCAGCCGGTGCTTCCGCTCTGCAACCCAAGCACGCTGCCGGACGGTCTTCCCGCCCTGCTCGGTGCGACACCCACTACACGACCCCGAAGCTGCACTGATGGTGGCTCTGCGACGCGCATCGCTACTTCCAGGCCGCCTGCTCAAATTCGCACGATGGACCTCGCGCTCGCTCCCGTGAGCGTGGCTCTGCACTAGCCAACCAGCCTTCACCATGCAAGCATATCCCAGCCTTGCAGCGGCACCTGTGACGCGCCTAGATGGAGCACAGAAACGAGGTGCATGGGCCCCCGACACTTGCACATGCATCGCTTGCACAGGTTGGCTTGCCGCACCACTGCATTTGACATCAGCAGCGACATTGTAAAGCTGTCGCGACTGAGGCAGCAACTACACCGCTCTGCGTAATGGGGAGGGCGGAGCGGGGTTTGTGCAACCTTCTGTACTCTGTGTCTCTGTTGATAGAGCTTGTCGTTGTACGATGCGCGTCATCGGCGGGCAATTGCACCCCTATTGCGGATGCCATTTGCCTGGCGCAGCTGGGGCTGACAGTCAGTGGCTTGAAGTATGTGCACCGTCGTACACAGAACAGCAATGACGAGAAGCTCATTGGCAACATCAGTGTGTTGTCTGCAGGATTGCCTCATCGCCAGCCTCTGCATCGCAGCCGACCATCTCTTACTCAGCGCTGGCATCAGGCATACTGAATTGCGTTGGGGCGGGAGAAAGTACTTTGCGGGTGCGCCATGCAGGTGTCAAGTGCGGGTGCAAGCCAGCCGCCAATGTCTTCCTCCTCGTTTGCCGTGCCTGGTTCATTTAATGCTGCCAGCATACATACCACCCTACCTTCCTCTGCAGCCGCTGCGCATCCTATCTCCTGAGCAAAACCGATACATCTTGCCTCCAGCCACAGAGAGATGGAGTGCAATGTCAGGTGAGAGCTCTCTTTCCCAGAGACAGACTCAGCAAACCAGCTGGCTGGGGTCACACATTGTGTTGGTGGTGTCATGATGTCCCTGCGACAGGCATTGACGTCATTGTGGACTACCGCAGCATTACTGAGCTCACAGGCATCATCCTTGACACATCTTCCAATGGCCAACGTCTGTATGATGGATGGTGTGTGCATGGACACACAGGCGCGGATTGCCTGCCTAGCTGGTCACCCACAGTGCCAGCCATGGCATCACCACCCTTCCTTGGCAGCCATTGACAGGGCCTAGTTAAGCAACTCCACCTCCACTGACACGCTGCAGCTGGTATGACCCCACACCCACCACTGCTCTCACATCTGCAGGATCCTTGACCCAGTGGTGATGGTAGACATCGCCCAGTCAGGGATGCTTGAGCCCCTGGACGCCTACATTGCAGCCGATGCCAGCATTGACTGGCCCGACTTCATTAGGTGAGGTCCTATTGCACGCCACACTGCTGCACAGGGCTCGGTTCTGGGGCACTGCCATTGAGCAACCTCCTGGCTGCAGCGCCTCACATCCACCCTCATCATGTTGTCCTGCCCAGGTACTTCCGGCAAGTCAGCTCAGTGTACAACGGAACAGTCACTGGCGTCCCACTGGCCGGCAAGGTGGGATCTGTTAAGCAGTGAAGCCTGAGCAGCAAGCGCAGGAGTGGGAGGCCAGCCACAGCTTTAGGCTGGCATCATCAGTGTGCACTCCTGCCATGTGGCCTCTACCTGCATGTGCAATGTGGGCCCCTGTGCCCTGGCTCTCTGCTTCTTAATGGCAGGCCAGCACCCTGTACTATCGCAAGGATGTGTTTGCCATGGCCAACCTCAGCGCACCCAGCACCTGGGATGAGTTCGTCACCATTGCCCGCGCTCTCAACGGTTCAGACTTCAATGCTGGTGCGGGCCGCTGATCTGCTCAGTCCTGCCAGTGCACTGTGCTTGGGAGCTGTGCGGGGCAGGTGCAGAGTCATTGCAGTACCTGCTTCCTCCTGGCTGCAGATGGGGTCCCTGACCACTCCATCTGCTGGCAGATCATCAACTGCCTTGAGGACACCGTGGTGTTCTCACAGCTCCTGACACCCATGACCCAAGCGCTGGTGTGTGGCACTGGAGCTCCAGCCCTAGGGCGTGCCTGGGCAGGATGTGCCTGGGCCGCCTGACACTTGCTGCTGGCAGCCAGGAGGGACACATGCAGTGACACTGCGGTGGCTGGCCGGTGGTTGCTGCAGGGCACCAAGTCTGGGTGGCTGTTCGACCCAGAGACCATGGACCCGCTGGTCAACAACGAGGTGGGGCACAGCATGCGCATCCCAGCAGGACCCACACCTGCATGCCCTACCCGTGCAGGGCTCTGAAGGCATGCTGGTCTGGGCTGCCACCGCAGGCCATGCTGCAAGCCCTGTCCATGTACAAGGAGCTCCTGGGCTACACCCTGCCACTGCCTGTGGAGAGCCAGTGCAGCCTGGTGCATGTGCCCTTCCTGCAAGGAGCATGTGAGGACCAGTCTGATGCAGCCAGGCCCCTCTGGCCTCCCCAGCGGCCCTGCTGACACCCTGATGGCTGGCTCAAGCCTGGCTTGCTGTGCAGGTGCCATGACCATCAAGTGGGACGAGCAGTTCAAGGGCATCCAGCTGATGGACCAGCTGTTCAGCCTGCCAGCCAACCCGTGGCATGGGAGGATTGGGTTTGCGCAGCTGCCAGGCTCCACAAGCGTGCTCAACAGGGCAACAGGCGAGCGGCTTCTTGCACCACCTACCATGCACCCTGGGTGCAAAACATCCATTGGAGCTGCCACGCTGGCAACGCTGGCAGGTCTTGCATCCTGAGCTGCTACTGGCACTGACTGTGACTCTGCCGCAGGCAAGCTGGAGCGCTGCACTGTGGCCACCTGCCCTTATGCTACCCAGCAACGCAACCAGTTCACCGGGCAGACTGAGCTGATCAATACGGCACCAAACTTTGGCCTGGCAGGCTTCTCAGGTGACATGTCTACCTGTGCCATGTGTGGCTGCCATGAGCGTGCACAGCGCACGCACTGTCTCATATCACACCCTTCCTCCTGGCTGTTGATGTCACCCTGCACTCCTTGGCACATGTGCGCTGCTGACTCTTCTAGCACATCACCAATCACAGCCGGCATGCATGCAGGTGTCATAAACGCCCTGCAGCCCAGCAGCTACAAGAAGGCAACCTTCCAGCTCTTCGCCTTCCTCTCCGCCTCCAACATCTCCTTCCCTGTGAGCCGGACCCACTCATAGCCAACAGACAGGTCCACAGAGGCTGTTGCGGGTGGATGCATGGGCGCCCTGCAGCATGCTGTTCCTGACAAGGCGTGCGTGAGTGTGCCTGCCCATCAAGCGCGGTGTGGTGCTGCCTGGTGACTGCAGCTGGTGATCGCCATCAGTCCAGTGGGCCCCTTCCTAAACATGCACACCTCCACTGAGCCGGCTCTACTCAACGCCTGGGAGGCTGCTGGTTACTTCCCACCAGATGTTGAGCACTTCATGCAAAACATGAACGCCACGCTTGCAAACCCCAATGTGGCCCTCGACATCCGCATCACCAGTGGCCACCTGTACAGGTCAGTGCTGCTGCTCAGGCTCCTGCTGCTCAGGCTCAGGCTCCTGGCTGTGTGCACCTCTCTATTCAGGGAGTTGCTCAAGGGTTTAGAGTGCAGGTCATGTGCCACAGGTTGGCACCAGGAGAGGTTGGTCACTGGCTGCCTGGTTTGTGCTGTGCAGGCAGACGTTGAGCCATGGGCTGGCCATGTTGCAGAGGGGCAGCACTGCTGCGGAAGTCATGGCCTGGGTCACAGCCGGGTTTGCGGCACAGCTGGCAAAGGATGGAGGCCCCTCTCAGGTGCGCAGTGCAGGGCATGTGGCAGGCCTTGGCTGCATCAGCTTTCAGGCCCACACCAGTCTTGGTGCTGCCGTGTCACAGGTCCAGGCAGCATACCTGGCAGGCCTCAACACCAGGCTGGTGCCGCGGTCCCCAGCGCCACCGCAAGCAGCTTCACCGGCCCTGTCGACATCCACCAGCAGCCCAGACCTCACAGGTCAGTGGGGTCCCTGACCGCCACAGGCACCGGGCAGGGTGTGCTGCCTTGTTCTCCCGTTTACAGCAGCCAGCAGGGTCAGCATTGCTGCATACCCCTGCCTGCCTTCTGACGCCCCCGCCCTTGTGCCCCTGCTCCTGCGTGCAGTGCCCATCGCTGTACCCACCACTGTGTGCAGCGTGGTGTTGATAGTGGCCTGCCTGGCAGTGCTGGTGAGACGCTCCAGCTTTGCCGCCAGGCTGTTTGGCAAGAGCATCGCACCGCGCTTGGGCTCCAGCGTCACTCTGCTGGGTGAGGCCAACTGCAGCTGCCTGCTCCGCACACTGAACATCATCTTTACTGAGTGCTGCACATCGCCCTGCAGTGACCGACATCCAGGACTCCACAACATTGTGGTGGGTGGCAGAGCTTGTGTCCCAGCTGCTGCCTGCCCTTTGCACCAGGGACCCTGTCTTGCCTGGCTGCCCTGAGCAGGGAGACGCTGTCACAGGACGACATGAACGCAGCGGTGGAGCTGCACCACAGCCTGGTCCGCAAGCTGCTGGTGCAGCACCATGGCTATGGTGAGGCCTGTGTACTACTCTTGCAACAGGCAGTCAAGACATCCTCTGCTCTCACACCTGCACCATGCAACATGGCCTGACCACCTGCCCCTTTCGAGTTGCTCTTGCTGTCAGCTGCTGGTGCTTGACCGCCCGCAGAGTCCGCCACTGAGGGTGATGCCTTCATCCTGGCCTTCCACACGCCCTCAGATGCGCTGCGCTGGGCGCAGGCCTTCCAGCAGGGCCTGCTGCACCTGGCCTGGCCCGAGCAGCTGCTGCAGCTGGACGCGGGTGCACCGGTCTGGGCAGCACCTGGGGTGAGGCAGCCTGCCGTGACATCATGCAGCTGGTGCATGATTGGCAACCATGCAGACTGGCAAATCATGTTTGCCTATTCCAGGCGGGCCTCAGCAAGCACATGTCCGCCATGGCGCAGCCAATGCACGAGTCGCTTGCAGCCTACCTACTTAACAGTGACAGTGGAATTTTGAGGTATGCTGCAAATGTCACAAAGCAGCCGACGTTGGCGCATTTCTTTAAGCATCCTATGTTGGCGTGTTCCTATGCCTGCGCAGCCAACAAGCTCATGCCAGCCGTGCCCGTGCGTTCTATAGTGCACAGTGGGCTTCATCAGGAGTGGAAAGCCACCAAAGCCGCCTTACGTTCAGGTGTGTAAGGCCTTCATGCTATAATCACGCAGGTTCGTGTTTTCTTCAATCTCAGCTGGGATAGTATTGACGTGTTTGCTTGAGCTGGTGCCCTATCCTCACACCATGAGCTTTCCCAGCTGCCCTGGCTGAGCTGGGGTAGTGCCACAACAGCTGGCTCATGGCAGGGTCTTTACAATTGTTTGCCACATAGCTTGCTGCACATAGCTTGCTGGCAACAAGCACGCAGTATGCAGTGGACCACTGTAAACTATGCTGTAATCATGATCATGCTTGCATGCCGTTCTATCCATGATGCCGCTGCGTAAATTTGAATCACGAGATATGACAAAAGTGATGACTCATGCTGTGTGATGAGTCTCAGTCTTGCAGCCAAGTATAGCCAAGGCCTGAGTACTCCTAGCCTAAGGCTGTTGCCACCCAATGAGTACCACTTACACTGTCCCCTGTTTTCACTAATATATAGCTATGTACAGCCGTGGAACGGCGACACTTCTCATGAGATTGACAACTTGAGCTTACATCACGATAATGGTTCGGGTAAGAATAAGAAATCCCAGCAAATGCCTAAAAAAGCTGTCCAACTGCGTTGTTTTGGGGTCACATGTACTTGTGAACAGCTCAACTGCTATATCTCCTCAGCCCGGTTTTCCCTCGAATTTGATTTTCCACTTGCTGGTATGCCGCTTTCTAACTGGGTGTAAACAGGGTCAAGACAAACAGAAGCCACGTGTCATTACTGCATCAGCCTCATAACAACCATTACGGGCTGGGCTTGCACCCTGCTCTCAAGGAACTGCTTTGTCTTATTGGAAGCTGCCCAAGAGTGTTCCCTGCATGGTGTGCCGCCTCATCCAGCCCCCATCAGCTCACACATAGATGCTAGACTCTGGCCCTGCTATTGTGGGTGCTAATGGTGGTGTGCAGGGGCCTGCGTGTGCGTGTGGGCCTGCACTCTGGTGTATATGAGGGCTCTGACGCCCTGCTCAACAAAACCACCGGCCGCATGCAGTATGGCGGCTGGCCCCTGGCCATGGCCAAGGCGGTGGGCGATGTGGGGCAGGGCGGCATGGTGCTCCTCAGCCAGTCAGCCTTTGAGCAGCTGCCCGTGTCCAAGCTGGCCAGTTTCGGCATGCTGCTGAACATGGGTGACTACGTGTTCACGAAGGATGAGTCACTGCCAGCCACCCCCATCTACCAGGCATTTGGGCGGGGCTTGGAGCACCGTGCCGCCTTCCTGCAGGGCCCCCTGCGCGCCTCAGAGCAGCTGCAGGCCGGGGTGCTGGACGCCCCACTGGGCGACGTGTCCATTACCTTTGCCAACCTGGTGGGCGTGGGCACCCTGATGGCCTGGGACAAGACCCTGGCCTCCGCAGCCCTGGACCTGTACCACACCCACGCCATCAGCACACTGCAAGCCATGCCTCAGCTGCTCCACCAGCTGCCTGGCCATGGCGGCCAGCAGCCCGCCCTGCTGCCCGCTGGCACCACTGACCCCGGCTACTTGGTGGAGCTGAGCGGTGGGCTGTGCCTGGCTGCCTTCCTCTCCCCAGCTGCGGCCCTGTTGTGGGCTCTGCAGCTGCGGGCCGATCTGCTGGAGGCGCCCTGGCAGGAGGAGCTGCTGGCGCATGAGCTGTGCGAGGAGGTGGCTGTAGCGCAAGCCGTGGATGTGCAGCAAGAGCTGCACCCGCTGAGGCCCAGGCAGGAGGAGGAGGGAGCGACACCACAGCCAATCAGCAAGGCAGCCAGCCTACGCAGCGAAGGCACTGGGCCTGGTCCCTGCAAGCTGCTGCCAGTGACAGCCGGTGCGTTAAGACCATCTGACCAGTGATTCTGCAGTGCCTGCCCCTACTGCACCCTCCTGCGGCTGCCCTTGCATAGCTGCTGTGATGCCCATCTGGAGTGGTGCATTGCTGTGTGGGTTGTCAGTGGCAGGCCCTGCAGGCTATGGTGTGGTGAGCTGGTGTGGTGTGTGCAGAGGTGATGTCAGTGCTGTTCCGCGGCCCCCGCCTGAAGGTCGGAGTGGACGTGGGCCGTGTGCACGCTGACATCAACCCCGTGACTGCGCGGATGACATACAGGCAGGGTGCTGCTCCAGGGCAGGGTGTCCGCGTGGCAGCACTGAGCCAGGCACCTGGAAAGAGGTTGCAGCCTTGCTGCAGCCAGGGCCAGCTGTGCACTCCCTGAGCCTTGCAATGCTGCCCACGCTGGCCTCAGTGGCTTGAGCTGCCCTGGGTGTGCTGCAGTGTTTGTCTGGTTGTTCGGCGAGTATCAAGATTAACAGCGCAAAATGACATGGCTCAGGCTCATACCCTCTCATGCTGCCCTGGGTGTGCTGGCTGTGCTGGTGCGCAGGGGGCGTGTCATGAACCGGGCTGCCCGCATTGCCGACAAGGCACACAGCGGCAGCGTATGGTGCTCCCAAGCGGCCTGGGAGGGGTGCAGCCAGGCCTGCCCTGAGCTCATGACTCAGCTGGGGGTCAAGGGGCACAGCTTGGGGCAGTTCAGTCTCAAAGGTGTCCTAGAGCCTGCCCACTTAGTACGTGTCGACACTTCAACAACTGTGCCTAGCTTTCTGCGCTCCCGTGGACATTGGGAACACAGTTCCCTGCATCGCTGCAGCCTCCCTTGCTCTGACACAGTGGATCCCAATGCAGCCTTTGACTTAGGTCCTGCATCCCAGCCTTCGCAGAGTGGGTATGGAAGACAGGGCAGCCAGCCTCTGTCTGCACATCAGAGTGGAGCCTGCCCGCCTTCCGCCTCCCTGATGGCCCGCTTGCTGAGGAGGTCGCATGGTACCTCGCTTCCTCGCCACTCACAGCTCAGCCAAGCACTCCAACTCCCACCCCTTCCACTACAGCACCAAGGCCATCAAGCTGTCAACAGAAGGCTGTCAACCTACCCAGCGTCATTGCTGCCCAGTCATCCTTCACCACCATCCCTCTACGGCCAGAATGGTGCACCACCACCTGAGGCGCTTCTTCAACCAAGCCTGGGTGATGCCTTGTCGGTGGTGGTCAGCATCACCAGCCCTGCTGACTCCTTCCTGCACCTTCCGGATGACCGGCGCTCACAGCAAGAGCACCGGGAGCAGCCAGCACGCGCAAACCTGCCACCCCGTCTGCTGTTGGACAGCTTGCAGGCAGCCAACAGCAGCTCGAGAGCGCTCCACCGCAGGGCATCCTACCTTGTTCACTCTCCTACTATGCAACTGCATCGCCGTGCCGCCAGGGACGTGGACCAGGCGATGAGTCGCTCACCCGCAGCCAAGTATATGGAGGACTCGGCTGCAGATCAAGCTATCTCGAGGGAGTGCGCCACGTTCATGGGGCAAGCGTTGTGATGATCGCAATCTAGGTCGCTCCCCCGTCGAAAGTGAAGCAGCTTGGCCACACTATCCGTTTAGAAAAATCAGTGACTCCTCCAACGCATTTCATGACTGACTGGCAGGCTAAATGTATTCTCCTCACAACATGAGTCGTCACTTAGATCATATCTTGAGATCTTTATACACACTATACTCACAGATTGCTCGGCTTACTACTTCAACAGACTGACACGGTGGATCCCTGGGCCTAAACTATTGCAGTGAGTAGCAGCCATCCAGCCCCCTTGTCCCTTACTAGGGCTTCCATTTGAGCCACTAGCGGGAATGTATTAGTGGGCAATAGTGGCCCGACTCAAATGGTGCTATTGGGCTGTGTGGAGTAAACCCAGTGCACATGGCACATGAGCGCCTACCACCTACACTGTTGCCTGACCCGTTAGGTCTGTCGTGTAGAGTTGGCATGACAAAACATGCACTGATTGTAAGCTGATGACAGCTCAGATGGGGGGGCACACACTACTGTGCCGCAGCAGGCTGCCGCTGCTGCTGGGCCTTTGGTGGCTTGTCTCGCAGCCGCTTGTAGCCAGGCCAGAGTACTCCTTGCCCTTGGCTGGCAGAGCTCCCTGCTCTGGCCAGAAGCACAGCTCCAGAGGGCGCCACCTGCTCTCCCCAATGCGCTGCATGTTAAGCGCTGCATTGCAATCCCTGTCCAGCCACCTGCCTGGCTGTGGTGCTGGCTTGGCTTTGGCAGCCTTGCCCTTGCCTTTGCCCTTGGTGGGCTCAGCTGCAGGCTCAGCTGCCTGCTCAGCCTCGGTGCGCTTGCTGCGCTTGGCTGGAGGGGGAGTGCTGGGCCCTGGCTCCGAGGCTGCTGCCGGTGTGGCTGCCTGGCTGCTGCGTGGGGCCTGGGGGGGCTTGCGGGGGGCCACTACAGGGCACCACATCAGGCCCCGCACTGGCTGGTCACGCTGCTGGCTCCAGGCTGGGCGTAGCAGGCGGTGTTCCACCTGCCCTGCTGGGGGCTTCCAGCCTGCAGGCCTTGTGGCACTGAGTTTGTTCAGCTCCTCCTCACAGGGCTGCTGGCCGTTCATTGCTGAGATGACCTGGGTGGTGCGGTGCTCATCCACAAGCACCACCCTGCCCCGCCACTTTCCCTGCCAGCCCAACTTCACCCTGCATTGTTCCTGCAGTCATCCAGCCCCACCTCCTGCACCAGGCAGCAGCCAGATCAGCCAGCACCTCGTTGGTGGATCAATGTGTGGAGGTGTACCTGGACCCCAAGTGGGCATGGCAGCGCTTCAGGTCGCACGGAGGCAGGTAGCGGGCGCTGGAGAGTTTGTTCAAGGCGGCAGGTGTGGCTATGGGTAAGAGATGTGGTGTTGCGTGTTGGGGGGGGGTGGCGAGCATGACCTGTGACCTTTCTGCCATACCATTCACTAGATCTTATGCCACACCCCTTACAGGCCTTGTGTGTCATGTATGTCTTGTGCTCCATACAGCTGAAGTGGGAGCGGGCTGCAGTGCCTAGGCAGCGCTGGGGCCATTGAAAGCAGATGGTCATTATCTGTGGTGCAATGGGGCTTGGGAGGGTGCTGATGCGGTACTGGTGGCCTGCCGCATTGTGGCGGGGAATGCCCAGCTAGCGCAAGGAGCCAGAGAGGCAGCTGGGCTGGGTGGTTTTGGCAAATGATCACCGCACCAGCCAGACAAGGCTTAGGATCAGCAGGAGTGTGTGTCACAACAGTGAACGCCTTGTGCTAAGCTGTGTCAGCTTGCAGCGTACTGCATGTCTGCCTTGCGAAAGTGGTCAGGCAACAGTACAGGGAGAAGGTACTCTTAGTTATAGGAATACTGCGTGTGGGCACGCGTGCGTTTTGTGCGTGTTGGTAGAGCATGGTGGATATTGCGGCTGGCCCATTCCATGAACTGCAGCTGAAGTTCAAGCAATGTGGATCACACACCTGTGCACGAGCTCACTCAGATGTGAGAGGAAACATGCATATGGGCCATGCATCATGAAGCTACGCAATGCTGTCAAGCTCAGGTGATTCTGGCCTGCTGAACTGCACCTTTGCTGGGGCAGTGCTTTTCCCCTGCTTCAGCACGAGAACAAGGGTCTTGAGGCTAGCTCTGGGGCTGGCACGACACATGTCAGGTCTGCTTATGAAGCCACAACACTTGTTAAGCCTGATCCGGGCAGGAGACCAGGGCTGGGTGCCCTGCATGGCAGGGGGTGTGGGGGCAGGGGGCTGGGTGCCCAGTGCTGGGCAGGCCAGTGCTGTTAAGGCCCCGCACGCTGCCCACACTGTGTGACAATCGGCAACACTCGCAGCACCTTGACCCTCACTAGGGCCCACCCTGACGTAGACCACTAGGCGTGGTCCACTACAAAACGATGTTGTCTGTGTGGAGTTCCCATGCACATGGCATACACATGGCATACACATGGGCATGGTCGCCTACTACCTACATATTGCCTGACCCAGAGGGCTATGATGTAGAGTTGGCATGGCCTGCATGCACTAATCATACGCTGATAACAGCTCAAGTGGGGGGGCACACACTACTGCGCCCCAGCAGGCTGTTGCTGCTGCTGCTGCTGCTGGGCCTCGGGTGGCTTGTCTCGCACCCGCTTGTACCCCAGGTCAGGGAAATCCTTGCCCTTGGCTGCCAGCTTACCCTGCTCTGGCCAGTAGCACAGCTCCGGAGGGCGCCACCTGCTCTCCCCAATGTGCTGCATGTTCAATGCTGCGTTGCAGTCCCGGTCTACCCACCTGCCTGGCTATGGTGCTGGCTTGGCTTTGGCAGCCTTGCCCTTGCCCTTTGTGGGCTCAGCTGCCTGCTCAGCCTTGGTGCGCTTGCTGCGCTTGGCTGGCAGGGGAGTGCTGGGCCCTGGCTCTGAGGCTGTTGGCTGTGTGGCTGCCTGGCTGCTGCATGGGGCCTAGGGGGGCTTGCGTGGGGCAAGTACTGGGCACCACATCATGCCCCGCACTGGCTGGTCACGCTGCTGGGCGCAGCAAGCGCTGTTCCACCTGCCCTGTTGAGGGCTTCCAGCCTGCAGGCCTGGTGTTCCTGCGCTTGTTCAGCTGCCTGTCACAGGGCTGCTGGCCATTCACAGATGAGCTGACCCGGGTGGTGCGGTGCTCATCCACTAGCACCACCCTGCCCCGCCGCTGGTCTGTGCCCCTGGGCCTGCACACCACCTTGCAGCAGGCACGCAGCACCGCATCAGCACCCCAGCCACCCCTGGTACCAATGGTAGCTGCACCAAAGAACACCACCAACTGCTTGGTACGCTTGTGGCGCACCACATCAGCCATCACCTCCTCCAACTGCAGTCATGCACACAAGGCACACACAGGGTGGTTGACATGGTGGCACCAGGTTAGGCATGGCACAGTCAGCTACTCTTCCCACCACCTCTCAGTCCCTCACCCTCCCTCTCTCCCACCCATTCTGACCTTCTTAACGAAATGCTCCAGCGCCCGGTCCTGGGCTTCGTACAGCCTCAGCCGCTGCTTTGCCCACTGAGGGTCCAGTTACACCTCCCACACTGCGTCCCAAGTGGCCAGGGTGCCGCTGATGTGCTTTAGGTTGGCCACGAGGGAGGTGCCGGCTGAGCTTGCTGCTGCCAGGTGCTGGAGGTGGGGCTTGATGGGTGCTAGCCACCGCTCGGTGTCGCAGCGTGAGTTGCTCAGGCTACTGGCCTGCCGCACTTGGCCCTTGGTCAGCTTCCACCGGGCCAGCTGGCCTGCTACCAGCTGGCCGGCTACCAGCTGGCCGGACCTCTCGTCCCACACCCCTGAGGCTGCACTAACTGCCTGGGTGACGCCGGGGTCGATGCCAACCCCAATCTGTGTGGCTGGGTCGAAAACAAACTCTCGTGTCTCAGCTAGGGCCGAATGACACGGAAGATAGCTTGCAAGGTGTTGTGCAAATGCTGATGCGCCCAGGAGAGTCGTCCGGTCCAGACCGGATGATGAATGAGGACGCGATGCGAAAGTCCGCATTTAGGTTGTCGAAAACCACACTAGTTGGTCCCGGTTTCGGAACGTTTAGGACGGTGTCAGTCCGCAATACCCAAGCCAAACGCCCAGCAATTGTCAATTGCGAACACACCCTGCCCTCAGCGAACGCACAGAGCATTGTGATGAGCGGAGCTAAGCCAGCAGCGGTGTCGGAGGTGTCATTTGGCGGTCAGTGTTTACAGTAGGCTTTAACGGCCCAATCAGACTTAGACTCAGACTTAACGTTGCCTTAAGCGCCAACGGTATCAACTTGATTCTAGTCTTGGGACTCCGGGTATAGTCTTATATTTAGCGCAGCACTGTCTGTCATTTGCAGTGGATGTGGAGCGCGGGCTACATCCAGCAACTGGGCGAGAGTATGCTCCTAACCGCCCTGGAATCAAGGGCAACCCAGGACCTTTTGGACTGCTTTGTTTTGGAATGACGACCTGTATGCTAATGTTCGTGACCACGTCGTGGAGCCCTGCGGTGCGTGGTTTGTGCAAGCGCAATGCATGCGGCGCTTGCATGTAGTACCCCTACAAGGCACGTTTACCGCGAAAACACGCACTGCAACCACCTCCGATGTCACAGCCTGAGCCTATGCACTTTCACAGGGCTTCATCCCTGTGGTCATGGGCTACGCCATGTTCTTTGGAGGTGCAGGCCAGCTCATTGCAGGCATACTAGAGGTGAGCAGGAGGGCAGGCAGCAGTGGGGTGGCCTGTTGTTTCATATCCTGTGAGGTGCACAGACTACTGGCATGCACTGCTTGCCTACCCTATGCTGAAGACTGTACTGCTAGGCAGGGGCATCCACAACTTCCCCTGAGCCTGGATACACACTGCTCCTCGTTCACTGTTGGCATAGCACCCCTGCTCACCCGTGCTGGCCCTGCCTCAGAGGCTCACCTGGCCGCCTGCACCTGCCTCACTGCCTGTGCAGCTGATTAAGGGCAACACCTTTGCCGGCACCGCCTTCTCCAGCTACGGCTGCTTCTGGATGGGCTGGTTCCTGTTCAACTACTTTGCCGTGGACAAGATCACACCCAGCGTGACAGCTGTGGCCATGACTGGCGACACGCTGTGGTGCGGGCTGTGGGGCGTCCTCACCTTCCTGTTCTACATCGTCACGCTGCGCAAGAACGGCTGCCTGCAGGTCAGCGGCCAGGCAGTGGGCTAGGGTTGCAGCACCTGGGTTGCCTGGCAGTGGTCTGCTGTAGAAGCTACCATGAGGCCTTGCCTGGCTGTGGGTGTACCTGCTGCCCAGTGGTGCTGTTTAGGAGGAGGGTGCAGCATGGGTGTCGCCAACAATGGGGCCACACCTCAGGCCAATACCCCTATCTGCTTCTGCCACCATATACCCTCAGCCAACCCACCTCACCTTGCTCCTGCTGGTGCTGCTGGCTGTGCTCGCAGACCATCTTCCTGTCGCTGTGGATCACTTTCTTCCTGCTAGCTGGGGGCAACTACAGTGACAAGTGCAAGGAGGCAGCGGGCTATGTGGGCTTCTTCTGCGGCTCCTCAGCCATCTACGCCGCCATTGCCATGCTGTACCAAGACGAGCTGGGCTGGACCCTGCCCGGCATGCGCCCCACCAACTTCATCTGAGGCAGGGAGGGTCAAGGCTAGTAATGGTCTAACCATGCTGACATTCAGGATGCCATGCCATACATTAGAGCTTGTTTAACATGCCATCGTGACTGCCGCCCCTACCCTGGGAGCAGGGAACAGCTCAGGCACTAGGGCAGCACGGTCCCAACTGACATTGGGGTGCAGAATGCCCTACTCCCTCCCTGCTGGCAGTTTTGAGCACGGCAAGTGTGAGCACACGAAACACAGCCCTTGCTGGTCGAACAACTCATGCACCCATGGGGCATCAGGCCATGCTGGTGGGTTATAGGTGCATGCAATCAATAAGTGTGTGCATGTAGGTATCTTATCACACGCAAGCACGCCGGTGTGACACCTTGTGGTGGTATGCATGGAAGAAGACTTGTACAGCATATGCATATCATTAGAATTCATCAGGGGCGACAGCAGGGCACATGTGGCTACAATCAGTGATAACAGTATGACAGAAACAATCAGTCAGCCAAGTATACTTCTTTTGCAGGATGCTGGTCTGGGAGGAACCAATGTAAAGCCTTGAACATCTGTGAGGAGCCCTCCACAGCTATACAACTTACAGTTGCGCCCCACCTTGGTGGCATCGAGCACACTCCAGGACACTTGGTAGATAAGTTGATATGTTAGGCTGCCAAAAACCTGCTATCAAACCTCGCTATCATGTCCGTGGCACTTAGGGCACTTGAGACTGTAAGTTCCATTCTCAACCACACAACTGTGCATCCGACGTTGTGCCACAATCATAAGGACGACAACTTCGCTGCTGCACACGCTCTCGTACCACCACTCAATGTACATATGCGACCATGCTGCCTCGGCGTGGACAGGAACGTCACCATTATCCTCCCGTACAGCAACAACCTCCTCGCTCTTCCGGACGGTTCGTTTTGCCGTCAGCAGATGACGCCATCACGGCTTCATAATTTCTCCAGCCTCTTTGATAGTCGCTTACTCAGACAATCGCAGCTTCCTGCGGCTTCAGCTGCCCATTTCCCTACAGGAGCATGAATGGCATGCAAGCACATCTCAAGGAATGCTGAGATAGGATCACTAGGTGAATGCCATGGAGGCTAGTGTGGCTAGTGGAGTATTGCAGCAAGGTTCTTAGCACTCATCAGACAGCGTGCAGGCTCTCAACAGCCATTTCCAGCATTTCATGATGCCCTGCCAATGCAGATACATACAAGCTCTCTAAAGCCTCTCAACTAGCTTCCCACCAGCTCTGGCTAGGCTAGGCTTAGTAAGGGGGTGGGCTGAGAAGTTGGGTCAATGCAGGATACCGTGCTTGCTAGCTTTGCCAAAGCACAAGAGGACATGATTTTGGGCCTATGTCTGCACACTACCATGAACAAGACAAAGCAGCTATGCCTGACTGGGCAGGCATGGCATGGCAGCAAGTAGTCAGCCTTAGGGCATACTATGACAACGTCCCTGAGGCTGTGGGTGCCTACCCCTGTCCTGTTGCCTGACCCTTAGGGGACGACTTGACAATTTGGCACGCAAACGTGCACTGATGCACGGAGTCAGCCAGCTCACCAGGCCATAGCTGTGCAGGTCCAGGGCGTCCAGCACCTCTCCCACCACATCCGCGGCCCAGGTGGCGTGTACTGCGCGGCCGGCACCCACCCGGAAGCTGAGCTCAAAGTGGTCCTGAGCATGCAGCATACATCAAACCCGCAGCATGGGAGTCAGCACTGCCAAGTGCTGGCTGTCACAAGTTGACGTCACCAACCCAGGGGTGGGGTAGGGCACATTGGGTTGTGGGCAGTGCAGTGGCAGGGGGAGTGGATAGTGCATAATGTCTTCAACAGGGTTGTCACAGGCAGGATGTCACACAACACAGCATGCATGGTGACCACACGTGTGGCTCACACAGTGGCTGGAGGCATGTCATGGCACCTGACGCAAGGTCAGCTGCCCAGGCTGAGGTAGCAAGGGTCGCTAGGCTGTGATGTTGAGACAGCTGGCATACTGGCAGCAGGTTAGGTCCAGGTCAGGTCAGGTCCAGAGTTAGGGTTGGTAGGCAGCTGGTCGCGGTGCAGCCACGAGGGTTGGCCTCCTCACAACAGGGTTAGCCCCATCACACCATACCCTAACCCTGGCACTGGGTCAGGTCCAGGGCAGGTTGCATCAGGTCAGGGGTCCCTAATGCTCGGAAAGGACTGGGCACCAGTGATTCGTTTTTCAAAAAGGCCAAGCTGATGCTGGTCACGAAGGGTCCTGGACCATCAATTGGCTGGTTACGCGGTTGGTCACGACTGGTCACGAAAAATAAACACATTTTTAAACCATTTATCAATTTTATTATATATATAAGCGTTTCATACAAAAACATCACCATCTCCATCAAAGCATATGTCCATCATCATCATCACCAGTCCATCACCAGCCCACCCTTGACAGCCAGCTTACACACCATTGCGCCCCTTCTTGTTGGCAGCATCCAGCCACACCCCAATCGCCTCGTGGTATGGGAAATCTGACACACCATGTGTGACAGTGTGGAAGGCCCTGGCGCACTCATTCAGGTGCTCTTCATTGAGCCTGTTGCGTGTGTCATCCTTGAGGTATGCCATGGCTGAGAACATGCGCTCCTCCTCTCCTGAGCCTGGGACCATCACCATCGCAAGCTCTGCCAGCCTGCCATACTCAAAGATCTCCAAAGCTGTGATGGGCTGCTTGCTCAAACTCTGCCACAGCTGGCTGATCCCCATGCCTGGGCTGTTGGCAGCATCACGCTTGACTTCAGCAAACTGGGACTGTTGCGTGGCAAGGGTTTCACTGCAGAGGAGGGGAGGGACCTCCGTGGGTCTGTTTCCAGTGCTTGGCTGCAATGGCTGGAGTCCTGGCGACTCTGAGGAGGTCGGGGGTGTGCTCAATGTCTGTCATGGGTCTGCCAAGCTTCAGCAGGTAAAACACTGCTGCAAACTGCGTGACGGTGGCTGGATCTTCCATTTGCTCCTTGCGTTTTGCTGCAGCTCTGTCTCGCCCGGTGGTGAGCGCAGCCTTGAAGGCTTGCACTGCTGCTGAGCTCTTCTGTTTGGCTGCAAGGTTTTGCTTGTGTCTGGCGCTGTCCTCATGTTTCCAAATGGTATGCAGATGGCTGTTTAGGACTAAGTCGCAAGCGGTACAGCGCACGCAGTACAAGTTGCCTTGCAAGCCGAAATCTAGCCACATCTCGCGGCCTTCGAGCCATTAAGACTGGAATCTGTTCGTGGTGCCAGCGGGCCTATTGGCTTTCCAAACACCATTGCTGTGCCCCGCTTGCGCGTAACTCGGACATGG
Source organism: Haematococcus lacustris (assembly GCA_030144725.1). NCBI lineage: Eukaryota > Viridiplantae > Chlorophyta > Chlorophyceae > Chlamydomonadales > Haematococcaceae > Haematococcus > Haematococcus lacustris. The sequence goes on from JASKMD010000003.1 coordinate 11,965,141, forward strand.
CACGAAGCCAAAGCGGTTACGAAGCAACCCAGGCCAGCCAATGCAAGGGCCCGTTTGGTAACGAAAGCCGGGCCTCAAAAACCAGCTTTTGGTTCCGATCGTTACGTATTACGCAAAAAACGAATCACTGCTGGGCACCTGTGTAGTCAAGGTGGTGTGGTGCCAATGCGATGCAATGTGTTGAGTCAGTCAGGAATGGGTGTGTTGAGGTGAGGTGAAGGGAGTAACGCCACTTCCTGGCACAATGGCTGGACGTCTAGGATTAACAGGGGTGGTTAGAGGGGTGCAGGCGGACGCCCCAGGGAGCCCATGGCAGCAGCAGGGGGTGGAGGTGGCAGCGTGGAGGCAGCAGGGCGGCGGTGGCAGCAGGGCGCCAGTGGCACCCACCACGTCAGCAGCGGTGCCTCTGCTGGTGGCCTCCATGCTTAGCGCATTGCTCTCCCACTGCATGGAGGCAGGCAGGCAGGCAGCAGCAGCAGCAGCTGATGATGATGATGATGATGGCTATCACTGCTCCAGCTGTCAACTGTCAGGCTGCACGGCAGGCAGCCCATGTGCGCATGCACACTATTCAAAAGGCTGCCATGCTACGTAAGGTGGTGGCTGGCGGGTGGCTGGCCAGCAGCAGCCAGGTAGAGCAGGGCTCAGAGCTTCAAGCGCCTTGAGCTGTTGATGGATGCATGGCTGACAGCCCATTAGCAGGTGATTGCGTGAGGGGGCTGCTGGGAGGTGACTTTTGGTTGGGCAGGTGAAGGTGGGTGTCCAAGGTATCGGTGGAGTCTTGTTTGCTGGGGCTGCAAGGGGCAGGTTGCTATTGGTGGGAAGGGGCAGGGTAATGTGCTGGCCATGCCCACCTTGACCTTCACAGGGGCAGTGCCTGCTGAGGGGTTGATACCCTGGAGCAGCATGTCGCGCACGGTGCGGCGGATTGACTGCAGTGCCTGCATGGCCAGCATGGCGGTGCACCATGCGTGTTGGTTGAATCGGGCCAAAACATGTTAAATCAGGTCAGATCAGGGGCTGGGCTGGGTCGTGGCGGAGGCAGATGAGCTGAACATGAGAAGCATGCAACATGGACACTCCATGCACACACACCCCTCCTAATTCTACTCCTGTCGTAGAGAATGGGTGCAGTCAAGAGGGGTGGGGCTGCAGTGAGCCACTGGTTGAGCGGTGAGGCAGATGAGCATGCTGCATAGTGAGGGAGAATGCTGCTAGTGATTGAGCATGCTGCATAGTCAGGGTGGGGAAGGGTGAAGGTAGTGACAGGTGGAGGTGATGAGGTGGGTTAGATCATGTTGTTCCTGTGGCTCCCTGGCTGGCCCCCTGCATCGTCAGCACACTGCAGGCACCTTGATGAAATCTTGCAGCTCGGCTTGGGTAAGGCTCACTGTCCAGCCATTGCCACCCACTACAGCCCCGAACAGTGGCGTAGCAGCCTCAGGGTCAGTGTCAGCACTGCGCGACACAAGAGGCGCATGCACCTGCCAAGTCGCTCCAGGGCAAGGCCAAGCAGCCATACCAAGCTGATGACCACAACGGTGTAAACCCACCATCATTGCCATGCACTGTGCATAGATGGGGACGGGCAAGCACCAGACCCAGTGTGTACAACAACTACCACACCTGCTGCTGCGGCGGCGGCAGTGGCAGCGGCTGGTGCTCAATATGGCACATGTTGGATAGCATGGCTGCATGTGCCTGTTCCATCAGGCATCAGGCGAGGGGGAGCCAGGAGCACGCACTGACCTGACCCCCAGCACCCAGCCATGGCCCGACAGCAGGCTGTCCAGCTCGCTGCTGCTGCTCTGAGCCTGGGCGGCAGCACCAGCCCCTAGCCAGGGCAGCCGACATGGAGGCAGGGATTGATCAGGATCAGGGTGAGGGCAGGGGCGAGGCAAAGCCAGAGCCAAGGCATGAGGCATGAGGGGCGGGATGCAGTGAGGTATGACCCCTACTCGTCATCATCTTTACATGCTTAGACAGCATGCTGAAGTGTGTTGGGCTGCTGTGGGGCTGATGAGGATGGGAACATCTTTCCCTGCTCAAAGTCCCTGTGGGCCTCAAGAGCCATGCTTCTCAGTGCAGTGCAGGGCAGGGCAGTACCTGACCCCACCTTGCTTGGCTGACTTGTCCAGCAGCACACAGCCATTCTCATCACAAAAGAGCACCTGCAGACCATTCAGCATGCACAGCTGCCCCAATTGTCAAGCCATCGGAACCCGCAGAGCACAGATGGCCAGTGTGTTATGCACAGTGGCTTGGCAGCGTGGACTATTAACGGCAACAGCTGGCCAATACTTGAGCATGACATGCAATGGTAGATTGAGTAGTAGACCTGGGCTCCCCGCCAGCTTCCACCGCCTCTCACACACCTGCTCGTCCGCAAGCTCCACCTTTTGAGGCTTGGGCTCAGGGCTGCGGGTTTTCTGTTGTGGCGCCTTCAGCTTCTCTAGCACCGCATCAAGTTCGGCCCCTATCTGGGCAAAGTGCCGTGACAGGTTATCCGTCTGCGAGGAATGAGTTGGAATGGGTCTTTGCTTTGGAAAGGTGGATGGGCAAGTCGTATTTGCAAGCTGCGCCTGCCTGGGCGCGGACCGCGACCATCCTTTTGTTCTTTTGCAGGCGTGTCCATACTGTAGCAGAGCAGCTGCTTGGGATGGCACGCATAGACACCGGCATCGCGCTCTTCTATCCGCGCTGGCGTTACGACTTCGGGTTATGGGTAGACCTGGTAGACCTAGTGATGTGCGCGGATTGAGACGGGTGATGTGCGCGGTAAACAATAGAGTACAGCCCCCAAAATCATCCATCATACATCCATGCCACACTACCTGTGTTGTTGAGAACACTATTAATCCCAGCTGGCCGCCAGAGAGCTGATGGGGGGTGATTTCACCTTGAGCCCGGAAATGGTTCTAGGCACGAAGGCTTTGGAAGTCAAGTGGCTTGAGAGGTGGGGGAGGCGTTGGGCTGGGTTCGAGGGAGACCCTAGGCTGCCTGAGACGGTGCATCGGGAGAGATGCTCGTATGCTGCATGGTTCAAGCATGGGGACGGCATTGGCATCAATCACATGGCACCACACCTGCTGAACAGACAGCTCGCTACAGGAGTCCGCACGAGCTTGACTAGGTTCAGGTTAGGCAACAGCGGTTTGGGGGTGGAGAAGGCTCGGTTTGAGGGGGTGACTTTCATTGATCGCACATGCACTAGATACACAGAGGGGGTAGTGGATGACGCCATGCATTTCATCTTCGAGCGCACTGCCACGAATTCCATCAGGCACCTGGCGGAGTTTGCCATGACTCTCCAGGACAGTAATGAGAACTTGCATGACTTCATTTGAGCCCATGTTCACCTTTGTTTGTGCACCTTGCTTTGAAGTGCGTTACAGAAAGTCCCGAACCCCTAGAGGGGGGTGGCGGCCAAGCAGCCTAACGGCTGACGGCTTAAGCGGTGTAAGCCACATCATCACCTAGAGGGTGAGGGCGGCCAAGCAGCCTAACGGCTGACGGCGTAAGCGGTATAAGCCACCATCACCATCATCTATCTATAGAAAGAAAACGAGCACCAGTCTTGTCGCATACAAGCTCTTGCCCAATCCTTGTCATGCGGCAATTGCTACATTTGGAAAGCTACCTCCCTACATGCATCTGTGTCCTCCAGCATGTTGACACAGAAACAAACTAAGCACCTGATTGTAGCAGCACGAGGAAGAGAGCGGGATGCCATTCTCTACCATGTCTCTTACCATTGGCGAGCGGTGCCGTACACCCACAGTGGTGCCGTTATACCCACAGGAGTGGTGGCGGCAAGAGCTGTTGGGACCTCCTCCACTCAACCCCAGCCAGCCGCTGGCACTACTACCAGTAAAAGAAGCCGCCCCCTGCAACATCCCATGAACCCGAGGCTAGGGCCTGTAGCCTGAGGCTGGTCTGCATGCATGTCCATGCATGTCCATGTCATGTCCATGTCCATGTCATGTCGAGTCATGTCTAGAGCAGTGTCATGTCATGTCCAGAGCAGTAGCGTTTGCAACCCAGCCAACTGTCTAGCTTCAGCTCCAGCAATGATGGTGATGGTGGTGAAGGTGGTGACAAGGAGACCCTGGTTTACAGGAGCCCCTACCTACCGACTAGTACCTACCTACCTACCCTACCTAAAGCCAGCCGCCAACACCACTGCCAACCTTAGAGTGGCCTGCCAAGCACTCTGATGAGCAGGGCCTGGCATGGCACTGCCACCGCCACCGCCCTGGACAGCAGCAGCAGCAGCAGCAGCACCTCCCTCTTCCTTGCCCTAGACCCCGGTCCTGGTCCCAGCTAGCCCCAGTGTCTGCTCTGTACCTCCTCCTCCCCGTCCTCTGCCGCCTGCCAGGCCACAGCTGCCTGGGACACACCTCCTGCGCAACGCGACAGGGCAGGGCAGGGCCACACACTTGTGGGGCTGGCGGCTGTAGGTGTGCACGTAGGAGTGCATGAAGGAGTGCATGCAGGAATGCATGTAGGAGTCATGCGGATGGCACCCAGTGTCTCAGCAGCATGAGCAGGTCATGACATGGCATTCGCGATGCAGTGGCATCAAAAGGTGGCTTACAACGCTCAAGCCGTCAGTCATTAGCCTGCTTGGCCGATTGGATGCCTCCAGTGTTGCATGGACACATGAATCTAAACCTAGCTCCAAACATGCCTCCCATTCACTCGGCATGGCACACATGGATCTGGCAGGTGGGTTGAATACCTGCAGCGTTGCTGCAACACAGAGAACTAAAGCCTTTACCCATTCTAGCTTGCTTGATGCGGGTGGACAGGTGAATAGAGGGTGATAGAGAGAACCCAATAATGAACCCAAGGGTGGGGAAGATTGACGAGACTTGATGGTAGGAAAAGATTGCTGCTAGGGTGGTCTGCCTAGCCAGAGGTGCCTAGCCTTGCAGCGCCTTCAACACACACAGCCAGGGGCACCAACATCACCAGGGAGGCCAACACACACAGCCAGGGGTGATGATGCACGGCACGACAGTCCTAGGGATGGCCCCTGATGGCCCTGTCAAGGCAGCTCTGAGCTAGGCGGTCAGGCGCTGAGTAGAGGGGCACTGGGATGCAGCAGCATGGCCAGCAAAGGGCAAGGCGTGAGGCCGGGGTGAGTGGGGGGGGCAGGGGTGGTTGCGGGGTCAGGGTGCAGCCCTGTCGAGGCAGGCCTGTCAAGGCAGGCCTGTCAAGACCACCCAGCCACCCAGGCAGTTGCACAGCAGCAGGATGCTTGGGGATGACAACATGAGGCTGGGTGGGTGAGCACGAGGTTGATGCTGGCAGGTAGGGTAGGTCACGAGTACAGGGCTGTGCGGGAAGTGGCAAGCGTGGGAGAGGTCTGAGGGAAGAAGGCGTGGAGCAGGGCGCTGCATAGACGGGTGCACCCCTTGACGTACGATGATGCACCACGCCCACAGAGCAGGGCAGCAGGCAGTTCAATGCGTGCAGTTGTGATGTGTGGGGGCATGCGTCCTTAGACCCAGGCAGGGGGCCGGGACTAGGGGAAAGAGGGGATGCAGGGGCAGGTGCAGGGACGGAGCCTGTGGCAGGGTCAGACAGAAGAATAGAGCAGTGGATGTAGGGCAGGGACTGCTGCAGGGGCAGGGGCAGGGGCAGGGGCAGCGGCAGGGTCAGCGGCAGGGGCAGCGGCAGGGTCAGGGTGCTTGGCTGACCTTGCCCCAATGAAGAGCGCACGCTGTGCGCCACCCTGGCCACCGCCTGCCGCACCAACTGTCCTGACCAGCCAGCGGGCTCCACCCCTGCCGCCACATGACCCAAAGGCGGCTGCTGTGGCCGTCCCCTGTCCCCCAGTAAGCCCCCTTGCTGCCCATGCACAGCCTGCTGCTCCCCCTCCCCCTGCCAGTCCTGGTCTGGTACAGGCCAGCCCTGCTGCTGCTGCTGCTGCTGCTGCTGCTGCTGAGGTAGCAACCCCACACATCTAGCTGTCATCTGCCCAGCCTCTGGTTCTCCTTGGCCATCCCATTGCTGCTGCTGCTCCTGCTGCTGCTGCTCCTGCTGCTGCTGAGGGCTGTGTGTTGCCCCGGGGTTCAGGGGTGGGGCAAGGTGGTGGAAGCCCCAGCCAAGCTGCCTATCTGCTGCCACCAGTCCCTGCCTATGCTCCCTCCCCACCCCACCCTCTCCCACCTCCCTTGCTGCCACTCCATCACCCCATCCACCTCCCCCGGCCGGACGCCTACCCGCCTGGTCCCCTGGCTGCTGCTGCTGCGCTGCCCCTGACCCCGCCCTCTCCAGCCCCCAGGGGCTGTGCTCGACCAGACCCTCACCCTCACGCTCCTCACACCCTGCCCAGCCAGCGCTGCCTGAGCCGGGCCTGACAGGGCCCCAGCTGCTGAGCACATTCCGATGAGGTCCTGCCGCCTCCCCTCTTCCCACTGCACGGCCACCTCTTTGCATCCCAGACCTGGGGGGCAGCAGCGGCCGCGGCAACTCCCCCCAGCCCCCAGCCCCGGCATGTCCACCTGCTGCCCCTGCCATGACCACCTCGCCCTCTTCTTCCCCGACCCAATGTCTCCTACAGGGGCCTAAGTGGCCCAGGCCCCCTGAAGACAACGGCCCCGCTGGCTCCTGGCCCTCACGCTGCTGGCGCATCCACCCCCCTCCCCCCCTCCCTGACTCCCTGCCACCTACCCCTGGGCCCCTCTCCAGCCCACCTGCCCCCTCATGCCACCTGGCCTCCCCTCCACCCTCAGACCCTGCCCCCCAAGCGCTGCCCCTGCCCCTGCTCCGCCCCTGCCCCTGCTCCGCCCCCCCAGCCGCCCCGCCGGCAGCCAGGGCGCGGTGCAGCGCAGGGCGGGCTATACTGGTGCCCCGGGGGGCCCTCTCGTCCTCTGCCTGGCTGCCGTGGGACTCCCCAAACCCCTCTGCTGCCGCCACCCCGTCGCCTTGCAGCCGCCGCTCACGCTGCTGGCGAGGGCGAGTGACAGAGCCGTCCCCCTGAGCCCAAGCCCCCCGCCTCCTCCCTTCCCTCCCCACCCCCTCCTGCTCCTCCCCCTCCCTGGCCTCCCCTCCCACAGGCATGTGGCCCAACACGAACTGCCAGCGCCCTCCTAGGCTGAGGTTGAGCAGGGACGCGGCCAGGATGAGGGCCAGGCGAGCCAGCAGCTGCAGCAGCCACAACCCCAGCCGCGCCTGCTGCTGCTGCACCCACTGCCCCAGCCTGCTGCTGCTGTTGCTGGCAGCCCCGCTGACCCCCCCTGGGGCCGCTCCCCTGCCCGTCTGTGGCACCATCATGGGGCAGCGGCAGTTGGGGCAAGTGAAGCTGGTGCAGGTGTCGTGGCCCTGGTGCTGGACCCAGGCCCGCAGGCAGGCGAGATGGAAATGGTGGCCACAGGGCAGCTGCTTAGCACGAGTCATGGGGTCCATGCAGATGCTGCAGCAGTTGTCTCGCAGCTGGGCTGTGGGGGAGTCTTGAAAGGCGTGGCGCAGGCAGTGGGTGGCGGCCCGGTAGGCCATGTAGCCGCGCAGGCGTTTGATGATGGCGCATGCCACTGCCCTGATGTCCAGCAACAGCACTGCATCCACTAGCTGCAGGCTGGGGCCGTGCAGGTGCCAGATGTGCAGGTAGTGCAGCAGGTACAGGGCGTGCCTGCAACGGTGTGGCAGGCACAGCGTCAGTGGCAGTAGTTGGCATGGTCAGTGCGCTCCTGGGCTGTGCTGGCCCAGACTGTGGCAGGGCTGGCTCCTGATGGTGGACTGGCGGCTGGACTTAGGCTGCTGGGCTCAGGGGCAAGGGGAGGAGGGCAGGGGGAGATGGCAGGGGAAGGGGAAGAGGGTAGGGGGAGAGGGCAGGGCAAGGGGAGGAGGGTAGGGGAGGGCAGGGGTAGGGGACGAGGGCAGGGGTACGTGAGCAGGGCAGGGGGAGCGAGCAGGTGCAGGTATAGAGGCCCGGCTCCTTCACATCAACAGGTCTGGGGCAGGGCAGGGCAGGGCAGGGCCAGGGCAAGGGGTACAGGGCAGGGGGAGATGGCAGGGACAGGGGCAGGGGTGGGGGAAGGGGGAAGAGTCATATAGAGTGAGGTCATCTCACATCAGCAGGTCCGCTACCAGCTCCACATGCAGCAGCAGGTCGCCCTTGCCCTCCCAGCAATAGCTGTGAGCTGCAGGAGGTCCTGCTGCCCCAGCGCTGCCGCTAGGATGTGGGTGGCCGAGGCTAGGAGGAGCAGGTGGCCGCGCGGCCCGGTGCGCCAGCCACAGGTCCACGAGGTATATGCCTAAGGGGGTGGGGGGCAGGGCAGGGGTGGGGGCAGGGGTGGGGAGAGGGCAGGGGCAGGGGTGGTATGGGGGCGGGGTAGGGGAGGGAGGGCGAGGTGCAGGGCGTGGCATGGCAGGGGGGCAGGGCGAGGTGCAGGGCAAGTCCGTAACTAAGGCAGGGGAGATGAGGAACAGGGTACAGCCATGGCAGGCTGAGCTTAGGACAGCTCAGGACGCTGCGGGACAAGGCACCCCTGACAAGCAGGGCAGGTTGATCAACTGCCGCCACTGCCGCCACTGCCGCCACTGCCGCCACTGCCACCGCTGCTGCCACTGCTGCTGGCTAGTGTGACATGGGGCTTGCTGCCAGTACAGGCCAGGCTATTGTTTAGCATGTGCCCAGCCATGCCAGGGTTGAGGCCTTCAGGTTGCAGCTCACCATACTTGACCAGTGTCTTAGCGCCGTCCACCAGGATGACAGCCAGGTCAAAGGCCACCAGCAGGAGGTGGGACATGTCCAGGGCCCCTCGCCGCACCAGCCCTGACGTCATCGTTTGACTGTGTCGCGCATAGGCCATGGGGGACAGCGTGGCGGAGAAGAGCAGGGCAGCCTGCGTAGATGTCCACACTCAGCAGCACAGTAGGACGGGTGGCTGGGTGGGTCCATTGCCCTGGCCAGGGAATGCATGGGGCTGCATGGGAGCGTTGTCCCGCTTGGCAATGCATCCCAGCCACTCATGCCGGTCATGCATGGCGATGCACTGGCCAGTGAGGGGTATAGAGGCCCTCCCTGCCCTGCCCTGCCCTGCCCTACCCTGCCTTGCCCTGCCCTGCCCTGCCCCTCGCAGCTTGCCCTAGACATAGCGTCCTCCAGGCAGGTCATTCGGCAGAGCACGTGTGGCGGCATGGCGGCTCCACATACGGCTCCATCAGGCACGACCCTCACTGCTCTGCCTGGCAGCCACTGCAAGAAGTGGGATCATGGGCCCTAAAGACTGGGCTAACAAGAAGGTCCTGCCCTGCCCTGCCCTGCCCTGCCCTGTCCTGTCCTGCCCTGCCCCACTCCTGCCCCTCACACCAAGATCTCCAGGGTCTGGAGTCAACGTGTGATCACAATTCATACCTGGATCCAAAGTGTGACCATGATTCTACACCCCATTTCTGTCTTGAACTGGGACTATGAACCCACTGTGTGAACACCTGCCTTGCTGGCATGCTGTGCTGGGTCTGTTGCATGGGCCAAGGTGTTGATCAGGGCGCCCATGGCGCATGCGTCATGAGCGGTGATGACCAGCACCAGGGCGACGGCCCCCAGGTGGATGGAGGGTGGGGCAGTGGGGGCAGCCATCAGCCCGTCCAGCCGGTCCTTGCCCATGCCCACGAAGATGCGCATGAAGCCAGCAACCGCAAACCTGCGGCGGCCATGCACCAGGCGCTGGGTGATCCTGGAAGGGGGTCTACCTTTGTAGGGGGTGGGGAGGGTGGAGGGGTGCATGGGGATGGGGTGAAGGGGCAGAGGAGTGGAGGGGTCGTGACAATGGAGGGGACGGAGGGTTGGAGGGGTGCATGGGGATGGGGTGAGGGGGTGGAGGGGTTGTGGCAGATGGAGGGGGCGAAGGGGTGGAGAGAGCAGTGATGAGTAGGACGCCATGGCAGGGGGTCCAACGTGATCCAGTTCGCTGCGTGCCCAGTGCATCCAGTGTCTCCCACTGCCAGCTGCTGAACACACAGCCATCCCTACTACAGGTGCTCCCACAGCAACAGTGGTAGACTGAGCTGTACTGAACCCATTTGGGAGCAAGCAGCGGGAAGAGCTGAGAGAGCAAGGAGAGCAAGGGGTCTGCACAGCGGTGCAGCAGCAGCACTGTGCTCCGACACAGTGGGTGCTGTACAGCTCCAGCCTCGCTACTTGCCAGCTGATCCAGGGTGCTGCCAGGTTGAGATCAGGAGGCATCAGGGCGCCCACCAGCACCAGCTTCAGGACACAGAACTTGATGAGGCGCTCTGTTGTGAGAGAGGCCTCCCTCATGGTGAGTTGTCCAAGGAACAGGTACTTCGGCAGCAAACAGACAGGGCAGGCCACGGTGAGGACTCGTCACCCTACACCTTTAGCCGGGATACTCACCGTGGTTATTGCGGCAATGAGGGTGCACGTAGCTGCTATCCACGACACGAGTAAGAACGCTCCAATCTCGCTCTGAAGCATCAGGTGTGCGAAGGTCTTTATGTCTTGCGCCAGAGTATCCGCGGAGGTAGGAAAGATGCGGGGAACCATGGGGCTTGACGAGTTAATGAGATCGTGAACATAAAGGCCAAGCCCCGTCGATGCACACAGGAAATACATTAAAACCCCACGTCCCCAAGAATTGGCCATCCCCGTGGCGCGACAGTGGCCTAAGAGGCTTTACATGTGGATGGGCTCAAACTAGCTCTTGCGGATGCATGACGTCCGCATCAGAAAGCTTTGCATTTAATTTGCATTGATAGCTGCCATGGCAGAAGCAGTCGGATTGGAAAACGGTTGCGGGAATGTGGCACGAAGGCGGTTGGCAGGTGGTTGGGGGAGGTGGCCGGTACAGCCTTTGTTGCGCACTTTACAACCTGAGTTGGCGCTGGGGGGCTGTCTAACTAAGTCTCGTGGATCACCGCTTGCGCTTGGCAGCTGTCTTGGGCAGCCCCAACTCAGAAGGTGTGGTACGCTTGCGTAGCGTGAAGCCAGGAGCCGGCGCTGCTGCACCTGGCTCACTACCTTGAGCCGCAGCAGCCTGCCCTTGGGTGGCGATTGCAGCTAGAGCCAGCTGATACATGTGCCGTAAATCAGGTGATGCAATAGGCCCCTGAGGCGACGCAATGGGGGGTGCCAGCATCTGCCCCTCTAGGGCTGTGCCCCACGAGCTCCGGCCCTGCTGCTGGGGTGGCTGCTGTGGGGGGGGCTGTTGGGGCAGGGGGGGCTGTGGAGGCGGCACACCTGCTGGCACAACTCGGCTGCACCCTGCTGCTGCTGCTGCTGCCACCCTTTGCTGGCTTGCATGGTCCCCCACATTCACCACAACCCCCCCTACACAGCAAGCAGCTGCTGTGGCTTTGCGTGCGGCTCTGGCTGGTGCCCTGGCTGAGGCTGCAGCCACCTCCTCCAGCCCCACCGCAGTGCGAAGCTTAGGCAACTGTAGCGTGAAGTCATGCACATCAACGCTGTTGAGGGTGGTCCTCAGCGTGTGCAGGGACATGTGCTCCAGCAGCAAAAATCCCTGTTTTGATGTCTTTTATTACACTGAGTAATACGTCTTTTCCGAATCGCCCATCACTGGCTGGGAGGGGTGGGCCGGGAGGGGTTGGGCTGGGAGGGGTTGGGCTGGGAGGGGGTAGGCTGGGAGGGGGTGGGTTGGGAGGGTTGGGCTGGGCTGGGAGTGGGTGGGCTGGGAGGGGTTGGGCTGGGAGGGGTTGGGCTGGGAGGGGGTAGGCTGGGAGGGGGTGGGTTGGGAGGGGTGGGCTGGGCTGGGAGTGGGTGGGCTGGGAGGGGTTGGGCTGGGAGGGGTTGGGCTGGGAGGGGGTAGGCTGGGAGGGGGTGGGTTGGGAGGGTTGGGCTGGGCTGGGAGTGGGTGGGCTGGGAGGGGTTGGGCTGGGAGGGGTTGGGCTGGGAGGGGGTAGGCTGGGAGGGGGTGGGTTGGGAGGGGTGGGCTGGGCTGGGAGTGGGTGGGCTGGGAGGGGTTGGGCTGGGAGGGGTTGGGCTTGGAGGGAATGGGTTGGGAGGGGTGGGCTCCTGAAATGAGGTGGGCTCCTGCAATGATGGGTGGAGGGGGGGCGGGCATGGTGGGTTGTTGCATGCCGTGGCCTAGAACCTGCCTAGTGAACATGATGTAACTTTGAAGCTGTCAAACTGAACGAGGCCTGGGCTGTTTGTTGTGCGGTTTGTTTCACTAGATGCGCCAATGGGTAAAGAAGAAACATTTCGTAGCCATTTTCTTGTGGGTGCAGCGGGTGCAACACAGTGGAGGACACAGTGGAGAAGGGGGGGGGTATAAGCCGGTGATACCTTAGTGTGCGCCGACCCAAATGTGTTATTCGGCGAAAGCGAGTACGATTATATGTTTCATTCACCCCGTCTAGGCGCCCTGCACGCCCGGCAGGCATCGCGATGGGTGTTGGCCGGACATTCCATTTGTGAAGAACCAGCTCACTACGCTAGGTAGATGGGGCCACAGCAATGCGGCTCACCGTGCCAAGGAGACCCGTCTCGCCGCTGTGAATTGTTCGCGGGCACATGTGGCAGTACGCGAGCAAAGACTCCAATGGCTAGCGCTGATGGTCAGATCACGCGGACTAGACCGTGGCTGCCAATGTGACAAATGCTATTGAAAACGATGCGGTATCCAGAGAGTAGTTGCATGAACATTACTAACCCCATGTTGGGGCGGCCTGACACCCAGGTGACTATATCCTGCTGGGTGCCGAGGCGACCAGATAAAGCTGTGTTGTCTACCAAAGAAAACCATGTGACCAACTTCCAGGATGCACTACGTCCACGAGACTAGCTAGTCTGGCATAGACTGCCTCAGGCGCTAGGACGGTAACCAGGTTAGCTGTCATAAACAAGTGACCCCACCCTTTTGCTACTAGGTCCTGATGCACAATCCTGAGCCCTGGCACGGCCACTCAGCATTGATAGGGTTGCTGAGTTCTGTGTCTAAATGGGTTATTCCGTGTTGAATAAGATAGTTGAATAAGATAGGTGACTTACCAATCCCAGGTTGCCTTTCATTTGAAAGCAATGCTTCGCCTTGTCTAGTTACGGGCAGGGACCATCAGCTCCACATCTGGTAAGACCAGGTTTGTTGACTAATCCATGAGTTTGACAACTGTGCTGCTCCCCACTGCCCAACGTCCAATTTACACAGGCGCTTTTACATATTCTTATCGAGAATAATATAACACACACGTTCATGTTCGAGCAATGTTCATGCTCATGATTAAGCCCAGAGAGGGCGTATAGAAGATGTCATGCACAGTGTACATGCCAGGAGTTCAAGCTCATTGTCCCTTTGCGAGGGGTTGTGCGCAACTGGAAGGGGCGACTTGCTGTTTACTCCTCAGCACAAGATTACATCACTCAAGTATATGCCATGAACCAGCCGCTTTTACATACCTTTCTCACACGGTAACAAGTCACATACAATGTTCATGTTTGGCCTATGTTCTTGATCATGCCCAGAACTGTACCACAACCCGACAAAGCCGTGTGTTTCACCTTCCCAACCTCTGTACCTACACACCAACAAAACTGCCAATCTCAACAGCCACCGCGAACAACATGTAGAGCTCCAAACTCCACCCCTCTCCCACCCCTTATCAATGCAGTGACAAGTGCCCAAGCTACCAAAAAGTAATCTATGCCAATCCCTGTGCACAAAAAGCTGCAGACCCTTCTTTGCAGAGGTGTCTGGTCCATGATGTCTGCTGATCTAGGCTGCAAGAAGTAAACTGCTGTGCATACCCAGCCTTTGTACAGGGTCACCCAGGCATCAGCCTCAGGTGTGGGCTCACACGTAGTTTGTAGGGCGCAAGCCAGGCAGGGTCCAGCCCAGCTCCTCCTGGTACAGCATGGCAATGGCAGCGTAGATGGCTGAGGAGCCGCAGAAGAAGCCCACATAGCCTGCTGCCAGCTTGCAACTATCGCTGTAGTTGGCTCCGGCCAGCAGGATGAATGTCAGGGTCAGGCTGGCAAACACGACCTGCACACAAGCAGCAGCAGCAGCAGCAGCAACAACAGCTTGCCACGACATGTCAGCACTCTTCCTCGTTGTAGCCTGCAGCATAGGCTGCTGAGAGGTTTAGCACGCATGCTGAGCTAGCCACCGACAGAAACAATTGGATGTGCACACATACACACGCACAGTCACAGGCCGCCAGCCCAGCCCTGCTGCTACACCTGCTGGCCTCACCTGCAAGCACTTGTTCTTGCGCAAGGTGACCACGAAGAAGCACAGCGTGAACACCGCCCACAGGCCGCACCACAGCGTGTCGCCTGTCAGAGCTGTTGCCGTCACTGAGGCCACTGTCTTCTGGATCTCCAGCAGCTTCCACAGGAACCAGCCCAGCCAGAAGCAACCGTAGCAGGAGAAGGCAGTGCCAGCAAAGGTGGCACCACGGATGAGCTGCAGGCACCACACCGTGCAGCCAGGGGTCAGCTAGAGTACGCTACCAGCTCACACTGCCTTGGGAACCAGACAGGTCCGCCTTCACCCACCTCCAGGATGCCAGCAACCAGCTGGCCAAAGCCGCCAAAGAAAGCCGCATAGGCCACCACCACAGGCAGGAAACCCTGGACACACAGCAGCAGCAGGGTGATGAGACTAAACCCAGCACCGGGCAGCGCTGCAGTGCTCACACACTATTGCCACACAGGGCTAATCACACTGAGGCTGCGGGTGTGACAGGTGGTTGCCTTAGCCAACGCGTGCGGCCAGACTATAGACACAATCACAGCTGCATGCATCCAGTGTCTGCAACGCTGCCCTCCTCCTGGCCCTGACCCCTGCAGCTGCACTCACGCCAGGGCTCCACTTGGTGGTGGTGAACATGAGCATGCAGGTGGTCATGCCGAAGCACAGTAGGCCGAAAGGTCCGGGATTGGCTCGCACACCGGGCGGTGGAGGCACAGCTGCGGGCACCATCATGCCGTGGCCGTGCTCCAGGTCGTCTGCGGCAGCAGCAGCAGCAGCAGCAGCAGGGACCGGCACACGTGGCAGAGCCTCTTGGTTTACGGAAGGTTTTGCGGCAGCGCTGTGTGCGGGCGATGGTGCACGCAGCAAGCTCAGAGGCTGCGCTACGCTGCCACTCGTTCGCGAGCTGGGAAGCATGCCATCCAGCCTCGGAACACCAGATATCTCAGTCTATCGCAGCGCAAGCACTCACCACTGACAGACGCGGTGCCATGTGGTGCCTTGGTGGGAGTTGCCATGTTCAGCGCGTGCAAGGAGCGGCAGTAGAGGGCAGAGCAGGTGTGGAGGGTACAGGCTCGACGAAGCGGCACTGCTTTCTGGGTGTCGGCGCTGCGGGCAGTTGAGCGTATCTCACTCTTGTTCAATGTTAGTAAACCCAGTCATCCGAGAAACCAGTGTATCACGCGTAGTGCAGCTGTGCTGTGGCGATCACAATGGCCCGATCGACGCGGTCCGAGGCTCGGCCGAGGTTATGTGTCAAAAAGATGTAAAGGTTTGGTTTCAAATTGCCGCCCCTGGACATGAACGGGTCAGGCCAACAAAATTTATTCAACAAGGAACA
The DNA here is from genome assembly GCA_030144725.1 of Haematococcus lacustris. Lineage (NCBI taxonomy): Eukaryota > Viridiplantae > Chlorophyta > Chlorophyceae > Chlamydomonadales > Haematococcaceae > Haematococcus > Haematococcus lacustris. The sequence continues at coordinate 11,980,666 of JASKMD010000003.1, forward strand.
ACATGTTGGACTTTGGGTAATCTCACTCAGCTACTACAATTAACTTGCAGCAACCTCAGTCGCACCCTTGATGACTGTGCACAAACCCCACACCAGTGGCACGTTCGTGGGCAAACCCCATGACCACAGGGCAAAACTAACAGCTTAACGCTTGAAAGGCTAACAGCCTGTGCAAAATTACTAAGGCCAACGCATTGTTGCCGGCCCCACCATCAATGCCCCGCCTGTACTCTGCAGCCCGGTGCAGCCTCTGCCTGACCTTGGGCAGCCGGTCATTGACCAGCTTGTAGCCCTGCTGGTACTCCTTGCCAACGGGGGGCAGGGCCTTCAGGTCCTTCTAGCTGCACAGCTCCAAGGGGCGCTGCTTGCTCTCCCCAATGCGCTGGAAGTTCAGGCACGGGTTGGTGTCCCGGTCCAGCCACCTGCCCCATTGGGGGGCCTGGGGTTGTGGCACTGCGCCAGGTGGGGGCTGGGCTGGGGGCTGGTCCTGGGCTGCGGGAGGGGGCTGGGCCTAGGCAGGGGCAGGGTGGTCCTGGGCAGGGGGGACTGGGGGAGGGGCATGGGGTCCTGGGCAGGGGCAGGGGGGTCCTGGACAGGGGCAGGGTGGTGCTCAGCTGGGGGAGGGGGAGGGGGGTTGGGCGGCACCTCATGGCACCACTTCAGGCCCCGCACACACTTAGCATGCCGCAGGCTCCAAGCTGGGCGCACAGGCAGCTGCTACTGGTGTGCCTTGGGCAACCGTTTGTAACCCATTGTTAGTGAACCCTATGACAGGGTATTCCCTTCGGTTTGCTGACTGGACATCTTGGACCCTAGCACATCCTGCACCCCAGCACATAAACAGTTGGTAACCACAAGCAACCAGCTGAGACCGCCAGCACAGCTTTTGCGGGCACCACTTGCAATCCCAACGAGTTGCATGTTCAGTGCGGGATTGCAGTCCTTGTCAACTCACCTGCCTGGTTGCGGTGCTGGTAGCCTTGCCAGCCTTGGCAGCCTTGCCCTTGCCTCCGCCCGTATATAGCGTGTTTTGAGAGAGGGGCTTCTGCCTGGGGCGCGGCCTGCTCCCACCACTCCTATGCCGATGCAGTGTTGATCACTAAGGTTGACGTTCCTTCTCATGCAAGACATATCCCGCAAGGGCAGTGGCCTGGGAGTGGTCTTCCAGTTTGGGTGATACAGGTGGTGCTTACCACCAATTTGCTGGCAGCACCATGACAGCAGCATTGGCAGAAACTCTGGTTTAGGAAGGGCAGGGAGATAGAGTATGGAATGACATGGGAGTGATACTGCCTGCAAGCACACAGCCAGGCACCACAGCCAGGCAGGTGGGTAGACCGGGACTGCAATGCAGCATTGAACATGCAGCGCATGGGGAAGAGCAGATGGCGCCCGCTGGAGCTGTGCTACTGGCCAGAGCAGGGTAAGCTGCCAGCCAAGGGAAAGGAGTACCCTGACCTGGGGGTACAAGCGGGTGCGAGACAAGCCACCCGAGGCGCAGCAGTAGCAGCAGCAGCAGCCTGCTGGGGCGCAGTAGTGTGTGCCCTATCTTGAGTTGTTCTCAGCTAACGGATAGTGCATGCAGGTCATGCCAACTCTACATCGTAACCCTCGTGGTCAGGCAATAGTGTAGGCGGTAGGCGCCCATGCCCATGTGTATGCCATGTATATGCCATGTGCATGGGAACTCCACACAGCCCATTACCACCATTTGAGTCGGGCCACTAGTGGTCCCTAGTGATCCCGCTAGTGGCCACTACTGGTCCGGCTCAAATGGAGGTAATGAGGGACAAGGGAACTGAAAACAGGAGTGTGCCGGCACCCTCAGCTGGGTCATGCCGGTCAGTCTGCCTGGCTTGTAATGTCTAGCATACATGCAGAGCATCTCGGCTGCTTTCAAGGCCACAACTCGCCTTTTGCCAGAAGAGGTCCGGAGTAGATCAGTGCCTCTGTAGGTACCAGAGTAGGTCAGGGCTTCTTGAAGTGCAGTGCGATGCCTCGCAGGTGCGATCGGGGCAGCGCCTTCATTAAGTGGGTAGCAGGAGGTCAGGCCCTAGGACACAGGCTGGACAAATTAAACGGAGGGTTTATGGGCTACAACCCTACACACGGCCACAACACTTACAGGGTTGCAGGGCCCAGAGGCTCATCATAGCTGCATGCGCTTAACACATCTTGCGTCCGAGAAGGGCCTCGGCAAATGGCCCTTCTGCCAAAACCATCTGGTTTCTAACATCGAAGGCAAGGGGTAGTGCACAGCCTTGCATACTCACACCTCGCCACACCCGGGGTATGCCACTAATTGCGCTGCCCTCTGCGAGGCGGTCATGCCCGCCAATCAGGCGGCTTGCTGTCATGCAAGCTGGCTGGGTGTGTTGTTTACCCATCAGCCAGCTTATCCACCCCCCTAGACGGCGCAATTCTGTGCCAGACTCGCATCCGCAACAACTCACGATTGATTTTCGACTTGCATGCACCTGTGCACCTAGCCGCGCAGTGCGTGCACAACTCTTGGAGCATTTATTCCAGGTGTTGCAACAACAGCTTCCGACCATGCATCCAAAGCCGCTTCTCTTGCGCCGTTTCCGGTATCACCGGCGCCACCGGCTTCACCTCCGGCTGCGGCGCTGACTGCGGCATCGGTGATACGGCAGACCGGAACGTGCACCAATACGAGTGCGTGTGCACGAGCGCGTGACTGGCCGGCGTGACCTCGTGGTCCTCTACGGCTGCGTCCGCAGCTTTGCCTTCCGGGCCGGCGGGAGGGTGCTGGCAGCGCGCTACCACATGCACACACACCTAACATCGAAGGCATGGTAGAATGAGGCAGGGTCAGGGGCAGGAGGAGAGGCAGGGGAAGGGTTAGGGTGAGGGCAGGACGAGGGGCAGGGGAATGAGAGCGGCGAGGTGGACAGTGAAGACCAGTGGTAAAGGCAGGCAGCAACACCATCGAGCTCATGCCGCACCAGTCAGCCAAGCAGCCACTGGCACTGTTGCCTTCCCCAGGAGCAGGCAACTGCTGGCATTTGGCCTAAGCGTCACAGCAATGAAGGCCTGGCGCATAACCAAGCCCCACCAGTGTGCGAGGGGACTGAGTTTTCCCCTCCTCCTGTCAACAGCCCCATGCGGAGGGTGCCTAGTGTCTTGTGTGGCGTATGACCCAACCTGAGTGTTTTAGTGTTTGGCTGGGGAGTGAGAGTGTGGGACACAGGAAGGGTCCCCACACCAGGAGTTCATGCCCTTCAGCCTGACCCCGGCTTACCAGCTGCCCCTTAGTGCACACCACTGCTGCTGTGAGGTGCAGCAGGGCACCTAAGGGCACCAGGGCTTTAAAGGGCACGTCCTGCAGGCAACATTACACTCGCTCTCACGCCTTCACACTTCCTCATTGCGTCACGTTTGCTGCAGGCCCCTAAACAGGAACCTAAACACTGTAGCCTATGCCCTGTTGCAAAAAAGGCGTTGTTGTGCATGTTAACCAGGGGCTGGGGTGCATGTGTGGCTACTGCTGCTACTGCTGCCGCCACCACCTGACCTGCATGGCCACCAGCTGCACGCCTTGGCCCTCCCACTGGCCCTCTCCTGGCCCCTGACAGTGGCGACTGGCGGCAGCTTGACCCAGAGCTAGGCCGTAGCGCAGCAGCTGGCCCCCATACACGGTGCCAGTGGTGTTGCGATCCTAGGGCAGCAGCAGGCCAGGCCAGGTCAGATCAGGTCAGGTCAGATCAGGTCAGATCAGGTCAGATCAGGCCAGGTCAGGTCAGGTCAGGTCAGGCAGGCTTGAGCAGATAGGGGCGTGGCAGGGTGGGGCAAGGCGGGGCAGCCTGGCAACAATTGAACATCACTGCAGGCTGGGGTAAGGTGTGCTGCGGTGCGGATAATCCAGGAGTCTATGCGGGCGCAATGAAGGCTACGTCAGGGTCATGGCATACCTGGTGCTTAGTGCGCCAGGAGTGGTTGATGCGGGTAAGTTTAACAGGGACAGCTGTCCTAGGCTGCCCCTGTTTCTGCACCCCTGGCTGCCCCAGCTCCCTTTCCACCTGCTGCTGCTGCTGCTGCTGCTGCTGCTGCTCTTGCCCATGGTACTGAGGGGCGTGCTGCGCTTGCTGTCCCGCCATGACCTGCTCAAACACTTCAGCCTCCAGTGCAGTGAGTGGGCCCTCATCCTCAGGCTGGTGCCTGCACAGGGTGTGGGGGCAGGCTGCACTAGAGGTAGGGCTGAACGGTGCAGGGCCAGCAACAGCTGGAGGCATACATGTGCAGCCACCAGCAGCAGCGGCGGCGGCGGCTGCAGCAAAGATGGCACAGGCAGTGGCGGTGGCGGTGGCAGTGGTAGCGGCAGTGGCGGAGCAGTGGCGATGGCAGCAGACGCCGCCGCAGCAGCGCCACCCACACTATACAGGTGACCAACATAGCCACAAGTGGCACTACGCAGGCTGTAGTGTCGCCCAGCTGCTTGGCTGCTATCCGCAGACCCTGAGGAAGCACTAGGCATGAATCCAGGAGCCAAGCAGAAACCAGCAGCCAAGCAGGTGCCATACCCCAATCTCAGGATGTAGGTCAGAGTTGCAATAGGTGCTCATGAATTTAGGGAGCAGGGCAGCAAGACTGAACAAATTAGTGACGCTTAGCTGAGCAAGCCGTGCCCCAAAGCTGCAGCTCAGGAGTGCAATAGGTACTCAGGGGTTCAAGAAACAGGGCTGCAAGACTGACCACAGAGACACAGAAACACACAGACACAAGTGCCCCAAAGGGTTCGCTTCATTCCAGCCTACCCACCCCTATGCAAGACAGTAAACACTTCAGGGACAGAGACGCGAGGATGGGACATACATGCCAATGTTGGAAGCCACACTGTTACGTTACACGCTGTGATGCCTGATCATTTGCGATCCCACGCCCTTGTATGCCCCAGCACCGTTTGTGTCCCCGACTTGTTTGTGTCCCGACTTGTTAGTGTTTGTGCCTAACCTGGTGCCACCATGTCAACCACCTTGTGTGTGCCTTGTGTGCATGGCTGCAGTTGGAGGAGGACATGGCTGAGGTGTCCATGCAGCGCCATGGGCAGGCCAAGCAGCTGGTGGTCTTCTTTGGAGCAGCTAGCATTGGCACCAGGGGAGGCTGGGGTGCTGATGCAGTGCTGCGGGCCTGCCGCAAGGTGTTGTGCAGGCCCAGGGGCACAGACCAGCGGCGGGGTAGGGTGGTGCTTGTGGATGAGCACCGCACCACCCGGGTCAGCTCAGCAGTGAATGGCCAGCAGCCCTGTGAGAGGCAGCTGAACAAGCGCAGGGCCACCAGGCCTGCAAACTGGAAGCCACCAGCAGGGCAGGTGGAACAGCGCTTGCTGCGCCCAGCCTGGAGCCAGCAGCGTGACCAGCCAGTGCGGGGCATGATGTGGTGCCCGGTAGTGGCCCCCCGCAAGCCCCCACAGGCCCCATGCAGCAGCCAGGCAGCCACACAGGCAGCAGCCTCAGAGCCTGGGCCCAGCACTCCCCTGCCAGCCAAGCGCAGCAAGCGCACCAAGGCTGAGCAGGCAGCTGAGCCCAGCCAGCCCACCAAGGGCAAAGGCAAGGGCCAGGGCAAGGCTGCCAAGGCAAAGCCAGCACCACAGCCAGGCAGGTGGCTGGACAGGGACTGCAACGCAGCATTGAACATGCAGCGCATTGACCCCCCTCCCTCCTCACCTGCTGCCGTGCTCTTGACCCCCCTCCCTCCTCACCTGCTGCCGTGCTCTTGACCCCCCTCCCTCCTCACCTGCTGCCGTGCTCTTGACCCCCCTCCCCCTCACCTGCTGCTGCGCCGTGCAGCCTGCCTCTCTGCCGCTTCCTGGGCCAGGGCTTGCTCCTCCCCATTGCGCAGCTGCAGGCCGGGCACAGGGGCAGCGGAGCGCATGCTGGGGTCACGGCTGGCCATGACAAAGCGCGCCCAGGCCACAAGGCCCGCCTGGCCTGGGCGTCCAGGGGTGGGTGCGGGGGCAGGCTGAGGGTGGGAGCTCAAGGTTAGCCTGCTGCTGCTCCTGCTGCTGCTGCTGCTGCTTGCAGGCTCATGGTCTGACCAGGGCCCAGTTATGTCAGGATGATCCATGGTGCTCCTGCTGCTGCTGCCGCTGCTCCTGCCGCTGCTGCTCCTGCCGCTGCTGCTGCTGCTGCTTGCAGGCTCATGGTCTGACCAGGGCCCAGTTATGTCAGGATGATCCATGGTGCTCCTGCTGCTGCTGCTGCTGCTGCCGCCATTGACATCGCTTGGGGTGGGGTGGGCAGTGTCAGTGGTGATGGGGGAGGGGGTGAGGGGTGGGGGAGTGCTCAGCTCCACCAGAACCTCCAGGCTGCTGCGCCCCACCCAGATCACCTGCCCGGTCATCAACAGGTCACACCCAGCCTGGCTATGCACTGACTGTAAGGCCTGCAAGGGGTGAAGTGGTGGGGGCGGCAGGCCTGGGGGCGGCAAGGGTGGGGGTTGCTGCAGCTTCAACGGCGAGGTTGTCATCGCCATGTCTGGGGGTGCTGGCATCTCCGGTGGCTGCTGCTCTGCGTGCCTCTGATGGCTGCTGCTGGTCCCCGGCTGAGGTCTGGCAGGTGGCTGTGGGGCTGGGGCAGCAGTGAGGGGTGGCGTGGCAGGAGAAGGTTGGGGGATGGGTGTGGGTGGGTGCGTGTGCTGCAACCAGATCAGGCGTTCTAGGTAGGCGGTCAGCAGCGTGTTGGGGGTGGGCCCCACATGGCGGCTGGCTACATCAGCTGCAGGCCGGCAGCCAGGCAGGAGGCAAGGCAAAGCAGCATAGTGAACAAAGAGGCATCTGCCCTGCCCCTGCCACCGCCCCCTGCCCTGTCCCCGCCCCTGATGCCACCCTCAGGCCCTGCCCCTGTCCCTGCCCCTACCACACCCCCTGGCCCCGCCCGTACCTAGCCTCATCCACACCTCTTCCTAGCGGCTGGTGGCAGCTGACCTGCAAACGTGTCCAGGTCTCCCAGGAAGAGTGGGATGTCATAGACCAGGCGCTGCGGCTCCTCCCCACACGCACCGCCCCCGCCTGCATGCAGCGCAGCCTGTTCAGCACACAAGCAGACAGGCACGCTGGTCGCCCATGTGTATGCCATGTGTATGCCATGTGCATGCCATGTGCATGGGAACTGCACACAGACAACACCACTTTGTAGTGGTCCACGCCTAGTGGTCTACGTCAAGGTGGGCCCTAGTGAGGGTCGAGGTGCTGGTTGCGCTGGTGGCCCTAGTGAGCGTCAAGGCCTCCGGGCTCAGCCAGCAGCACAGCGGGCAGCGAGGGAGCAGGCTGTGCAGGAGGTGGTGTGCAGGAGCTGGGTGGTGGGGCTGGGAGTGGGGGGATGCTGGGAGGAGGTGGGACATGCCATATGCTTGCATGGAACATGGTGGGTTACATAGAGTTACGGCTGCATGGTTGGCATCAGGGGGGCCTTACTTGGACTTGCTGCGTCTGTTGAGGTGGCTGGAGGCAAGGTGTGGAGCGCCAGCAGTTCAGGCCGGCTGGCAAAGGGATAGCGCAGCTGCAGCAGCGAATCTGAAGAGGTCCGCTGGCCGGGGTCAGCCTGCACAGCCAGGAGCTGCACCCTGGCTGACCTGACGAGTAGTCCCTCCAGCACGTGCCAAAGTGTAGTTGCGCTATGGCTGCACATTGAGGGCTGCGAGTCTTGGACAGACTTACTTGGACGGGCTGGCTTCCGCTGACAGACATGGTCTCCGCGGGGGCGCTCACGACGCATTGCTGTAGCACTCCAGTTCTACCTTGGAACTCGGAGATGGGGGAGCTATGCGGAAGCAGCGAGGCTGGCAGGGCGCACCAAGCAACGTCCTTGAGGGTAGGGAGCCGCGCCATAGCTACAGCTGCCATGCTTGGGCGCATCGCGGATGGCGAATGAGGGTGGGATTGTGTGCGGCTTGCATGTGTGTTGCATGTCCTAGAAGTCATGTCTCTGGCGAGCTGTACACTTATGCGCACAACATATCACACAGGCAACCTCGCAATCGCGACGACGATACAATGATCGGAAACTACTTGTGTTATCTTTGAGTGCACTCCCACGAGATCCATCAGCCATGTCTTTTCATTACAATGGACCTTTTTCTGAAACATCGTTGAATTCAAAGATAATTTAAACCTTCTTATGAAATTTGCCGAGGTTGGGCAGCAGCTTAGCGACCGCCAACCGCACTACGTGCTACGTCGAAGTGCGCTTCAGATTTGGGGCCACCAAGGAGGCGTTGAGGCGCGGTAGGTTGCTAACACACTTTTTTAAGTTACTTGTAATTACTTCAGTTATCTACGAGGACCCCCGCACGTGGGCACCGAAGGCAAGATTGCTGGAGATTATTGAATCGAATTAGTCGTTGATGGTCGTTAGCCACCAGCGGGGCCCGCAACATTAGCACCACCATCAGCACGGCCAGGAGCCTGCTCAATGGCGAGCCCCTCAACATCGAGGACGCATCGCCGTGATAGCGAACTGCGCCTGCCATGCCTAGCGAAGTGCTGCCATGTATGCGGCGTTGAAGCCCAACGCATTTCGCCATCACCACCATGTTCATTGGCGCGATGGCCACTGCACACCACTCCGTGCCACTTTGCGGTGTCAAGATTTTAGCCCCGTTGCGTTCAGCGGTACAGCCTTACAGAAGGGGTGGGGCCATCTGTCCAGGCTGGTTACAATATGTATGCTGCCATCACAAACAAGTGGGCAGGAAGTGACGGTACAAGGCTGATGCACTGTTCTTACATCATGTTGAGGCATGACGTCGTTCTTACATCTTATACAACAACCAAAGCATAACAGCTGGGCTGTGTTGAGGTTTACCAATCTTACATGTTGAAAACATGGCTCAATTACTGCAACACACTTGCTGCCTGCTTCAGCCTGCAATGCATCACACCTGCAGGCTGTTGTTGCTGCTGCTGATGCTCATCCACTTCACTACACGTGCAGCTTGCTGCTGCTGCTGCTGTTGCTGCTCATCCACTGCACCACACATGCTGTCCACTGTGTCACAACCATGAGCGTGACTGTGCGGAATGCGTGACATGGACGAGCCTTGCAAGCATGACAGGCGGTTGTATCACGGTAGATGGTGATTAGTGGATGATGGTTGATGTGACCTGGTCACTGTGGATGGATTTGTGTGTGTATCCTGCGACTTGCATAACAGTTCTGACATGGTTGCATGGGGGTTTGGGTATTTGTAGTGGATTGGGATGCTGCGGCGGCAGCTTAGAAGACCTTACCAGCTGTCCGATGTAATCACGGGCACCCAAGTCTGGAGGTATTCTCAGCTCACTGCCATCGGCATCTGAAGGCCGGCACCATACTGGTGACGGGTATCAGCTTTGCCTTGCTTGCTGCTAGTCGAGGCGTCCTTACTCATTCCGTTTGCTATCTTACATGCACCACACATGCTGCTCAAACACTCCTGTTGCATCCTACTGTTGCTGCTCATCCACTGCACCACACATGCTGTCTGTTGCAGCCTGCATTGCAGCACACCTGCAGATTGCTGCTGATGCTCATCCACTGCACCACACCTGCATCCTACTGTTGCTGCGCATCCACTGCAACACACATGTTGCGTGTTGCGGCGTGTTGCAGCCCGCATTGCGGCACACCTGCAGCCTGGTGCATGTGCTGCATGTGCGTTCACTGCAAAGGCCAGTGCCAAGCACAATGCAATGCGCACCTGAACTCCTCATTTCCCCAGAACGGCTTCATCGAAAACTTGTAGAAGCAGCCCATACGGGGCATTCGCCTACACAAAGCACGCATTGCGTTGACGTGAAAGAGAGCGAGCATGTACTTGCTAGAAAAACTTACTGCGGGGGGGCGAGGTCGGCCACAAGAGGCAAGATCCAGCCGTGGCCGTCACTACACCCATTGCGGAGTATTTGCGATATGGTAAAGGTCAAGCGAACGCCTCTGCGAACACTGACCAACACGCGGGCAAAACAAAACGTCATTCCTCTCATTCTAAGGCGAATCTTCAAATTATCTTCAAATAACTCGCGTTCAGAAAAAGGTCCAATATTGATAACTTGCATGACTTCATTCTAAGCCCATGTGCACCTTTGTAAGTACACCTTGCTTTGAAGTGCGTTGCAGAAAGTCCCGAACCCCTAGAGGGGGAGGGCGGCCAAGCAGCCTAGCGGCTGACGGCTTAAGCGGTGTAAGCCACATCATCATATGAAACTACTTGTGAAAACAATGAGGTGCTGTTTGGGGCCCGACATTTGACCATTCTAGGCGCACCCAGCTCGCTCACAGATGCAGCAGGAGTAAAGCATTGCACCCTAAATTGTATCTTGTCCTTAGCTTATGCAAGCATGGTGACGGGTTAAGCCGACCGGAGCAGCCCGCGGCTCTTTTCCTGCTCAAGTCTATACGCGGCTGCATGCAGCGCTTTCCATGGAGGTTGCCCGCCTGCAGCTGCCTGCGCCGCGATCGCAAGCTGGCCTTGGTGCCGCCTGGGGCTGCCTGCCGCTGGACTGGTGGCGGGGCGCTCTGGGTGCTGCACGACCGCATTCATCTGTGCCCAGGCCAGGCTGCCCGGAACACTGCAGCCAAGAGCAGCGGACAACGGCCCAGCCTTGGGCAACTGCGACATTGACCAGTACGGATGCGAATGCTGTTTCGCGTTCCCGCCCGCCTGCCTCCCGCCGCTTGCGCTGAACCAGCGCGGCGCGCGCGAGGAGGGGATGAGGGCGAACGCACCTCCCACGTCCACGGTCGGCGCTGAGCCCTGCAGCTGGGCCCCTGCCGCGCCTCTTGCTGCCATACCGCCTTGTTGTCCAGGCTGAGTTTCCGCATGAGAGGGGTGAAAGGCCGGAGGCAAGGTCCATGCAGGGGCCACCGTGGCTGCTGCTGTCCTGCTGCCACCGACCCCCCCCTTGCCCTCCCCTGACTGTCCCCCTGCCCCCCTGCCACCCCCCCCATGCTCTGAGTCCGCATGCCCCCCCCCTGCCCCCCCTCCTGGGCCCTCCCCTGCGCCCCAAACTGGTGCACCAAGCTGCGGTGCCAACAGCCCCACTGCAGCCAGGGGCAGCCTGTGGGCCCTCAGCAGGGGGCAGGGGGGGACTGTGGGGCTGGAGGTGGGGGGGTGGGGCAGGGAGTGGGGGGGGGCAGCAGGGCGGTCTGACCCAGTGTCCCCTGACCCCTGCCTGGAGGCTGCAGCTGGTGCAGGGGGCCCAGGGGCAGGGGGCCCAGAGGCAGGGGCAGGGGCAGGGGGCCCAGAGGCAGGGGCAGGGGCAGGGGCAGGGGCCAGCCAAGCGGTAGGTGCCGCCGTCTGCCAAGAGCGTCCAGGGGGAGTGCAGGGTGGTGGGTCGGGGCGGGGGGGGGAGGGCATGGTGCGGAGGGCGTGGCGTTGACCCATGGTGGAGTGGGGGGAGGAGGGGGCGCCAGCGCTGCTGCTGTCCAGGTAGTGGGGGGCCAGGGGGGGTCTGGGGGGCCCTGGGCCGCCAGCCCCGAGTGCGCTGCTGTGCTGACTGACTTCAGGAGTTGCTGGGGCGGTGGCGGCCTCACCGCTGCTGCTGCTGCTGCAGCGGCGACTGAGCACAGAACGGGGGGGGGCCACCAGGGGGGCCTGGGGCTGGGTGCTGCTGCTGTGCCCGCCTGCTGCTGCTGGGTTGTGTGTCTCTGGCATTGGCTGGTGAGGGGGAGGGGAAGGAGGGTGGCTGCCATGGGTGAGGCGTGGGGTGAGTGGGGTGTGTGGTGCGTGTGCGTGCGTGGGTGTGTGTGGGTGGGGCGGGTGGAGAGTCAAGGAGGGACCGGGTGGGGTGGGTGGGCGCCGGTTGGGGGAGGGGCTGGGTGGGGTGGGTGGGTGGCGGTTGGGGGAGGGGCTGGGTGGTGGGTGGGTGTGTTGCCCCCCCTCTTTGTGCAAGCTCGGCCAGCTGGCTGTGCAGTTGCCTGGGGGGCTGGTGGAGGGGGCGGGGCTGGAGGTGGCAGGGGGAGGGGTGCGGCCAGGCCTGCCCTGCCAGCTAGGGGTGGGGCAAGATGCTCGCATCCAGGCGTCTTGGGGGTGGGGTGTGTGGGGGGGAGGGGCCTGGCTGAAGCTGCGCCGCTGCTGGGCTGCAAACCGGGCGTCCTGCAGGCAGGCAAGCAGGCAGCAGCATCACCGCTGGGCTGACAGGGCTCGGTGGCGGTGCACGGTTGGAGGTGAGGGCAGGGGTAGGGACGGGAGCCTGGGAGGGTGTGAGGGTGGGTGTGAGGGTGGGTTTGAGGGTGGGTGTGAGGGTAGGTGTGAGGGTAGGTGTGCGGGCAGGGGGAGGGACTCCCATGGCAAGCACTATCCAACGGCAAGGCGAGCTGGGCTGACTGTGGCAGGTGGGCCACATCCCCGATTCCCAGGTTGAGGAGAATGTGGCACAGCTGTGTGCGCTATGCAGCATTGGGGGAGGCATGGGAGCATGAAGGGCATGACTGCTACAAAGACTGACAAGGGTGACAAGCTCCAAGACCTAACTAAGTACAAGAGACCAATTTTCATTTTTGGTATTTATTACTGTGTTGTATAGCTCAGACTGACATGCCCCAGATTCATACCCTCAACGTCATAGCTCGACCTGACTTCGACACATGGCTCAGGTGGAAATCCCAACAAAATGGTCGCCAAATCGCAGGGCAAAGGTTTCTTTGAATAGGGCCATGCGCGGTAGCGCAGCTTGCAAAGCGAGGATTTCCTAACGCCAGAGGGACCCTTGCTGCCCCAGCTGGAGCTACTCAGCCCCTCAGACCCTTAGCCTCTTACCTAGGGTACGCCCATAGAATTCTAGGTGGCTCGGAAACCTGAGCCTAGAAACCTAGAAATATAATTCTAGGTTGGCCGGTCGCTCCTTACTCTTAGCCCGTTAGAGTACAGCTAGGAAGGCAGCAGTGCTGCTAACCCCCACACTGCTAATGTCACTACAAGCTGCCCAGGTTTCTGGAACAGAAACACATATTGACCGAGCTGCCTGATGACAGGCCCAATCCTTGCCCCTGCCCCTCACCCCTGCCCCTGCCAGTGCCCCTTGACCCTGCCGTTGGCCCCTTTCCTGCCCCTTCCCTGCCCCTTCCCCGCCCCTTTACCCGCCCCCACCACTTCCCATGCCCCTTGCCTCCATACCCGCCCCCACCACTTTCCATGCCCCTTGCCTCCATACCCGCCCCCACCACTTCCCATGCCCCTTGCCTCCATACCCGCCCCCACCACATCCCACGCCCCTGGCCCCACACCCGTGCCCACCACTTCCGCCGCCTTTTTCTCCAGGCGCGCGAAGTATGAGCATGCCGCCGCCTCCACCCTGGTGGTCAGGCGGCGCTGGCGGCGCTCACTGGCATCTAGGCTGGTCAGCCCCAGCGCTGGGCACAGTCAGGGCAGGGGGCATGGCGGTGGCAGAGGAAGGGGTCATGAGGGAGAGGAGGGGAGGGGGCGGGAGGGCAGAGAGCAAAGGGCAGGGCCAAGGAATAGGCCTGCCAGGGTGAGGGTAAGGGCAGGAGCAGGGGCAGGCGCAGGGCCAGGATGAGGGGCAGGGTGGGGGGCAGGAGGAGGGGCAGGGGCAGGGACAGGAGCAGGGCCAGGATGAGGGGCAGGGGCAGGGACAGGGGCAGGGACAGGAGCAGGGCTAGGAGGAGGGGCAGGGCAGGGGCAGGGACAGGAGCGGGGCCCGGATGAGGAGCAGGGTGGGGGGCAGGAGGAGGGGCAGGGGCAGGGACAGGAGCAGGGCCAGGATGAGGGGCAAGGGCAGGGGCAGGGACAGGAGCAGGGCTAGGAGGAGGGGCAGGGGCAGGGGCAGGGACAGGAGCAGGGCCCGGATGAGGAGCAGGGTGGGGGGCAGGAGGAGGGGCAGGGGCAGGGGCAATCCAGTTCAGGGTCGTCATGAGAGCTGAGGGCGCTGACCTGCTCTGTTGCGGCTGAAGCTGAGTGTGGGCGCCAGGGCCATGAGCCGCCGCTCCTTGTCAGACTGCAGCAGCTGCGCCTGCAGGGGGTGGGACAGGAGGCAGGCAGCCCGGCCCCTTCACACTGGGCAGCTGGTGCAGGCAGCAGGGAGGGGGGCTGGCCGGATGCTGGCCGCCTGCCATGTCCTCAGCCATGTGCCAGCTGGTGTTCACAGCAGGGGGCACAGGGCTCCACAGGGCTCCAGGGCCATAAGAGCCGTGGCTGCACCCCAGGCCCCCACCCCTCCCGCCTGCCACCCCCCCTTTGCCGCCTTCCATGTCCCACACGCCTGGACTGCTTCACAGGTCCCTCCCCTCCCCTCCCCTCCCAGCTCTGTGTCCCCCCCTCTCTTCCTCAACCCTCCCCCGCACTCCTTCTCCCTCACCCTCCCCACACCGCACCCCAGGCGGCTCCCTGCTCATCCGCCTTGTGCACTGCCTTCCACCCTCCTTCATTCCCCTCCTCTCCCCCCCTCCCCCTCCTCCCACCCCCCCCTCCCTCACCTTGTGTGCCGCCAGAGGGCTGATGGCGGCCCACTGCACCTCCTCACCCCCCTCACTGGTCAGCCGCGTAGGCACCGCCTCCCCTGCTGCTGCCCGCCTGGCTTGCCCCCTCGCCTGCCTGTGCCTCGCCCCTGCCCCCCTCCCCCCTCCAGGCCCCTCCATGCATTCGTCCTGCCCCCACGCCACCCCCCCTCCCTTAGGCTGCTGCCGGCCCCCAAGCCCCTGCTCGCCTCCCCCGCCCCCCCCAGCTGACTGCTTTGGGCTGAGCGGCAGCACAGGGACCAGCAGCGAGTCCTTGCGGGGGTCCAGGCTGGTGAAGGGGCTGCTGCCTGGGGGGGGCGCCAGCTGCTCCGCATGCTCAGGCTCCAGCGGCAGCTCCCTGCCCAGCACCGTCTGCTGCAGCCGGGCCAGGGCGTGGCCCAGCTTGGCCTTGCGGGCGGCGGCAGTCACGGTGCCCAGCCCTAAGCTCAGCAGCTGCTGTGGGACCGGGCCGCTGGAGGCTGGGGGGGGGTCGTCAGGGGGGGCTGGGAGGCCAGCAGGGGGGGGGTGGGCGGGGTCGCGAGGTGTGGGGGCGGGGGGCGGGGAGTGGGGGAGAGGGTCAGGGGGGGCCAGGGCCAGAGGGAGAGGGGGAGGGCCAGGCAGGGCTTCCAGAGGGGGAGGGAGAGGGTGGTTTGAGACAGGCCCCCCGCCCTCTGCGCATCCCACCACGCGTTCCAGTGTGACCTCAGGTGTGATCTCAGGTGTGACCTCTGCCCCTGTCACATCAACATGGGCTGGTGCGTCCCGCGCAGTATGCCGGTTGGCAGGGAGGGTAAGGAGGGGAGGTGCGTCTGGCTGTGGGGCGGCTGAGTGGGGGCGAGTGGTGGGGGGGTGGGGAGCAGGCGGGTTGAGAGGGGGTGTGGGGGGTAGGGGCCGGGGGTTTGCCAGCTGTTGTGACCGGAGGGGGTGGCCGGTGGGAGGGGGGGGCAGTGGGGGGGGGGGGGGCGGGTGGGCAGAGGCGGGCCGGGAGGGGGTGGGCTGCTGGGCAAGCATGCTGCGCAGCGCTCCCGCATCCTAGGCAGCAGGACAGTGGGGGGGGAGGAGGCAGGGGGAGGGGGTGGGGGGAGGGGGGAGGGGGAGGGGGAGGGAGGGGGGAAGGGAGTGGGGGTAACCTGGTGCAGGCTGGGATGTTGTGGGGCATGTCTAGTGCAGGGATGGGTTGCTGTGGCTAGGGGAGAGTGGGGTTGGGGGTGGGAGAGGGGGCCAGGTGTTAGGCGTGCTGTGTGGCCACCTCACCCTGCCTAGACAGGGCCAGGTCCAGGTCTAGGGCCCGGGTCACCCTGTTAAAGGAACTGAGCACTTAGCCTCGCCCCTGGCCACGCCCTGCAACCCCCTGACACACGCTCCACCTAGCCCCCTAACCCCCCTCCCTGCATACACACAGGGGTGGGGGGTGAGGGTCAGGGGGTGAGGGCCAGGGTGACGCTAACCTGACCCCAACCCCACCTCCCCGCCCTAACCACAACCCCTGGCCCAGGGCTTTCCAGTGAGCTTCTGGCTTGATGGCTTCTGGCGTGATGCGGCCATAAGAGGGAGGGAGGGGGAAGGAGGGGCAGGGGAGGGGCCCATCTCTCTCATGCAAGCAACAGCTTGGACAGTGGCTAGTGCTTGGACACATTGCTGTGCCACAGGCTGCAGCACCTGGCCTTGGACAGCTTGGACTGGGGCTGCTGGCTGAGGAGGAGGAGCCCAGGGGGAGGGGAGGGGCAGGGGAGGAGCCCAGGGGGCAGCAGCCTGCCCAGCCTCCGTCCCAAGCCTGCCCAGCAATCCTCCGTCCAGCCATCAGTGCCCCTGTCCCAAGCCCAGGGGGAGCAGCCTGGCGCATCCACCCCCCTCCCCCCCTCCCTGACTCCCTGCCACCTACCCCTGGGCCCCTCTCCAGCCCAGCTGCCCCCTCATGCCACCTGGCCCCCCCACCACCCTCAGACCCTGGACCCCAGGGGGAGCAGCCTGTCCAGGCAATCCATGCCCCCGCCCCCGTCCCAGGCCCAGGCCTCCCGCACCTTGCCTACACTAGGAGTGGCCGCACTCTAGGAGTGGGCACCCGCCTCCCTCTGCTGCCAGCAGCCAGATCAGCCGGCACCTCCCTGCTGGCCAACTGTGCTTCCTCAGCTGCGCCCTGCACCCTAACCTGGTCACCAGTACCAGCAAGCTCAGCAACCTCCACCACCCTCCCCTACAGCCTGCCACTACCCTTCCGCCTTGCACTGCCCTGCTGCGACATTCCACCTCCCACCTGCCCCGCCAGCCCCACCACCGTCCCAAGAGCTCTCTAGCTGCGCACCATGCTGTGCCTCAGCCCTGCCCCACCAGCTACTCCAACCTTCCCCCCCGCTGCCCCAGGCACTCACAGCCCCTTCTCCTGCCCCTGACGCTGCTCCCACCCCTGGGCTGCGGTGTGGCCTGCCCCTGCCCCTGCCCCTCCTCCTGGCCCTGCCCCTGCAGCCGCCCCTGCCCTGCCCCCCTCACCCTCTGGTGTCTGGCACTGAGCGCCGCCTCCTGGGGGCTGCTGGCTGGGGCCACTGCTGCCAGCTCCTCCTGGTACTCCGCAAGGCGCTGGCGCAGGCTGCTCATCTCCGCCTCTGCGCCCTGCTTCAGACGCTGGTGAAGCAGGAGCACCTGGCGCAAGCAATCGGGGGGGCAGGGGGGCCAGGGGCAGGGGGAAGGGGGGACCAGGGGGGGCTGGAGCAGGAGGGGGAGGAGGAGCGGGAGAGGAAAGGGGGGCGGGGAGGGGGAGAGGGGAGAGGGGAGAGGGGAGAGGGGAGAGGGGAGAGGGGAGAGGGGAGAGGGGAGAGGGCACAGGGGAGAGAGGATCCTACCGAGGCTCGGGCCCGGCCTCCATCCATCATAGCCTTCACGAAGCGCTTGCGGCGGATGGCCCGCACGGCGTCAGCAAACCCCAAGCTGGACTGCACACATAGCAGCAGGACTGCACATCTGGCTGAGCACTCCTGGCTGCTGCCCCTAGCCCCTCCTGACTCAGGCCACACCCACCCTGTGCAGCTCATTACTTGCCTTCCATGCCTGACCGAGACAGAGGCCATCCCCACCCCTCACCCCCTGCCCCTCACCCCCCGCCCCTCACCCCACGCCCCCTGCCCCTCACCCCCTGCCCCTCACCCCCCGCCCCTCACCCCCCGCCCCTTACTCCTGGCCTCCCCAGCTGCAGCCTGACCTTGCCAGCAGGCAGGAGGCGGGCACCTGGGAAGCCAAGGCTGCTCTGCTGCACCAGCGCATGGCCCATGATGCTCACAAACTCCGCATGGTTCAACGTCCCTGACTGGTCAGGGTCAGCCTGCAGGGGCAGAGGGTGGGGCGGGGTGTGGGGCGGGGTGTGGTGCGAGGTGTGGTGTGAGGTAAGGCAGGCAGTTCAGGGCAACAGCGGCGCTAAGGGACATGCTGTCCAAGTCCTTTAAAAGTGCTCTTTGGAAGTGCCCCTTTTGGAAGTGCTCTTTGGAGGTGCCCTTTGGGAGTGCGAGAGTGAGTGACATCGCCTCCTCTATTAGTAGGTATCAGCAGGTGTTAGTAGATATGAGCCTAGTGGCGCAATGCCTCCGAGGAAGCGGCCCAGTGCCGCGGAGCAAGAGCCGCTTCCAATTGAAAGCCCGCGAAAACAAGGTTCGTCGTAGTCGTGGTGTGGTCCCCTGCAACTGTGCAGTCCGGTGAGC
The DNA here is from genome assembly GCA_030144725.1 of Haematococcus lacustris. Classification (NCBI taxonomy): domain Eukaryota; kingdom Viridiplantae; phylum Chlorophyta; class Chlorophyceae; order Chlamydomonadales; family Haematococcaceae; genus Haematococcus; species Haematococcus lacustris. Next base: position 11,998,802 of record JASKMD010000003.1, read on the forward strand.
TCCGCGCTGCTCACATCGCTGCTGTTCATGCCAGCGCAGGTCCTAGCACCCCTCCAGGCAACAAACGCCAGGAGGTGTCTCCGCATTGTGTGCCGGCCTGTCAAAATGTTGATTGTAATTGGCTGCAGGTCATCAAAGTCCCAGGTGGCGCCGTGCTGCGCGGGTGCAAGAAGACGAAGCGCAAGCTGATGGCTCACTTCCAGCTGAGGGCTGGGGTGCACAGCCAGCTCCGCGTCATCGCGTCTTTGTATGTGTTGCGCATATTGCTGACATGCCTGGTGGGCTACCCCTCCCCGGGTTCCGCAGCGCCCCTCTTCCTCCAGCCGTGCAGCCTCCCCGTGCACTGGATGCTGCCCCCCTACCCCCACCACCCCCTGCGTGTCCCTGCCCGGCCAGCAGCCACCTATGCCCCTGGACAGCGAAGATCCAGTCATGCTGCAGCAGCTGCAGGTGTTCTGCATGTACTTCGCCAACTCCAATTTCCTCACCCCCTACAACCAGCTGCAGCGGCGGCTTGGGCGCGCTAGGCAGAAGAAGCACTTCTGCCTAAAGCCTGCCTTTGATGACCCCAGCAACCAGCAGGCTGGAAGCCCCCAGCAGGGCAGGTGGAACCACGCCTGCTGCGCCCAGCCTGGAGCCAGCTGTGTGACCAGCCAGTGCGGGGCATGATGTGGTGCCCAGTAGTGGCCCCCCGCAAGCCCCCACAGGCCCCAGGCAGCAGCCAGGCAGCCTCACAGGCAGCAGCCTCAGAGCCTGGGCCCAGCACTCCCCTGCCAGCCAAGCGCAGCAAGCGCACCAAGGCTGAGCCAGAGGCAGCTGAGCCCACCAAGGGCAAGGGCAAGGCTGCCAAAGCCAAGCCAGCACCGCAGCCAGGCAGGTGGCTGGACAGGGACTGCAATGCAGCGCTGAACATGCAGCGTATTGGGGAGAGCAAGTGGCGCCCACTGGAGCTGTGCTTCTGGCCAGACCAGGGAGCGCTGCCGGCCAAGGGCAAGGAGTACCCTGGCTTGGGGTACAAGCGGCTGCGTGACAGGCCACCCAAGGCCCAGCAGAAGCAGCCTGCTGTGGCACAGTAGTGTGTGCCCGCCCCCCCACTTGGAGCTGTCATCAGCTTTCAATTAGTGCATGTTTCGTCATGCCAACTCTACGGTGTAGCCCTAACGGGTCAGGCAATGCTGTAGGTGGTAGGCGACCATGACCATGTGTCTGCCATGTGTATACCATGTGTATGCCATGCGATGGGAACTCCACACAGACAAAAACACCGCTTTGTAGTGGTCCACACTTAGTGTGTTCGACTGCAATGAAGGCTCAAGGTTGAGGGCCAAGGTGCTGTTACATTACACAAGACAGTTGCAATAGGTGCTCATGAATTTAGGGAGCAGGGCAGCAAGACTGAACACATTAGTGACGCCAAGCTGAAGTCATGCCAGCACAAGGACACCGCGACTGATAGCCTCCGGGGGCTAAGAGACTAGCTCATGCGCTGAGGGCCACCCAGGGTCCCCTGCAGCGGTGAGCCTCCTGCACCGCACTGCCTGCCCCTCACAACGCCTGCCTACCCCACCATGGGCCTCTTCCTTACAACGCTCCTTTCCTTGCCCCTATCCCCCACCCCCCATCCCCTCTTCACCCCCTCTTTACCCCACTCCTTGACCCCCCTTTCTTTCCCCCTTCCCCAGGCTCTTAAAGCCCACCCACCCCCTCTTCCTGACGCCCACCTCTTTCACCCCCCTCTTGTACTCCCGCTCCTTATCCCCCTGGCTCCCCCTCTACCTGCCCCCTCTACCTGCCCCCCTCTGCCTGCCCCCCTCTACCTGCCCCCCTCTACCTGCCCCCCTCTACCTGCCCCCCTGTACCTGAGCCATGAACTCAGCCATGGCCGCCTTGTTGAGGCACAGGCCAATCTCCCTGAACGCCGCCACCAGCTCATGCTTGTCAATCACGCCTGAGTTGTTCTTGTCCAGCAGCCTGAGCCACATAGCAGCAGCAGCAGCAGCAGCAGCAGCACCAGCAGCAGCAGCAGCAGGGAGCAGCAGCAGCAGCAGCAGCAGCAGCAGCACCAGCAGCGGGGGGTAGCTTTCCAGTCAGTGTCTGTATGAAACACAAATGTCACCCATGTTGCGGCTACCATTGGGGCCAGCCCAGCTCCTGTCAGCTCCTCTACTCCTGCGAGGATAGGGGGCGGCAGGGGCAGGGGCCAGGGGAAGGGAAGCCAACAAGGGGTTGCTGCAAGCCTGGTAAGCCTCAGCCTGCTCCCCACCCGGAGCTGACCTAACCCTAGCCCCAACCCTAACCCTAGCCCCAACCCTAACCATAACCCTGCAGCTGCACCAGGGGGGCTAGGGGGAGGGAGTGGCAGTGGTCGCCAGGGAGGGCAGGCTGTGAGGCAGTGGGTTAGGACTGGGAAGGGAAGAAGCTGCTTGAGGGCCTGCAGGTATCCAGCAGCTGGTGCCAGGCAGCCTGACTGTAGGCCTGGGCGGCAGCCTGTGTTGGTCACTAAGTGCTGTTGCAGAGTTCAGAGCAACTAGTGTGCTCAGTGTTGTCGCAGGGGTCGCCTCCTGCCTAGCTGCTGGGCGGCCGTGGCGGCGGCGCTGCGAACAGTGCTGGGCTGAGCAGAAGATGAGGCTGCATGGTGCGCAGAAGAAGGTCCTGGAGCGCTACTTCAAGAAGGTGGGAGTGCCAAGGGTAGGGGGGAAGGGGCAGGACCATAGGCTGATGACTGCCCCACATGTGACTTGCTAGGTGCCCATGTCCCCAATACATTCAAGGATGTCATTGCGCATTGTGTGCCTTGTGTGTCATGCAGTTGGAGGAGGAGGCAGCCAGCGTGTCCCAGCAGCAGTGGGGGCCCACAAGCAGCTGGTGGTGTTCTTTGGCAACGCAGGCATTGGCACCCGGGGTGGGTGGGGGGCCAAGGCTGTGCAGCAGGCCTGCCACAAGGTGGTGGAGAGGCCCAACAGCGGCAAACCAAATGGCAGGGTGCCAGGCAAGCTGGTGACAGTGGATGAGTTCCGCACCACCAGGGTCAGCTCAACCATGAACAGCCCCCAGCCCTGTGAGGAGGAGCTGGACAGCAGCAAGCCCACCACGCCGGAGGACTGGAAGCCCAAGCCGGGTCAGGTGCAGAACCGCTTGTTGCGGTCACCTTGGAGCAAGCGGTTTGAGGCGCCAGTGCGGGGGCTCATGTGGTGCCCTTGGGTGGCCCAGGCCACCCCTGGTGACCTTGGCAAATGGGTGGACAGGGACTGCAACGCAGCCCTCAACCTCCAGCGGGCAGGGGAGGCCAAGTGGCGCCCACTGGAGCTGCGCAGGTGGCCACACCGAGGAAGGCTTCCTGCCAAGGGGCAAGGAGTACCCAGCATTGGGCTTCAAGAAGCGAGACCAAGCCCCAAGGCCCAAGCCCAGCAGCCTGTAGCACAGTAGTATGTGTACACCGCGCAATGCTTAAACAGTTGCTTACATCAGAGCATGTGTTTCATGCCAACATTAATCGCCCGACCTTCGCAAGTGGGTTGGGGTAGGAAATCAGGTATTGGTACCGGCTGTAGGTCGCAGTTACTCAGCTCGGATTACAGATAACACAGCCCTTACCCATCAGTAGGGGAATTATGTGCTGGGGTGGGGAGATGACTGTGGTGGGCGGCTGTTGGTGGCGTACTCACGCAAAGCACTCCTCCACCTCTGCACGCTGCTTGGCTGTAAGGTGAGGCGGTGGCAGAGACGTGCCGTGCCCACGCAACCAGGTCACACGGGCTTTCTGCAAGCAAGGGCGATGCAGGGCTAGGAGGCCCGGGGACATGGGTCAGCTCGGACTCGCAGCTTGCTGCTCAACTGCGTTGCCGTATAATGGGCGTTACCTTGACAACTTTGACGACTATCTTCGTCAGATGATGCTCGGCGGGCATGTCCCTCTGCTGCGGAAGATTTGCACCGTGCACCTTGGCCGCTTCCACTATTGCAGCAATGTTGCGAAGACCAGATGATGGCTCAATGTGTCCATTGGGCACGAACGCATTTTTACTTGCTATACGACCCGCTTTGCTGAGCTATTGACGTCGTTGCAGGCATCTGGAAGCAGACACTTGGCACACTTGACAAATGTTGACATGTCCATTAACACCTTTGGCCACAGCAAACTTGTCTTGTGGGGCAATCTCAGCACGGGCACAATGGCATCTGGAAGTAACCATCTGTAATTTTATATGTTTGTATTTGGGGAGTGCCCTATGGTCGCGCCCTAGTGGTATGTCGTGGAAACCAAATGGACTTTTTACTTCGAAACAGGTATAACAACCCATATTTTGTTTACAACCCGTACTATTGTAAAAGGTTTATCATGTCTATGTTTGTCCACTACTGCCATGTCTACGGCACTAGTCATGATAGTCTTGCAACCTACATGTTGCAATACTCATAGTTCGCACTAGTCACCGTGAACTGATGTTCAAGTTCATAAGGTTGTAGTGGCGCCCCATAACCATGTTAAATAGCCCATAACCATGTTAAATAGCTTCATGCAAGCATCATTTTCATGCATCTAAGGTGACAGGCTCTATGGTGACAGGCTCTATGGTGTGCCTCTATGGTGACAGGCTGCCCCACCCTTGGGTGTACAGCTAGTCTCAGCGACACTTCAAGGTACAGCACCATGGCACTGGGTGTACTTAGTAAGATTAGACGCGCAAATCATCGATGTTTCAGTCCTAACAAGCCTCTGATTCACTACAAATTGGCCCCCCATGGCTAGGGAGCGGCATGTATCATGATATCTCATGATACACGTATATGGACTATTAGGCATATCATGATTATCATGATACAGTTATGATACATCCCAAGTCACCTTGGCGACCCTAGTTCGACTCCTGGTAATCGCAGACTTTCGAGTGCATTCGTCCGCTCAACCAGGTGTTTACAAAGCGCAACTAGCTCGTTCAGCTTGAGACTGATGCCTGGTAGGCTGTGATGCCACTGCTACTGATTGTGCTCTGTGCTTAGAAGTGGCCAGGTATGTATTGTTGCCGATGCAATGCATCTCTGCTTAAAGCAGGAGTGCACCTATATGTCCTCTGTTGATTGTGTTCATAGAGATGAGGCTATTGGTTGTGTTCATAGAGACTATGCTAGGAAGCGTAGCTGCAGTTTTGGCTGCAGGATTACATGTTTGGTGACAACAAGCTCGCTAATCTCCCGTTAGCTAGGATGGCGGTGGGGATGATGGTGGTAAGCATCGCAAGTGGAAAGACAAACTTCGGTGCACTGCAGTCGGGCGGCCCCAACATTCAAAAAATGACAGTAAACCGACCCCTGGTACTAGGACGGCTGTAACTCTGCACTCGCTGCGCCAATTTTAATGCTAGCTGGCTCAGTATGTAGCCAACCCAGCCAGCTACCTTTCACCCATCCAGAATAATTATCCAGTCAGTAGGCCGTGCACAGCAAAGCATCAAAGTTAGTAATTCAAATTTGAGCCGGTTCGGGGCATGCAGTCATCGCTGCGACCACCCGCGCCGCTTAGGTTGCTCTACACGAGCATGCGCATCGGCAGAAGCAGTCGGATCGGAAAACGGATGCGGGAATGTGGCACGAAGGCGGTTGGCAGGTGGTTGGGGGAGGTGGCCTGTACAGCCTTTGTTGCGCACTTTACAACCTGAGTTGGCGCTGGGGGGCTGTCTAACTAAGTCTCGTGGGTCACCGCTTGCGCTTGGCAGCTGTCTTGGGCAGCCCCAACTCAGATGGTGTGGTACGCTTGCGTAGCGTGAAGCCAGGAGCCGGCGCTGCTGCACCTAGCTCACTACCTTTAGCCAGAGCAGCCTGCCCTTGGGTGGCGATTGCAGCTAGAGCCAGCTGATACATGTGCCGTAAATCAGGTGATGCAATAGGGTTGTCAACGAGGGTGGGCCAGCCGGGCTGGGCTGCTGGGATGCACTGCCTGTGGGGTTGCCGTGGGTGTCTTGCCTGCTATAGCCATCCTCAGCACACCGCTGCAACACCTCTGCTGACACCCGGTGCCGCTGATGCCGGGTGAGCTGGGGGCCACTTGGACGGCAGCGGCGGACGTTGCGTAGCGCAAGGGACAGCCGGCGCTTGTCTTGGTGCAGCAGCTGGATTGCATGGGTGCGCTCCTCAGCCAGCTGCTCCAATGCCTCATTCTCACCCAGCAGCTCCTGGTGTGCTGCCTGCAGCTGCTCAGTATCTGCCCGCACTTGCTGCAAATGTTCCTCCGCATCACTCAGCTGCTGGTGGAGCCGTTCAACCTGTGCCCTCAATTTCATGGCCTCTTCCTGTGCTTTGTTCTTTTCAGCTTTCAAGCCACTAGGGCTGCACTTAAACCCTGCCTTGGGTGAGGCATGCAGCTCTTGCAGCTGCTGACGCTGCTTCTTGCTGAGCCTCTTACCCCCCATGGTGGTGCCAAGGGAGGGGTTGGGCTGGGAGGGGTTGGGCTGGGGGGGTGGGCTGGGAGGGGGTGGGGTTGGGCTGGGAGTGGGTGGCCTGGGAGGGGTTGGGCTGGGAGGGGTTGGGCTGGGAGGGGTTGGGTTGGGAGGGGGTGGGCTGGGAGGGTGTGGGCTGGGAGGGGGTGGGGTTGGGCTGGGAGGGGTTGGGCTGGGAAGGGTTGGCTTGGGAGGGTGTGGGCTCAAGGGGGTGGGCAGACTTGATGAGGTGGGCTCCTGCAATGATGGGTGGAGGGGTGGCGGGCATGGTGGGTCGATGCATACCATGGTTTAAATGTGCCTAGTGAACATGATGTAACTTTGAAAGTGTCAAACTGAACGGGGCCTGGGTTGTTTAATGTGCGGTTTGTTTCACTAGATGCGCCAATGGGTATAGAACAAACATTCCATGGCCATTTTCCTGTGGATGCAGCGGGTGCAACACAGTGGAGGACACAGTGGAGGAGGGGGGGTGTAACCCGGTGATACCTTAGTGTGCGCCGACCCAACTGGTGTATACGGCGGAAGCGAGCATGGAGATATGTTTCAATCACCCCGTCAAGGTGCCCTGCACGCCTGGCAGACATCGCGTTGGGTGTTGGCCGGACATTCCATTTGTGCACAACCAGCTCACTACGCTAGGTAGATGGGGCCGCAGCGATGTGGCTCACCGTGCCAAGGCGACCCGTCTCGCCGATGTGATTTGTTCGCGGGCACATGTGGCAGTACGCGAGCAAAGACTCCAATGGCTAGCGCTGATGGTCAGATTACGCGGACTAAACCGCCAATGCCAATGTGATTAACGCTATCGAGAACAGTGCAGTTTTGAGAGAGTACTTGCATGAAGATTACCAACCCCATGTTGGGGCCGGCTGAACTGCAGTCGTGCAAGTCAGGACTAGCTAGTCAACCAGACATCGCCGCACTAGCGTGACTAGCTATGCAGCAATCTCCGCAGAGCGGAAGTAGCTAAACATTGTCTACAGGCCCGCCGTTTGGCTGATGTTGCCCACGCTGTGGATTTTCGGGCGCTACTTTTCGGCCAGCGCTTGCACACAGCAACTTCACTGGCCTTCACTGTTGAACAGCCAAGCCAAGCGGACAGCCAAGCGGCAACATGCTTGCAACTTGCGGAACACATCGCTTGATGGCAGCATTGTTAAACAGCTGCTCTGGCGTCAGCCATGACCCCAGTGCACGATACATTGCTCAAAAGAAGTACTGCCGGCCAACTGCCTCCTAACTGCCACCCGAACCTCAGCGCGCACGGTTACGACCAGTGCGCGAGGGACATAGGGTCCCCACAGGCGTCTTGCGATGCAGAAACAGGGCTTATAATGAAATATAATGATATTATCATGATACCTGGTCTATATCATATAATATGATACAGCCCCGGACGCTCCTTACCCATGGCCCCCCCGCGATTCACTACATATTGGCCTCTGATTTACAGGCCATGTATGTTGCCTTGAATGCCTCTAAAGTTGCTTTGATCCATCTCTAATTCAGCGCTGATGGACCTCTAAACCACCCCACATTCAGAGCCCCATGAATCCCACGTAATCAGTACTGTATTGACTGCCATGAAACACTTCTGATTCGCCGCGTATCAGCGACCGCTGAAATTCCTCGCAATTACAGCGCTCTGAAAAAGTGCTAAGCTGCGGGTCATTAGAGGTACGAAACTTTCCGACGAGGCTAGTCACGAGCTACAAGCGGCTGCGAGACCAAGCACCATCGGCCCAGCAGCAGTGGCAGTCTTGGAACACAGCAGTGTAAGATGTGAACTGGTGGTGGTGTTCTAAGGCTGGGTTCCACTCCCAGGCAGACGCAACGAGGTGACAAATCTCACATCGGTATCTTAGGTGTAGCATCAAAACCTCACAAACCACAGCGTACAAGGATCCTGGCTCAAAACTCGCAATGTCCTGATGTTGACAAACAAAAACTGGGGCCAAGCGAGTTGCATGCAACACACCGGCCATGGCACATATACTGAATAGACATCCTGATTTTCTTGGACTACCCCTATCCCTAGCTGCAAACCATGCGGATCACGTGGCACAAAACTCGCATCACAGCTCACCATTTGCTACACTTGCTTCACCATTTGCTTCACCCATATCAGTACCAGGCAGGCCATACAGTCTCTATGCTGCGATGCAGATTGCTAGGTGACCAAGCTAGGTGACCAAGCCGCAAGGTTTCCCAAGCCATACACTCTTACCAAGGGTTGTAGTCAAGTTGGTCAGGGGATGGCAGGGCTGCCACCCTCTTACCCCATCCTGGCTCAGTGCAGCTTTTACTAGCTCCGACTCTCCCTGCTCTGACCCTCCCTGCCTCAGATGAAGTTGGTAGGGCGCATGCCAGGCAGGGTCCAGCCCAGCTCATCTTGGTACAGCATGGCGATGGCAGCGTAGATGGCTGAGGAGCCACAGAAGAAGCCCACATAGCCTGCAGCCTCCTTGCACTTGTCACTGTAGTTGCCCCCAGCTAACAGGAAGAATGTGATCCACAGCGACAGGAAGATGGTCTGCGAGCACAGCCAGCAGCACCAGCAGGAGCAAGGTGAGGTGGGTTGGCTGAGGGAATATGGTGGCAGAAGCAGATAGGGGTATTGGCCTGAGGTGCGGCCCAATTGTTGGCGACACCCATGCTTCACCTGGTATGCCACCCTCCTCCTAAACAGCACCACTGGGCAGCAGGCACACCCACAGCCAGGCAAGGCCTCATGGTAGCTTCTACAGCAGACCACTGCCAGGCAACCCAGGTGCTGCAACCCCAGCCCACTGCCTGGCCGCTGACCTGCAGGCAGCCGTTCTTGCGCAGCGTGACGATGTAGAAAAGGAAGGTGAGGACGCCCCACAGCCCGCACCACAGCGTGTCGCCAGTCATGGCCACAGCCGTCACGCTGGGTGTGATCTTGCTCACAGCAAAGTAGTTGAACAGGAACCAGCCCATCCAGAAGCAGCCGTAGCTGGAGAAGGCGGTGCCGGCAAAGGTGTTACCCTTGATCAGCTGCACAGGCAGTGGGGCAGGTGCAGGCGGCCAGGTGAGCCTCTGAGGCAGGGCCAGCATCACAGGGCAAGGTGCTGATGCCTGCCCTGTGCCTGCCTGCTCACCTCCAGTATGCCTGCAATGAGCTGGCCTGCGCCACCAAAGAACATGGCGTAGCTCATGACCACTGGAATGAAACCCTGCAAGGAGGCATAGCAGCTCAGGCACAGCTGCAAAACACAGTGTGGTGTTCGTTTCTGATCCCTTATTTTTGTTGATGACCCTGGCTGTGCGAACTAGGCTGCCTTGTATTACATGTTACAGTGCAACTCACTCCAGAGCTCCAGGTCGTGGTCACGAACATCAGCATGCAGGTGGTCATGCCGAAGCACCTGGCCATGGCAAAGAATCATGGCAGCGACCCTACCTTCAGCCGTGTGCACTAGCGGATAGATGTTGGCGTCCTCGCTGCCTGTGCAATGCTGTGCTTAGTCCACTCACAGCAACCCAAAGGGTCCCGGGTTTCCGCGCACCCCCGATGGCCGCGGGGCCAAGGCCATTGCAAGGTGTCCCCGCTCAACATCCTCTACGGCACCAGGCAGTGATACATCGAAAAACTGGGCGCAAGCCGAAGTGTCGGAAACTGCCTAGGTGCTCGCTACGCTGTGAACTGCACAGCTCCTAGCTTTAATGCCCGCTTCCTCACCTGACGCGGTAGATGCAGCGTCTTTGCCTGCTGCCATTGCAATCGTTAACTTGTCGCTGAAGCAACCGAACTAAATAGAAACTAGCTTAGTCTATTGTGTGCGTTTGCGGCCTATCTTCTTGTGTCGGGATCGGTTTTTGCGGTTAGGGTAAGGTTGACTAATATCGCGCATGCTTGGCCCGGTTCGCACTCGATTCGTTTTTCTATATTCGATGTCGTTGACGGTTAACTAGTAACAGACTCGGACGCAGCAGCCCCCGACGACATCGAATATAGAAAAACGAATCGAGTGCGAACAGGGCCCTTGTGTCAAGTGCCCAGCCCAACATCACTCATTCAACATGAAACTGCAATGAGGCGGAATTGAGGTCCATTACATATGTAAGCACGAATGCCAGGCTGCAGGCTGCTGTGCCTTGTGCTCGGTCTTGCACTGCAGAAAGTCTGGAAAGTCACAGTAGTCAGCTCACAACATGCCGTTTTGTGGATGAGGGTCCCTTTTCTTGTGGGACTGGCGAGAGAGATACGCACATTTCCCGCGTTCGCAGCAATGTCGATACATAACATGCCCAGCGATAGCCCTCCAACACCGCCTGCACCAACAAGAGGCTCGCGGAGCGAGCAAGGCGGGCTGAAATGTGATTGTACTTCCGGCTGGATGCTCGGCGGAGTTCCCTCATTGGTGCCACTACTCACCACTAGAACAATCGGTAATGAGCAGCTGAGGTGTGTCCGCGCTCGCTTGCGCCGGCATGGACTCTGATGCAAGGATTAACGCGCCGCTTGCCAGTAGGTGCGGAGTAATTCGCAGGTGCCAATGCAACAAACGCTACCGAAGTCGGTGCACTTTGTAGCGAGTACTTGCATGAAGATTACCAACCCCATGTTGGGGACTCCTGACCTTCAGTCCTAGCCTCACGCTTGCATTTGACCGGCGTAGGCTAGGGCCTGTATGGCCACCCTACCTTAAGCAGCACCCCCAAGGAGCCCACCTAAACAAAGCAGCCGAAGCCACCAGCCCCCGACCCTGTCGAGAGGTAGAACACACGCCATGTCTAGAAGTGCAATCTGCGTGGGGTGGTAGCGCTGGCCGCCACGCCCAGGTTGTCGAAAGAGCGGGTTCATGCAGCCACCCAAGCGTGGCCAATGGCCATGTGACTGGCCATGTCATACTGGCCATGTGTAGCGAACGGCTCCTCGAAGCCTAGCTCGCCTCACGGTACTTCTGTACTGCAGTGTGACATGGTGGGCGAAAGGGGCAGGTGGGCCTTCGTGCACACCTGCTTCAGAGGTTCGACTCCTCGGGGGAAACGTTCTAAACCCTGGCCGTGTCATGCTGTGGGAAAGAAGGTAGTTATCGGTTCTCGGCGGTGTGCCTCAGCACGCTACATTTTGGTTTCCGACCGATGGTGCTACTAATGCCACCTTCTCTCCTAAGCAAATGACTGCCAGAAAGGAAACTCCGCATGGCAGGGACCAACGGACGAAGAACACTCCACTTGGAGATCAGGCTTTTGTTTCTCTACGCCCAGAAGTTGCAACGGAGCATCAACAGCTGGTAGGAGCGACTGCGCACCTGGAAGCCTCCCAAAACAAAGCCGTTCGGATTGGAGCTGAGCTCGCTGCTTTGGAGCGTCTCTATGGCCAACAAAACGCGGTGGTGAGTGGTGAGCAGATTGTGGCAGCGATTCGCAGTCAGTACTCGCAGTCCGCTCGACATGCTGTGGACTTAAGCAGTGGCACTTCTACTACTAAAGTAGCACTTGCTGCACCAGCCTTGTCGACCGCTGCACCTAATGCACATGTCGCACCCGCTGCGCCACATTCGACGCCAGCAGGGCAGTTTACCCTCGTCTCAGGTTGCTTTGCCTGTGTCAGCCTCCTCGCCCAGGTTTAAGGTCCCAAGTCCTGACATAAGGACAGACCTGTGTCTTGCCACATCTCGGGTAACAGAGACTTTCTGTGAGGACCTTGAGGTCCTTTGTGCATATCTGTGCATAGACCCGGCTGATGCATTGACTAACTTCTTGACAGGCAAGCCACGAGAGGTGTGTTACCTTGCCACCAGGAATGCCCACATCCTTGCTCATGGCACTAGGCCAACATGGGCATACCTGCGCTCTTCTTTCAAGGAGATGGCTGGTGATGACCTGCGCAATGTTTTCAGATGTGCACCGCAGGAGGTTGTTGGACCCTTGTGCACTGTGCATGTCAGCAGGTTCTACCCTCAATGCCTACATTACAGAGTTCAGAAGTACTTTGACTGTGGCAAATGCCTCCTGCATGGCGCCATTGATGCTGGTTACCACCTTCATTAGGGGGCTTTACCCTGAGGTGCAAGCACGTGTTGTGCATGATCTTGCACTTCTGCATGACCCCACACTTACTGATGCTAGTCTAGGCTGCTGTGAATGCACAGAAGGTACTCTTTGCAGTAGCCACCATACAAGTGGGACGTCGCCCTCCTGCACCACCTATGGTTGCCTTTGTGCCTCATAAGCAGATGGACCGTATGCCAAGACTTCTCTGGCCCGGCTGAAGGATGTGCTCCAGCTTCGGCCCCTCGTGGCCCATACTGGAATGTCAGTAGCAGTAGCAGCATCCACCACACCATTCAAGTGTCCAACTGCATGTGCAGTCTTTGAGTTGCAAGATTAATCTGTTGGTGATGCCTAAGATGTTCTTAGCCTTTGACATCTTCATGGGCAGACGGTGCTCGAGTGTGAGCCTGCAGCGCCTATTATGGCCCCCCACAGTGCCCATATCCTGGCCAAACACAAGCAAGCCACTGTGTCAGCAAAGGTGGCTTATAGGTGGCTAAGGAAAGGCGGCCAACCTCTGGTTGCTTTGATCTCTTCTAGCCCATCAACCCTACCCCAGCAAGTGTGCTGTCCGTTCACCCAACCCCTTATCCAGCTAATTTGCTGTCCAATGGCCCTGACCTTCCTTCTCAATCAACTACCCCACCCTCTAACTCACCTATCAATTACCCAACCCCTACTCCAGCTAATCAGCTGTCCAACATACCTGACCCTCGTTCTCTCCCATCTACCTCACCTCCTGGCCCCACTATAAACTACCCAACCTCTATCCCCCCTTCGGTGGCTGCTCAGCTGCAAGCGCTCATATCTGAGTACGACGATGTCTTCGCACCCTTCAATACTCTACCACCTCAACGTCCTGTGGGACACACCATCCCCCTTCAGCCTGACTGTAAGCCACCAGCTTTGCCATCATATAAGATGAGCCAGCCAGAGCTGTTGGAGATGAAGAAGCAGGTAGCAGCCTTCCTGGAGCAGGGCATCATTGAACCTTCCTCCTCTCCCTACGCTGCCCCTGTCCTCTTTGTCAAAAAGAAGTCAGGTGAGTTGAGCATGTGTGTAGACTATCGTCAGCTAAATAAGATCAGACTTAGAGATCAATACCCACTACCTCGAGTGGATGACCTGTTTGACAGGTTGGCTGGGTGCACGGTGTTTTCATCACTAGACCTGCAAGCTGGATATCACCAGATCAGGAATCCTGATGAGGATGTCCCTAAGACAGCCTTCAGGACACCCAGTGGCCTATACACATCAGTTTAAGGTCCTATGCTTTGGATTAACCAATGCACCTGCCACGTTTCAACGTGTGAGGAACAATGCTTTTGATGATGTCATTAATGACTGTGCCCTTGTGTACATAGATGATATCCTCATCATGTCCAAAACTGTGCCAGAACACTTCACACATTTGAGGAGAGTTCTTGAGTTATTACGTAAGCATCAGTTCAAAGCCAAACTATCAAAGTGCGAATTCCTTAACTCTGCACTTGAATTTCTGGGTCACATTGTTAGTGACCAGGGCATAGCTGTTGACCCTGATAAAGTGAAGTCTATCACTTCCTGGCCTGTGCCACGCAGCCTAACTGCCATGCAGCAGTTCCTAGGTGCTGCAAATTTTGTGCGCAAGTTTGTACACAACTTTAGTGCTATTTCAGCACCCCTGACTGACCTGACTGGTAAAGCAGGCACTGATTTCAATTGGCATAAATGGCCTGATGATAAATTAAAGGCTTTCGATGCTCTTAAGCATGCTTTTTCTAGAGTACCTTTACTCAAAATCCCAGATATTACTTAACCATTTCAGGTTTACTGTGACGCCTCTTCGCAAGGCGTAGGAGCAGTGCTCATGCAAGAGGGTTATCCTCTAGCTTATTAATGCAAGAAGCTGATTCCAGCTGAGAAGAACTATACCACTGGTGAACAAGAGTTACTTGCTATTATCACGGCATGTAAGGAGTGGCGCTGTTACCTGGAAGGTGTTCCCTTCACATTGTATACAGATCACAAACCTTTGGTAGCCTTAAAAACTCAAAAGGTCTTGTCTAGACGCCAAACCAGATGGTTGGAGTTTCTCTCCCGGTATGATTTTACCATTGAGTACCTACCTGGTGATACTAACCCTGCTGACCCTCTGTCACGTATACCTGATACTCCTGCCAGCAACCCTGTCATGGTTATGACCAGAGGCAGGAAGCGCCTCTTGGAGGGGGAGGAGCTGGGGTGGTACAGCATGCTCAGCCTGCCATTCAGCAGCCGCAGCAGGAGCCACAACCTCAGCTGGTTTTGGAACAGCCCTTGCCCCCACATCCTTTACCTGTGCACCCTTTGCACGCTGTCAATATGACAGAGCAGCTGCTAGCAGCGTATGCAGCAGATGAGGCCTTTGCCAGCACGGTGGATCAATATGATCAGGATAAGCATGGCTTGTATCGCACCAAAGGCAAGAACCAGATAGTGGTTCCTAATTGCCAACAGCTCAAAGCCAGGGTATTGGTGGAGATGCATGATGCACAGTTTGCAGGCCATGTGGGGATCACCAAGACGCTGGAACGTATCTCTGGTGGATATTCTGGTGGCCACGCATGAGATCTGAAGTACGTCACTATGTGAGTAACTGTGATGCATGCCAGCGCAACAAGTCTGTGAATACCAGACCTGATGGTTTGCTCACACCACTAGCCATACCCTATGACAGATGGGAGTCCATGTCTATGGACTTGATCACTAAACTACCATCTTGTGATCATGGTTTTGATGCCATTGCTGTCTTTGTGGATAGGCTATCTAAAGTGGTACACTTTGTGCCATGTCGTGAGTCAATGAATGCTGAGGGCTTTGCCCGCTTGTTTATTGATAATGTGTTTAACCACCATGGAGTGCCCAGAGAAATAATCTCTGATAGGGGCTCTCACTTTACTAATCATTTCTGGGCGTCAGTTATGGTCATTCTTGGTGTAAAAGAATGTAAATCCAACGCTTACCATCCTGAGTCTGATGGTCAAACAGAAAGGTATAATCGTACTCTGGAGGAAATGCTTCGACATTACATCTCCCCTGCCCAGTCTGACTGGCCTTTCTTCCTGTCACTAGCTGAGTTTGCTGTGAACAACAGCTGGCAGGAATCCATCCAGTCCACGCCCTTCCTGGTCAACACTGGCCAGTCACCTCTGACACCAGCTCTGCTGGAGTTGCCAGGTGAGGTGTACTGTCCCTCTGCCAGGAAGCTGTCTGAGTGGTGGCAGAGTAATGTCAAGCAGGCCCCCCATCACATGGAGCAAGCTCAGCAGCGTCAGGCCTATCTGGCCAACAAGGGACGCAGGGATGTGGAGTTCAGCCCTGGCCAGCTAGTGCTGCTGAGCACCAAGAACCTCAGGCTGAAGCCAGGTAAGGCTAAGAAGCTGCTGCCTAGGTTCATTGGGCCTTTCAAGGTGCTGGAGCATGTAGGTCCTGTTGCTGTACGCTTGGACCTGCCTCCTGCCATGGCACGCATGCACCCTGTGTTCCATGTTGCTCTGCTGAGACTCTACACTAGTGAGCATCCTCACTTGCCTCCTCCTGTGGATTGGTTGGATGAGGCGCCTCTGTATGAGGTTGAGAAGTTGCTCGCCCATCGTGGTGTCCGTGCTGGTAGAGCACGTGGCTACTTAGTCAAGTGGCAATGCTATGATCACTCTTACAACACATGGGAGCCAAGGAATAACCTTGTAAACTGCCAAGAAGTGCTGACTGCATATATGCAGTGCATGGTTTGTCCTAGCATCACTGTTACAGTGTTGCGAGTCCTTGTGTTCTCACGAGGGCGGAGCGTTTCCTCTTTGGAGGGGGAGGAATGTAGCGAACGGCTCCTCGAAGCCTAGCTCGCCTCACGGTACTTCTGTACTGCAGTGTGACATGGTGGGCGAAAGGGGCAGGTGGGCCTTCGTGCACACCTGCTTCAGAGGTTCGACTCCTCGGGGGAAACGTTCTAAACCCTGGCCGTGTCATGCTGTGGGAAAGAAGGTAGTTATCGGTTCTCGGCGGTGTGCCTCAGCACGCTACACCATGTGACCATGAATGGCCATGAAAGGCTTGCGAATGCTTTTCGCGACCGCTTCAATCGATTCAGCCATGTCAGCCATGCTGAGCTCCCCCTAACAGCACCATGTGATGCCGGCTACATCATAGACCAGCTGCCCTCCTAGGTCAGACCCAAGGGCATCAGCTGGGAAGACTACTCATCTGACAGACCGCCCATCTGCCACAACTACACCTGGGAGGATGCTGTGTCCGTACTAGTGGCCCCTTCTGGAAAAGCCCCTTTTGGAAGTGCTCTTTGGAGGTGCCCTTTGGAAGTGCCCCCCCCCCACTTTGAGCTGTCATCAGCTTTCAATTAGTGCATGTTTTGTCATGCCAACTCTACGGTGTAGCCCTAAGGGCTCAGGCAATGTTGTAGGTGGTAGGCGACCATGACCATGTGTATGCCATGTGTATGCCATGTGTATGCCATGTGTATGCCATGAGCATGCCATGCGATGGGAACTCCACACAGACAAAAACACCGCTTTGTAGTGGTCCACACTTAGTGTGTTCGACTGCAATGAAGGCTCAAGGTTGAGGGCCAAGGTGCTGTGTCAGTGTTAGTCAAAGTAAAGTTTTTATGCTCTTACAATTGGTGCATCTCACGCCCACTGCAACTGCATACCCCGCAACACATTACCCAACTCAGGTTCCTCACCCCACAACAATCATTCGTCATGCCATACACAAGAGTATGAACAAATACTTTAGCAATAATCTGCTGAAGACTCCCCAAGGCCTTACCACCACCATCACGACCTCTCATGCAATGCAGTATCTTATGGACACAAGTCAGTGCACTTACTGCATCACAAGCAGGGCAGCACCTTCGTCATGTCGTCAACACCAATGCTAGCCATAGCGGCAGCACCTTCGTCATGTCGTCAACACCAATGCTAGCCATAGCGGCAGCACCTTCGTCATGTCGTCAACACAAATGCTAGCCATAGCGGCCAGGCAGCAGAACCTCCTGCTTCAGATCGCTAGGGCTACATGGTGCAATTAAGAGTGAACCAGCAGTGTGGTCACACATCTAAGCTGCAGCCACCTTTGTGTCGCAAGGCCAAGCTGCCTGCTCCAAGAGGTGCAGCTCGACTGGCAGCAATGGAGCAAGGCTGCAATGCTGCCGGTCTGTGTTAGCATCTGCTATTCAGTCATTCCTTACCCTGAACTCTAGTGGAAGCTGTAACCCACACCCATTCACCCCAGCTACCCTGGTTTAAGCATTGAAGACATTAACCAAATACAGCTGGCGGTGCCACATTACAATACAATGGGCAGCTGGCCCCTGAGCGTTGATGCCATCTCCTGACATACTTGTGCCACAAGCGTCACATCCCCTCCGGCTCAGTGTGGCTGTGCTGGCCTGCTTTCGACACTGAGGGGTGAGGCAGCAGTCCGCCACTGGCGTCGCACGCAGCCAAAACTGGCACCTGGGACTTCCTAGTGTGGCCTTGGATAGCATGGAGAACGAGGTGGTGGGGCAGCAGCGGAGCCCGACCCTGGCAGTAGAGCCTGACCCTGGTGGGGTGGTGAGAGGTGGGTGAGCCTGACCCTGGAAGGGTGTCTGTGCTACCCATCCTGCTCCCTCCTGCCCACCCATCATCTCAATGTCAAGGTCTGCACTGGGCGGGAGGTGCGGATAGTAAGGTGTGGGAGCAGGAAGGGCTCCAGTTGCAGCGCCTGCTTGCTACAGGCAACCGTGGTGTTGTCTCTGTCAAGCGGGTACACTGCGTCTGGGATGTTCGACCCGCTGTGGTGGCGGGTGGAGTGTTGCTGAGCCCAGGCCTGCTGCACGGGCTGCTTTAATGTCGTCGTCGGCTGCGGCGGGTGGCAGGGCTGGGCCTGCTGCGCGGTTGGGCCATGCAGGGTGGGATTGCAGTGGACGTTTTGGGTGGAGGTGGGTGGTCTGTGTGGCTCACAGGCCAGCAGGGGGAAGGCTGTGACCAGCTGTGCCACAGTGCTGCGGGGGCTGAGGCAGAAGAGGGAGTAGGAGGAGGCGCTGGACTGCATGGCTCGGGGCGTGTCTGGTGGGGCTGACAGGCAGCGCTGCAGCAGCAGCTGGTGGTGGGCGGGGTGGTTGGTGGCGACCGCGAGGGGAGGTGAGGGGCCTGGCAGGGGCAGCTGTACCAGGGGGTTGGGGTGCTGCCAGTCACCTGCAGGGCGAGCAGTGCAAGTAAAAGGCAAGGCTGACAGACATGTCCCTTTTGGAAGTGCTCTTTGGAAGTGCCCCTTTTGGAAGTGCTCTTTGGAAGTGCCCTTTGGGAGTGCGAGAGTGAGTGACATCGCCTCCTGCCTATAAGTAGGTATCAGCAGGTGTTAGTAGATGTGAGCCTAGTGGCGCAATGCCTCCGAGGAAGCGGCCCAGTGCCGCGGATCCTAAGTAGGACATAGGCAGGACTGTGGGCAGGGTAGGAAGGTATCTGGCAAGGTGCTGAGCAGCGTGTCCTGTTTTTTGCAAAACAAGGGGTCGGACAAAGGGTGGGTGCACAGAGTCACATGAGAGGTTGAGCCACGGGAGTAGGACGGCTGTAACTCTGCACTCGCTGCGCCAATTTTAATGCTAGCTGGCTCAGTATGTAGCCAACCCAGCCAGCTACCTTTCACCCATCCAGAATAATTATCCAGTCAGTAGGCCGTGCACAGCAAAGCATCAAAGTTAGTAATTCAAATTTGAGCCGGTTCGGGGCATGCAGTCATCGCTGCGACCACCCGCGCCGCTTAGGTTGCTCTACACGAGCATGCGCATCGGCAGAAGCAGTCGGATCGGAAAACGGATGCGGGAATGTGGCACGAAGGCGGTTGGCAGGTGGTTGGGGGAGGTGGCCTGTACAGCCTTTGTTGCGCACTTTACAACCTGAGTTGGCGCTGGGGGGCTGTCTAACTAAGTCTCGTGGGTCACCGCTTGCGCTTGGCAGCTGTCTTGGGCAGCCCCAACTCAGATGGTGTGGTACGCTTGCGTAGCGTGAAGCCAGGAGCCGGCGCTGCTGCACCTAGCTCACTACCTTTAGCCAGAGCAGCCTGCCCTTGGGTGGCGATTGCAGCTAGAGCCAGCTGATACATGTGCCGTAAATCAGGTGATGCAATAGGGTTGTCAACGAGGGTGGGCCAGCCGGGCTGGGCTGCTGGGATGCACTGCCTGTGGGGTTGCCGTGGGTGTCTTGCCTGCTATAGCCATCCTCAGCACACCGCTGCAACACCTCTGCTGACACCCGGTGCCGCTGATGCCGGGTGAGCTGGGGGCCACTTGGACGGCAGCGGCGGACGTTGCGTAGCGCAAGGGACAGCCGGCGCTTGTCTTGGTGCAGCAGCTGGATTGCATGGGTGCGCTCCTCAGCCAGCTGCTCCAATGCCTCATTCTCACCCAGCAGCTCCTGGTGTGCTGCCTGCAGCTGCTCAGTATCTGCCCGCACTTGCTGCAAATGTTCCTCCGCATCACTCAGCTGCTGGTGGAGCCGTTCAACCTGTGCCCTCAATTTCATGGCCTCTTCCTGTGCTTTGTTCTTTTCAGCTTTCAAGCCACTAGGGCTGCACTTAAACCCTGCCTTGGGTGAGGCATGCAGCTCTTGCAGCTGCTGACGCTGCTTCTTGCTGAGCCTCTTACCCCCCATGGTGGTGCCAAGGGAGGGGTTGGGCTGGGAGGGGTTGGGCTGGGGGGGTGGGCTGGGAGGGGGTGGGGTTGGGCTGGGAGTGGGTGGCCTGGGAGGGGTTGGGCTGGGAGGGGTTGGGCTGGGAGGGGTTGGGTTGGGAGGGGGTGGGCTGGGAGGGTGTGGGCTGGGAGGGGGTGGGGTTGGGCTGGGAGGGGTTGGGCTGGGAAGGGTTGGCTTGGGAGGGTGTGGGCTCAAGGGGGTGGGCAGACTTGATGAGGTGGGCTCCTGCAATGATGGGTGGAGGGGTGGCGGGCATGGTGGGTCGATGCATACCATGGTTTAAATGTGCCTAGTGAACATGATGTAACTTTGAAAGTGTCAAACTGAACGGGGCCTGGGTTGTTTAATGTGCGGTTTGTTTCACTAGATGCGCCAATGGGTATAGAACAAACATTCCATGGCCATTTTCCTGTGGATGCAGCGGGTGCAACACAGTGGAGGACACAGTGGAGGAGGGGGGGTGTAACCCGGTGATACCTTAGTGTGCGCCGACCCAACTGGTGTATACGGCGGAAGCGAGCATGGAGATATGTTTCAATCACCCCGTCAAGGTGCCCTGCACGCCTGGCAGACATCGCGTTGGGTGTTGGCCGGACATTCCATTTGTGCACAACCAGCTCACTACGCTAGGTAGATGGGGCCGCAGCGATGTGGCTCACCGTGCCAAGGCGACCCGTCTCGCCGATGTGATTTGTTCGCGGGCACATGTGGCAGTACGCGAGCAAAGACTCCAATGGCTAGCGCTGATGGTCAGATTACGCGGACTAAACCGCCAATGCCAATGTGATTAACGCTATCGAGAACAGTGCAGTTTTGAGAGAGTACTTGCATGAAGATTACCAACCCCATGTTGGGGCCGGCTGAACTGCAGTCGTGCAAGTCAGGACTAGCTAGTCAACCAGACATCGCCGCACTAGCGTGACTAGCTATGCAGCAATCTCCGCAGAGCGGAAGTAGCTAAACATTGTCTACAGGCCCGCCGTTTGGCTGATGTTGCCCACGCTGTGGATTTTCGGGCGCTACTTTTCGGCCAGCGCTTGCACACAGCAACTTCACTGGCCTTCACTGTTGAACAGCCAAGCCAAGCGGACAGCCAAGCGGCAACATGCTTGCAACTTGCGGAACACATCGCTTGATGGCAGCATTGTTAAACAGCTGCTCTGGCGTCAGCCATGACCCCAGTGCACGATACATTGCTCAAAAGAAGTACTGCCGGCCAACTGCCTCCTAACTGCCACCCGAACCTCAGCGCGCACGGTTACGACCAGTGCGCGAGGGACATAGGGTCCCCACAGGCGTCTTGCGATGCAGAAACAGGGCTTATAATGAAATATAATGATATTATCATGATACCTGGTCTATATCATATAATATGATACAGCCCCGGACGCTCCTTACCCATGGCCCCCCCGCGATTCACTACATATTGGCCTCTGATTTACAGGCCATGTATGTTGCCTTGAATGCCTCTAAAGTTGCTTTGATCCATCTCTAATTCAGCGCTGATGGACCTCTAAACCACCCCACATTCAGAGCCCCATGAATCCCACGTAATCAGTACTGTATTGACTGCCATGAAACACTTCTGATTCGCCGCGTATCAGCGACCGCTGAAATTCCTCGCAATTACAGCGCTCTGAAAAAGTGCTAAGCTGCGGGTCATTAGAGGTACGAAACTTTCCGACGAGGCTAGTCACGAGCTACAAGCGGCTGCGAGACCAAGCACCATCGGCCCAGCAGCAGTGGCAGTCTTGGAACACAGCAGTGTAAGATGTGAACTGGTGGTGGTGTTCTAAGGCTGGGTTCCACTCCCAGGCAGACGCAACGAGGTGACAAATCTCACATCGGTATCTTAGGTGTAGCATCAAAACCTCACAAACCACAGCGTACAAGGATCCTGGCTCAAAACTCGCAATGTCCTGATGTTGACAAACAAAAACTGGGGCCAAGCGAGTTGCATGCAACACACCGGCCATGGCACATATACTGAATAGACATCCTGATTTTCTTGGACTACCCCTATCCCTAGCTGCAAACCATGCGGATCACGTGGCAC